>JARYHS010008074.1:118422597-118466156 GCA_031002005.1 Vandiemenella viatica | reverse complement strand
TGGTGAACAGACGTGCTAGCCGGCACGCTTTCTGATGATCATTGTGGTTGATCATTTCTTGCTTTGGAAAAGCGAGATGTCGAGTGGCATGCTTGCCATTATTCGGAAGTTATGCTAATAACGCGGTCGTAGCCGCTTATTTAGCTTCCATTGCTGCAGTGGCATTGTGTTTGTCGCTCACCATCACGGCGATGATACTATGGTAATGTACCAGAAACGACGGTCACTATCCAGTGGATTTTTAACAGACTTATGTGCCCTTAAGCGACCTCCTGGGTTAAGACTCTGCTCCCGCCACTTAAATTCTGAGCTAGCTGGATTTATATTTCAATTCAATTTTTTTTTAAGCATCTTGCTGTTTGTTAATTCAATTTTGATGCTTTTCATTCACTTTATACGGCGCCCCCTGGTATTTTCCTTTGTACAGTAAAATGTTAGCTTCAATTTGATGGCCTGTGTTGCCATGTGATTTCAATGTTAACTTTGCTGTTTTTTATTACTTGTTTGAGATATTTCATTCAGTTTTGTTTGCTTACTCCGGCGAATTGTAAACGTCGGGTAATGCTTGTTTTTGCTGATCTAATTGTGTTTGACGTAACGTTAATTACTACCCGACCTTGTAAGGCCATAAGACTCAATAAATGAGGTTTTATTTTGTGTCTGAAATTCATGGTTCTAGTTAGTAACCTATTAGATCCCCTTTTAACATCATTATTATATGTATTTTTCATTTTTCAGGATTTAATTATAAATCCCCCCTCCCTTTTTATGCAACTGATATTTTCTCTGAGCACCCAAAATTGTGTTCTATTACAGTACGTATGTAGTATATAACGGCAATAATACTGCAAATTCTTCAGTTTCACATTTTATAAATTCGTGAAGGCTTGTTAACAATAGGCGAAAAAAAAACACACTATTTTGTGAAGTAGCTAACGCTTTTTTAATACTAAAAACAACGCTCATCAGTACAAAAAATAATTTGCTTTGTATTGTTACTAATTTATCTCGAATGGTGTGCAATCTATGATCGTAATTGTATTAATAATCTTTGGTGTTATCAAGTTAGAAACAGATTAACCTTTCTTGCTCCGGTATCAAGTGACGTATACACATTGCACATTTTAAGCTAGACAATAAACCCTCAAACTGTGAAAACGCCATCAAATTCTGTTCGATAGTTTTGTACAAGATGGCATTTCAAAAAAACAGACTGACACACCCTCTACAACTTTATGTGCTATAGTTATATGCCCTCTGAGTTTTTATTGGTAAGAAAGATCCGTCTGAGGGGACAGGTGCTTGCAGTCACTTATGTTTTTTTTTTATTTCGAAATTTGTCTTGCATCTCGAGTGGTAGTTCCAGGTGTGCTATACCAGCCGGTATGTCGGGAGCCTCAGAGGTACGTGCCTCGAGTGTAGGTGACGTGCCGAACCCGCAGGCGCACAGAAATGCTGTCGGAAAGGACGGCAGTGACTGGCTGTGAGGGAAGGAGATGAAAAGAGGCCGGGCCTGGGTCGGTATGAAGGCTGAGCGATATTGGACGGGGTCGACGCGACGCGGGGACGCTGCATTGTGGAGCCCCGCTCGCACGCACTGCAGTCAATCTTCGACCTCCATTTCGTTGCTGCCTGAAACGACTCCCATTTGTGATGCAGGTTCCAGAGATCAGTAAAGCTGGGAACTGTAGTCAGTTTGAATGAGGAATCGAAAACACTTCTGGGTTCGGTAGTCTTTGATATTAAAACAGTGGACCTGATGAAATTACACTGGAAAGTAAGAGAAATGTTCGTAAAATTACACTTACTTTGCGGATTCAGCGTTGCATCAATGATTTAGCTACTGACAACGTTTCGGCATATAACTTGGGGTCTGACTCAGAGATATTTCCGGCTGTTCAATCCCCTGTTGTCGGCTGGTTACACCACCTCGTCGTTCTCCTGCACACTAGCTGGATTGTTTCCGTTTTCCGTAGGCGAAAAAAAATATATCTGAGTAATGTTACTACAACATACTTGACGAAAAATCATAGTCCCATCATTGTAACCATGTAGATCTTTGCTGGACCTGGAATGAGTTAAATATGAAATTAAATTAATTGACTTAATTATATTAATTAGCAACGTCTCCATGTAGGTGTTTGGTCACGTTGTGGTCCAAACAATGTCATCGAAGCGATAAAACTTTTGCATAGCACCAGCTTATTCAGACATCAATCTAGTGGTGAAAACAAGAGTTTCCACTTGTAGACCTTCGTTACTTGTATACTTCGATAAATTTTATTTGGCGGCGATCCAGCAAAGGACAAAAAAGTTGACAGCAGAAACATGTGGTTGCGCAAAAAAAAAAAAAAAAGATTTTAATTTTTGGTGTGCAAAATGGACTGTCGACGCTGGCAGCTTGTCTGCAGACAAGAAGAGGCTGTAAGGTCTGAGCGTGGAGGGTGAGTCGTAATGCTCTAGCCCTACCATCCAGGAAGCAGGTTCAAATCCCCGGCCGTCTGTCTACATTTGGTTTTTCTATAGTTTCCCGATATCACTCCAAGCAAAAGACGATGTTCGAAATCATTCCCGTTCCCTGCTTCCCGCAATGACGTCAATGAGGCGTAAAGCCAGACTGTGTGAAGCTGCATAAAAAAAAAATATTATATCAATACTAGAGAATAATAGGGAGTCATGAGACACAAATAAAGCCCTGCAATTATAGAACAGTTGGACGCTAGTGAAAATATGAGTGACACAGTTACACTGTCTGACGAAGCTACAGGACGGTTTGAAACAACACAACTATACAGAAAACTTATATTTTCGGGCAATGAATCTTAAAATTAAACAATATTTGAACAATCAAGAGATTGTGATATAAACGGTTTGTGTGTTTAGCATGAAACAAAGCTGGTAATCGTTTCGGCAACTAAGTTAGTTGAATTCATCAGATGTACATGTACGTTAGAAAGTAGTCACGTTCACTTCAAACTACGATAAATTATCATCGGCTGATAGGATTGTGAGTATAGATGAGAATTAATATAAACTACAAAATGTTAATAATCCTTTCGTTTTTAAAATTCTGAGTTTAATGACCTTTTCAGCAAGCCTGAAACTGAGCGTGGTGGGTTAGCGGTTAACGCTCTGGCCTCGCATTTGGGAGGACGCCGGTTTTAATCCCGTCCGGGCATCCAGATTTATTTTTTCCATGGTTTCCCCCAATTGCTCCAGGAGAATGCCGGATTGTTTCATTCAAAAGGTCATGGCCGAATTCCTTCCCGATCCTTGTCTCCAATCCTTTTCCGCATCTAATGACCTAGACGTCGGTGAGGCCTAAAGCAATAAGTAAAAAAAAGCCATAAGTAAAAAAGCCATAAGTAAAAAAAGCCATAAGTAAAAAAAGCCATAAGTAAAAAAAGCCATAAGTAAAAAAAAGCCATAAGTAAAAAAAAGCCATAAGTAAAAAAAAGCCATAAGTAAAAAAAGCCATAAGTAAAAAAAAGCCATAAGTAAAAAAAAGCCATAAGTAAAAAAAAGCCATAAGTAAAAAAAAGCCATAAGTAAAAAAAAGCCATAAGTAAAAAAAGCCATAAGTAAAAAAAAAAAGCCAGAAGATTCTTCCTTGTCCTAGAAATGATTGCATAGCCCATACTGCTAGTCGGAATTCTGTAATTGGCGTGTGTCTATATTTTGCTGCTTCACCTTGCAGAACGCAGATAAATTCCCCTATTTCAATATTTTTACGGCCCAAACTGTATAACTGCCCTCTACTATACGTCACCACGTCCATTCGTCGTTAGTACACGACTAGCCAGCGCCTAAAATTGTGTGATGCTTGTAAACATTTCCCCATAGAAAGTTGGAGAGCTAGTTAAACCCTCAATAGATGGCATTCGTTCAGCGCATTTAGCGATAACTTTTACCACTGTCTCGCTTGTTCGAGAATGTATTTTCACATCTACATGCCGAATAAGTGGACAACAAACCGTACAGTACCTACAGATGCCACGAAGAGTGGCTTGGCGCTAATGACCTCGCTGTCGATGCGCCCTATAGTCACAACAACAACAAGTGTGGATTACCGAGAGCGGTGGGTGAGCCTTTCATTCGGGAGGACGCGGAAACGAACCCCAGTGCGGCCATCTAAATTTGGGTTTTCCCTGGTTTCCCCAAATCATTCCAGATGAATGACGGGATGCTTTCTTCAAAAGGACGAGGGCCAAATTTCTTCCCGTTCCTTGCCCCCCCCCCTCCACATCCTTTCCCGCCTCTAGTGACCTCGACGTCGACCAGGTGTAAAACCATAAGCAAAAAATAAAAAAAATAATAAATAAATGAAAAGACTGGCTTATTTAACAATAAGGCATATTAAGATTTCGTTAAGTTATTACTGCATAGTAATTACTTACACAGCAGTAGATCAATAAAACCAAGTTATCTATTCTAATTTATCTCCGGCTGCACTATTATCATACTATAGTAAGTATGCGTTTGCTTTTCTTGTGAAGAGTAGTGAACTTAATCATTAATAAGTTAGGTTTGAATAAAGTTTACCTGCAGAGGTGGTGGAGAAATTACGATACCTACATCACTAGTAACCCATAGACTGTAACCATATTATTTATATATGTCCCGAAAAATTTTCGTCACTGTTGTTATTTCGTGCAGTCCGCTTTCAACCGTTCCCGGAAACAAAGCCAAAGTATTGGATCGTGGGATTTTATTTGAAGAGCCAAAATGTGTATTATGTTCAGAACGTATGAGAAATAAGGTAAAAAAGTTCTGTGAATCGATAAACGTTTGTAAAATGCTGCATAAAGTTTTACGGGAAAACTTCGTCGCATTTCAATGCTCTGCAGCTACGAGAAATACGTCTGCTGCTGACAGTATTCCAAGTTCCAAACTGTTTTAGTCGGCAGATGTGACAGCTCCACTTATTTTTACCAATGCTCTCTAACTGTACACTGCAGTTTCAAAAGTTCGCTTTACTCGAATGCCAAAACTATCTGGTTTACTTCTTTTTACTAAATAAACATATTCTGAGATTTTTAATAGTATTAATCTGGAATTCAGAATTAGTATTTATCTCATTAATATATAATAGAAAGTAAAACAAACAAAAATGTATGAGACTCTTCAGCAATTCTAGCAGCCTTAATTTAGGAAACAATTTGACTTCTTTCGCTGTATAATACGTGCTACTTCAATGCATTTTATTTTGGCTCTTCAAATTAACAGTGTCACGCGCGATCAAAAACTCATTCCGTCGCGATTATCTAAACCAGTGATTCTCAACCTGTGGTGCGCGAAGATGGAGCAATTAGTCGGGAGATATAACACTATTATTCTTTTGATTACCGAATTTAAGAGTCTTTTCAATATGGAATTAATTTTGAACAGTGCACTAGCAATTTAATAACTATGTTTTCGTAGAAATTCAATTAGATAATGTACAACGCATGTCCCAAATGTTAATTCACATAGGTATCAAATTAGGTCCATACTAGATGACCCGTACAAAAATTTCGGGGATAAAATGTTTATGTAGCAAACAACTGTAACTTGGCAACATTCATTGAATAAAATACGATGAACGGCTGGTTTGTTGTTTGTAATAGGTAGGTAGGATTTTGAGAAGCTGCAATGCTCATACAAAGGAAATAGCGTACAAAACACTAGTGCGTCCGCATTTGGAATACTGTTGTGCAATTTGGGATCCGTATCGCAAGGGATTGATTGACACGTTAGAGAAAGTACAGAGGAGAGCCGCTCGATTCGTGACCGCTAGTTACAGTCCTTATGTAAGTGTCACAGAGCTGATACGTGGGTTAGGCTGGGATTGTTTGGCGGACAGACGACATCGTTTTCGTTTAAATTTGTTGGAGAATATGCGAAAATCTCTAATTTCCGAGTGCAACGAAATACTTCTTCCGCCAACCTATTTAGGTCGCAATGACAGAAGGGATAAGATTCGAGAGATAAGATGCCGTACTGATACATTTATGTATTCTTTCTTTCCTCGTTCTATTCGGGATTGGAATACTCTAAAATAGGATTGGTGCTTAGCACCCTCTGCCACCCACAGTAATTGTGAATTGCAGAGTATAGATGTAGATGTAGAAGAAGAACCGGTTCATTTGTAGTAATATCTTTCTGATTACACCTGATGTATGCTATATTGCCGTCCTCTACTTTGACGTAAACAACTGAAGGTATCCCTTACCGGAAGCCGAACAGTCACAGACCTCAGCGGAATACAACTGAGCTGAACAAAACATTCACATCTCTGTAATTTGTGGTGCTCCTATCTAGCGGAAATAGATCAATCGTTATCGTCGCCAGTGAAGGCTAGTGACTTGGTTCTGAACTGTCTCATACGCGTGACCTTCATAGTTAATACTTTTTCCCTTTAATATATGATCTTACTCATTTACCGATTTCAGTAAGATATCAACTGAGATAAGTGGCTCGTGACCAAAAATAAATAAATAAAATGAAATAAACAAAATATTATAAAAATAATGATAGTTTTGCCGTATATGGGTCGAATTCCGAACAAATTCTTTGTTAAAATATGATGTTACCAAAGCGGAGACCTTAATCTTTAAAATCATGCCTCATTTATCCATTTCGGTAAGGTTTGGTTTCAAGGTAGATAAAAGTCTCGTGACAAAAAAAAAAAAAAAAAAAAAAAAAAAACCTTTTAGAAATAATGTATATGTTGATAAGTAAGTGGTCTGTAGAATCAAAGCAGTTTGAATATTATACACTAGAAGGAGCAACAGCGCTAGTGTTCTCTCGCAAATTAAACGATGCGCGCCGCCATACTGAAGGCAAACTGTTGGTTTGAGTGTGTGGTTCTGTACAGTTGAGACGTGCCGAAGTGATCGAGTGCTCGTATTTTTTTTTTTATTAGAAGTGTTTGCTACCATGGTTAAGTCTTGCACCAACCGTGCTACAAAAGGCACAAATTTATCGTTTCACAAGTAAGTATGCATTTAAATAAGTTCCGAATCGTCTATCATAACAGGTGGATGTTATGTTCCGACGTGTTGGTCACAGGTTTAATATTTTCGTTCGATACAGGTTTCCGCTCCGAGATACGAATAAATTGAGTGAGTGGTTAGCTAAAATACGCCGGGACAGTTTACAAGTCCAAAAAGGTAATATAGTCAGTTGAATTTCAGTAATTAGCCTGTGATTTGCCATTTTATCTTCGTTGAGCAAGTAAAGACCCTTAACAGCATAAAAGTTTCAAATTTTGCAGTGATTTTTTATATGACTGTACGAGGGTTTCGAAGTTCCCGCGATCACTCGCCACTAGCATGGCCGTCTTCAATTCGCTAAGAACTCTGGGACCCTTCAACACGCGATAGGAGGGGCCCGTGTAGAATTAGTTTTGAAATTTTATTGGGCCTCGGTTGAAACAGGTTGAGAAACTCTGATCTAAACTACTGGTGTCTGGGGAGGGGCGTTAGTGCAATCTCTGTATACCAGGACAAAAGTCTGAACTGAACCCATCGTTTCTTTCAGTAGGCGTGGCGCTAAAGCAGGGTTTTAACCGTCATGACAAACTGGCAGGTACTTGCTGCTCATCCTGCTTGCCTTTCCCGAGACGAGTTAACTGCAAAAGAGACAGCTGTCAGGTGCGTCGCGGCGCTTCCTCCGTTATTACATGCAGTGAGCGGAGAAGTTTGGCTGAGCAACCGATTGCTATGCGCGAGAATCCTCGTTGCTCGGCGCAGCGCGAAGTTGCCGCTAAGCGCCTCATTTACCTGTCTAACAGCCGCGCCTCACTTGTAACGGGAGTTTGCACCCGCACCGACACCGTAAACCCTCACCGCGAACTCTCCCTCGCAAACTTGTCTCCGACGCCGACTTGGTACAGTGCAACTTGTTACTCTATACACTGCGACGTATTGTAAGCCGTAAAATAGCAAGTTAAAACCATAGCGTGTTCCACAGTGACGGATATTATTTCACTATGCTGAAGAATTGGTGTAAACAATAGATAAAGTGTGTTATAGAGACACTAGTTTAGTATCAATAACACATACGAGTATTTAGAAAGAAAGGCGAACCCAACGAATAAAGCAGTTGTATTGGATATCCAATCTCCAGGGCACCTTTCTAGTGTTGAATTTTTTTTTTCATATTTGTGAAAAAAACATGAAAAAAAAACCTAGCACCTTTGTTTTTTTTCTAAATTTGTTTTTTTTTTCCAGAAAACAATATATTTGATAAATTATAGTTTTATTTATGGAACATTCATTTTATATGTGTGTTTTAAATCTTACTAAATCATATAATGTCTTACATAATGATTCATATAGGTAACATAATTTTTTATTCATCCTCTGTCAGTATCACATTCACTAGTATCAGTACTACCAACACTAGTTCGGTCGGAGTCGGAATTTTCTGTTTCTTCTTCTGTCTGCTATAGATCAATAACTTCAGAAATAGTTACATTTTCTTTTACTGGTTGTATTGAATGCAGAAGCTTTTGAGATGGCAATTTTAAATTGTGAGCAAAGTACACAGTGTGCATAAAGACTGCGCCGATAGTTCTGTGTTACGGTCTTTTAAGTTTGAATTTAAATCTATTATCATACAAGATAGGAGCTTTATTTATTTTAAATCGTTGGTTTACACCAACGGTTGCAAGGAAATTATTCATAATTACTGACAATTTAATGACTCAGTATCACTATATGCTGCGAGTTTAACAAGTATACGAATATAAGGAAACCACAATAAGTAATAAAAAAGAGGCAAAAAACCGTAGATAAATTTTAAATTCCTAATTTTTTGAAAAGATCCCTAGGTCTACAGATAAATTTGTAGGGCTGGCAGTACTAGTTCAAATAGCGAGTTTCAATCCAAACAATGGAGAACATGGATTCCTTCTCATGCAACCTAGCCTTTTTGGGAAGTCTCCGTTCGTAAAAGGAAACTTCAGTCAATGTTGCCAATATTTTTGTAATTTTTCTTTTCTACTGAACCAGAAAATTATAGTATATTTAAAAATTAAGATAAGTACTTAGTATAAACTCTAAAACAGTCATATTAAACGATTAATGCCTTAAAAATTTGAAATTTAGTAGTTATGAATAAAACATGTCCCAAAAAAACATGTTTTTTTTTTCACAGATTTTTCATGTTTTTTTTCATGTCAGAAAAAAAACGATTTTTTACAACAATACACCTTCCTAAACACTAAAAGCGCCAAGACTGGTTAATCAGAGATGGGAGCGTTTACTGAAGAACTTTTCGAAGAAAGTTGTTACACTGGGATATATTCCTGTTGCTTTTCACAATATATCTACACTAATGTTACAAATGCGAAAGTGACTTTGTGTCTCTGCATGTTTGTTACGTTTTCACGACTAACTTGCTAGATCACTATTGATGAAATTCGACAAGGAAATAATGAGTGTCATTAGGAAAGACAAGAGATATTTTTCTCGGCATAAATAACATATTTTTGTCACGGAAATTTTGAAATATATCCGGTGACAGAAAGACTGATATGGTGTGTAAGTTCTGTGATGTTATGTCTGTCGCTAAGGTTTTGTTTCTCTCGCATCCAGTTTGTGCATGGTCTATTAATAGAGACAAAACTTATTATATAGTAGAGATGTCAGTAGATATGGTTTAACTGCACCAGAATCCTATTTTGTGTTTATCTGTAGCTAGCTCACCGGTTTCCAACCTTTGAAGGCTATATATCTTAGCTAATGATAGCAAAGTAAAAAGTGTTTAGTATAAAACGGTGTTGTGATAACATGTACCTTGAAAGTGACATAACTGTAAACCACAAAGTAAAATCTCCTACAGTTGTCCCCCTGCCCCTTTTTAGTTGTTTTTTTTTTTAAATGTTGGCAGTTGTTATTCTTAATGAGAGAGGTTCAGAGGTACAATAGTATGCAGATAGCTTTCCCGTCATAACATTATCTCGACTCCGTGCTTTTTGGAACACGTTTTACGTAACTCACATCCTTCTATATCCAATTATAGTAATAAAATTCTTAGTCCACGCATAAGAATTCGCGGGTAACAGCAAGTCTATTATCATTGGGCAACTGTAAATAATAGTAAGTATAACATGATCAGTTCATTCTTTAGCGAATTTCCACCGTTTTCGTTTTTAATGTGGGAAAATATAGCATATTTTCCAAACTTGGTGAATGAGGCAAGAGTATTCAATAATTCGAATTAGAAAGAAGGTGGACTAATTGTTCTGTCTAGCATAATACTGCCGGGTAAGTGCGAGTTGGTTCTCTAAAATAGGCCTACATGTCGTGGCCTATCCCAAGATAATGTTTTATATGTGATACGATTAATTTTCAGCAACGGAATGAATAATCATCACTGGAATATATAAACCATAGCCATCACTACTAAAAATCTCTCTGTTTCATATGGTGTATTATACACATACTCGACTGTGAAACCGAGCGTGGTGGGTGAATGGTTAACGTTCTGGCCTCGCATTCGGGAGAACGCCGGTTCGAATCCCCGTCCGGGCATCCAGGTTTGGGTTTTCCATGGTTTCACCAAATCACTCCAGGAGAATTCCGGGATGCTTCCTTCAAAAAGGCCATGTCCAGATCCCTCCTCGTTCCATGTCCCCTTCCTGCCTCTAATGACCTTAGTCGTAGACAAAGCTTAAAGCCGTAAAAAAAAAAGTGGAACTACTTCAATTATTTTTACTATTTTAGTAAATTTCTCTTTCATTTGGGCTGTACACCTCGCCGACGTCGAGGTCATTGGAGGAAATAAAGTATTTTTTTTTTTTTTTTTTTTTTTTTTTTTTTTGTGTAACTGTTTCACGTCTCTTTTTAACAACGAGGTCTTTAGAGACGGGAAAGGATGGGGGGCAAGGTTGGGGGGCAAGGATGGGGGGCAAGGATGGGGGCAAGGAATGGGAAGGAACTCGGCCATGGCCCTTTGAAGGAAGCATCCCGGCATTTGCCTGGAGTGATTTGGGGAAACCATGGAAAACCCAAATCTGGATGCCCGTACGGGGATTCGAACCGCCGTCCTCCCGAATGCGAGGCGAGAACGCTAACCGTTACACCGCCCCGCTCGGTAGGAAATAAAAGATTGGGTACAAGCGAAGAGAAAGAATTTAGAAGGAACAACCCCCCCCCCCCCCCATTTCTTCTAGAATGATCTTGGGAGACCATGGAATACCGAAATGTAGATTGCCGGACGGCTATTTAAATCAATGACCCCTCTAATTCAAGGCGCGAGCGTTACCGCTCATACACCGCGCTCTATAGGTCGAATATACTGAAAGTAAAGGTATTAAACTGAAATAGATTAACTACAGAGTTCTGCCTCATCTCTCCTGTTAATTACATCGAAAACTAGTTAGAAACGAATTTCAGCAGTAGTTTTTCTGGTTTCAATATCATAAAGGATTTCTTCACGTAACTCACAAGTGTCTTAATTTGGAAACAATGGTGCTAATATTCAGTTTGTTCACGTCGTTTCCATTAAACAAAAGTAAGAAGACACGACAATGCTACCTACCGTTAAATATATCTCCCTTACCTCCTTAATACTTGATATGAATGTTTACTTGCCAAATGAATGTCTAACTGTCAAGAAATTATTGAAAAATAAACAGTGAATCAAGTGTTCAAGTATATCAAAAAGAACGAGGTGGCAAGATAAAGAGAAGCCCTGACGAAGACTCCAGGCCGAAACGTTGGCGATATCAACAAAAAAACGTAGCGCAAACCCCGAAAAAGAGACAAGTAAGTGCAAGTTTTAATAATGTGCGAAAAGCGTGAAATTTTATATGCTAAGAAGTTAGTTTGAATGTTCTAACTAAACAAATAATTACTACAGTTACGTGAAATTTTTTGTTGTGTTTTACATGCGCATATCCTGGATGTGACTATTATATTTGTTTTTAATAATTTGTGTTTTTTATTTAAGATCAATTATTAGTACGTTTATACCAAATGATTTGTTTGGTAGCTCTACTTGCCCTACAAAAACGTGTTTTTTAGTCTTTATTGTTCTTCAATCTTCCTTTTCTTTGTGTAGTAGTTTCCCACGAGCAATGGACAGTTAAATGGTCAACCCCACCATATGCCCGATATTAGGGTAAACCAGAAGACTATATATAATAATACGAACTAACTGAAAACGATGTAGGGAATACTCACTATTTAACACCCGCTTGGTGAAGGCGATATTATCGTAGCTGCTTGCATCACGTGCAGAACGTTGCTCATCAGTTTCAAACTGAGTGCGCACACCGCTTGACATTGCTGCGCAACGTTCGGTGCAACAATGTCAAGTGTGCCCACAACTTTTAGGCTAATCACTAATTCTGTATTTCTATGACTACGAAGACTGAAGTAGAAATTTAAAAAACTCAAGATCAATCGATGTTTAGAAATAGGCTGTGGGATGAACGGGAAAAATGATTAAAAATATAATTCATTCAACTTAAAACTAATTTTGAATAAAAAAAGTATCCTATCGACTTTTGTGATACTAGGGTTAAATCAATTTTCCGTTGTGACTGTCAAAGCTTCGAGAATACCAGGGCATAGTAATTAAATTATTGTATTGTCATTGGTTCTTAATAGGTGTGTAAAATTTTAAATAATTAGGACGTCTGAAAGTGGGTGAAAACTGGATTGTAAGATTCCATTATATTCATACAAACGCACAGGCCAAGCTAATTAAAACGTGTTGAAAATTAATGTTACCGCGATTATTTTGTAGAATTTTTTTATGAAATGCTTCAATTTTTTCCATTTATTGTATTGTCATATCTTCAAGTGTATAGTCAGCGCACTCTAAAGAAGAACTTTGGCACTCAACTTTTCTCCAACTCGAATTTCTAATATCATTACTGCTCCGCTACCATTGATAACAATTCAGTGTTTAATATTTAAACCTTTCTATAGAACCGCAGGAATGCGCTTCAAATATGGTTCAGTGGATCTGATGAGATTGACATTTTTCTGTCGCTGGTCATTATCTGGATCATCGCAGTCCATAGTCTATTAGTCATCCAGATGGCATCACTGAGATATTCGCAAACGATGAAGGCGAAAGGCAAAAGTCATGCCCTACTTAACCCTGAAGGTTGCACGGTAGAGATTGAAGTCGATTGCGCCGTTGGTAACTTAGAAAAATATGCTGGGAAATCTTTACTGCATTACGCTAATGATCAAACACAGTGCAGAAACTGAAGAGTCATCCAGGAACGGCATAATTACTTCCTTCATTTTAGGTAATATGTTAAAAATTTTGGTTTACCGGATTGATGGACAGTCTTGTGGGTGAACGGTAACGTTCGGGCCTGCCTGTCGGGAGGACGAGTGTTCAAATCCCCGTCCGACCACCTAATTTCGGTTTTGGTTAGTTTTCCGAAATCACTTTAAGCTAATATCAGGATTGTTCCTAAAAAAGATCTTTGCCCGATTTCCTCCCTTTCCTTGCCTCCAGTCCTTTCCTGCCTCTAAGTTGACGAGGCGTAAACCTATTTAAAAAAAAAAAAAAAAAAAACAATAGTGTATTTTAGTTTTGTCATTGAGTTCAGAAACTTGGCCATATAGAGTTAAGCAGGTTTATAGCCTACTGTGTGGTGAATCAAGGGTTTATGCATTTACAGGGAATTATAGCAATTTCTACATACTATTGCAGAAAGCTAGATCAGTTGTGACAGATACTGCAACCAGGCGATCCAGAAAGAATGTGTAAATTCGCGATGCGATGACTCCGTTAATAAGTTAAGACAGTCAGCAGCTTTACGCAAGCGACGACGTTATCCAGCCATAGTGACCGCACCAGAACGATGGATAGTTGTCATCCCCTCCTGGGAAAATGTAGCGGGGAGAGTCAAACAAAACCTGGGCGCAATCATTGGAACGAGGCCTGACTCTTTCTGCGCAGTCGGGACTGAGACGTGCATGTTCTTTATCAGGCCCGCTACCGCCGTCTTCGATACTATTGGATATGAAGAACCGCCAACGGCAACACGCTGCCTCGCGCCGCCCGGGCGCTTTGGACGGTACTGAGATGCCACAACAACTCGTGATAGAAGTGGATGTACTGGTTGAGCTGGGCCCTCCTACGGGTCCAGTTAAGCCTTTCTATGTACCCTACCACTACAACGTTACCAGCTACCTACGAGAGTTGCAGTACCGGACAGCTCTCCCGTTTTTTGCATGGCCAGAGCGGGATGGGCTGCAAATCCTGGCCTGCAGCTTGAGTGATTACAACATCATCGGCAAGCAAATTGTGCAGATCATGGAAATGACATATTCACCTGAAGAACTAGCGCTTATCAGGAAGATTAAGGAGACGAAGAGCAGCTCTTCTGCCAAGACTGAAGAACCGTCGCCAGCTGGAGTATCGTCTGGGACATCAGCCAGCAAGCCTCCAGTCAACAAGCCATCGACTACGTCTGTGAGCACGCAGTGCCCAACGTCGTCGAAGAAGAGGAAATCCCCTGGCATTGTCCAATGTTTCCAGTACCAGGGGTTCAACCATTTTGCTCGTCAATGCACCAGCAAGCTTAGGTGCGTTCGCTGCGGGGAGGAGCACTCTCCGGCCGAATGTCAGCGGCCGAGAGAGGAACCCACATGCTGCAATTGCGGACTACGGCACGCGGCGTGTTACCGTGGCTGTCCAGCCCGCAAGCGCCTGCAGAGAACCAGCCGACGAGCCAAAAGCAAGACCTGTCGTCAGACTACCAAGATCGCTGCCACTTCCAGCGATGGGAACCACGTCCCACCTCGTCGTGTGAGAATGACGCCCCGTGCCCCACCCGGCCGAACACCTGGCCACAGCGATCATCGCTGTTGCAACCATGACCCGATGGAACAGCAGTGGGGCGCAATGATGACCCATATAATTGAGCTGCTAGTACAGCTCATAGCCTTTACTACAAACAGATCGCCGATTCCCGCGCCTACAAATGTAGTCGCCGGCAACTAAGATCCACACCATATGGGAGAATAATCAGTAAAAGTGCCAACAGAGCAGCTAGACCTAACGTGAAGAAATGACACATCAAATGATGTAGAAGTAAATGTCGACAGACAAAAACTTCACAATACACTGCCTAATGAACTAACAGGCAGAGAATGGTGCCGCCATTGGAACGAGGTCGAACTGGCGGCAAAGCTATGAGAAGGTAAGCAGCGCCGATGCGAGCAACTAGAGGCAACTAGAGAGCAGCCTTCGCACATAACGGCGCTACTATAAACCTTGGTGAGAATGATCCTGTTTAACCGCCAATAGCTATTTGGGGATAATATAACCTAGTGGGATGTTAAGAGGAGATATGCTAGTCTCTGGTATTAGTCGCAGAAGCTAAAACTGACCTGGCTGGAATAAGGGAATGGAAGGTCTAATGGGTTGTTAAATGGTTATTGTGTAAACAATTGAATAAATGTAAATGCTTGTCTATAACCAGCTGGAGTATCATCTACGCATTCTACTGCACACATGACAGTATGTTCTCCTACCCATACACACGTTTCCTCTCGATGAAGGCAGAGCGGAAAAATAGTTGCTGGGGTACCGCAATTACATTCTCGGTAACAATTTATAACAGAGGCTTGTTGATACCAACTACAATACCATAGCTAAATACTAAGCGGCTCATATAATTATAACAGATAAATAAAAACCACCGGTAAAGCTTCAAAGTGGGCATTGCTTGCAGAAACTGTAAGAAAAATTGGCGAACAAAAAACGGAATTCACATGGTCCCGTACTTCTGTTTTGAAAATTGTATTTGTTTTTCACATGTTTCTCTACGTCATATTAAATGCCGATAATAATATTTTAATTTTTTGTATGACCGTGTTTATGTTTTTATTATTGCCAGTATATATTGATGACTGTAGTTGTAATGTCGCTTAGCGAATATATGGAGCACGACAACGATAAAAATGAGTTTTCAAATGGCGCCGACTACGGTAGCTAGGTAAATAATAATTCCGTGTAGTCGTAATGACCTAGTGACAGGGTTTCTATCGGTTGCGCATTCAGCCTCTGTCGTAGCCGCCTTAACCTAACCCAGCAACCTCACTGAGTATAGGGGACCTACAGTTTAACGCGGAATCAGAAACACGGAACCGTTCTGACGTACTTCAAAATACACAGGTGAAGGTGGGGGCTAAAGGCCTTTGAAAATCACCGCCGAGATAGGGATTCGAACCACGGACCTTTCAATCCCCAGTCCGACACTTTAACCATTGAGCCACCAGACCACTCGACAGCTAAGTGATTTCACATTACAAGTGTTTTTCACATTCTGTGACATATATACTGTTTAGAAACCACAAGAATAGAAAATCCAATTACACAATATGTGTCAGAAACACATTATAGCTGAATGCGAGGTTCCACTAGTTAAACACACACATACAACACACACACACATACACATACAACACACACACATACACACACACACATACACAAAAGAAATGTTCCTATCCCCCCACTGTGTATTGAGAATTCAAATAATTGTAGTTTCTCAACTCTGGTCTTTCGTGATTACTGTCGTAATTACTGTGATTACTGTTTTAGTCAAATTTTCGTAATCATCTAGACGTATACTGGAATGACCTCAAATTTGCTCCACAACGAAAATGGATTTTTCCACATAAAGTAACCCCAAAAGCACATGAAATCTTACAACTTTCGCATATAAAAGGTACCTTTAAGAGCTTCTCTCTCAACCTTTCTATTTAATACAGCAGGCTTAGTCACAGGACGGCTGATAACAGAAATATTACGTCGGAAAAAAAGGAGCCTACCAAAGGTGATAATTAAGTACTTTTTTTTTACACGGAACATCAACTGCGGAGGTAAACAGGTTCCGAAAGGTTTATCCCATCTCTTGAGCTTCTCCAGCAAACTTTTCTGTATCGTACAAAGTTCAGTGTCAGAACAGTTTCGTGGAAAAGTAACTCGTGCTTGCTTGTCGCTAGTTGCGGCAGAAGTTTATCCCAGTTCAGGGAAGTTGTGACGGCAGAGGAGAGAAACCTCAGGTTGACGCCACCTCGTTTCGGAAGAGGCTAGTAACTCAATACCGACTGGCACAAGCAGTTTGTACCCACGCTGTGGCCTTGATTCATGATACAATACAACCAGCTTAACTTTAACACAGGGCGCACACGTAAATTTCCCGAGGGAGGTACAACGAGGAATGCCACTAAGTTCACCTCTTTATAACAAAGCGAATAAAGTCATGAGGACTTTCTAGCTGGGTTATCTACTATATAATTTCTCAAGCTCACTCACTCACTCACTCACCTTGATAGCTATTGGCTGGAGAACTGTGTCACGTGTCAGCCTTCACTCGCAAATTAACAGCGACCAGAGATATCATTAGAAGAAATTCAAGGTTATGTACACAGTTTAATAGCTAATCAACTGCTGAAAATTAATTGCCACAATACATTCACTAAGTTTGATTTATGTGACATTTCATAGTTACAAAAACATCGATAAACTTTAGTGCTGAAAAAACGTTGAACTGCTTTTCAGTAACAAGTCGCTAATGAAAGCAACATAAAAAACTTAAAAAACTTAAATTGTCTCTGCTGTAATCACGAATGACAATTGTCATTCCGGCCTAGGTAAAATATCAATATAGTCAAAACTTTCGCTAATGCTACTGCTTGACCAAAGTTTATACTTTACGGTTTATAGGCTTTTTGTGTAATTTACTGACAACTTTCGTTAATGGCATTTATTCACGATCGCTGTACGTGCGTTAGTAGGTTATTTAAAGTGGACATCAGACCAAATATGTTACCGAATCGAGTATTCCGCCAATTCATTTCTTCGGAGTTGCTCAACTGTTTAATAATTTGTACTAAAATCTCTGGCCGTTATAGACACTGTGCCCATCCTCAATAATAATAATAAAAACATCGTGATGCTTTCGAAGCAATTATGCTCTCTCTTTAAGCACTAATTTTTCAAATTTTGCAGAGTGAAACTTTTACGAATAAATACAGTTTGTATTTCAGCAAGTTCCAGTCGACCTTGGAAACAATTATTCAATAGCGCGATCGCCTCTATCCGTGTTTTATACGTCTATTAATTCTTATGAGTTCTTCAATCTCATGAGATTTTATTCACCCTAAGGGTGAATGACACGTCAAGTTCGTATTTGGTCAGATCAGGTCAAACTGTCATAATATTTGACCTTCAGAACTGGAACCTGTGACGATATACAAAAAACTGTCACGGTATTACACTAGTTAACAAATAATTAATAACTTACGGTCCACTGAAAACAGACAATTAGCATTTAACGAAATTCCTATTATTAAATTATACTTTTTTTAATAATTAACTCTGCATTATTATTTCATCTCATAACTATTGGAAACATTTAAAATAAATTAAAACAATTTTAAAGTTGTTTTTATTTATTCTTTTATTGCCGGAAAATTATTTTAAAAATTGTCCTTTCAGAAACTATATCCATCTTATATCATTTGTTTATAGTTCTTTTTGGTTACCTGGCTTTCACAACAATTTTGTAAAGATATGTGCAACTCTACAATTTTTTGATATTAAACTGAATGTTTGTTACTGAAACCCTCTTTCAGAAGACCACTGTATTTTTTCTGTCACCTGGATTTTTATATTCTGTTTCATTTTTACAGTAGGTCATAGAAACGTTGTTATTACTGGCAACTTTTCAACAAAATTAAATCTTTCTTTAAATTCATTTATTGTTTGAGGTCACGTTGCAGCATATCATCAATAACGCTTTACAGTCTTTGGTGCCCTTTCCTACGAATGGAAATCATCGCTTATTCCTTTTTGCCTCAAATCAACTGCTAATTTAAAATCATAATAACCTCTTTCCTTCCACGAACTAATCTTCTCTGTCCTCGCATTCAGTAAGACACCGGTTCGAATCCCCGTCCGGGCATCCAGATTTGGGTTTTCCAAAGTTTTCCCAAATCACTCCAGGCGAATGCCGGGATGCTTCCTTCAAAAGGCCATGGCCGAATTCCTTTCTGTTCCTTGTCCCCAGTCCCATCACGCCTCTAATAAACTCGACATCGACGAGGCGTAAAGCAATAAGTTAAAAAAAAAGAAAAAAAATCTTAAATATTCTGCCAATATTTTCACAGGATTCATTGTGAATGTGTGCCTTAAATATACTTAGATATCTAGTCTACGTTTCCATCTCCTGTTTTCCAGTGACTACCAACACAATTTCATATATAATTTCATTAATTGCGCTGGAGTAAATACACCAGTGGCAATTTCTCTACAGCCTGTCTTTGTATTACAGGAATTTTCGCTGAATATTTTTTGAGGTTTAGTATGGAAAAAAAAAATTACTAATAGAATTTCTCACATAACTAATAGGCCTACGACTTAAAGATATTTGTCAGAGGCAAGGTAGTATTAATATACATGAGTATTTTCGTGACGGCTATATATGCACATAAGTATACGTCAAATTTATACACAGATAGTTCGTACTATATTATTTTTTAACAGTTCGTCAGACTACTGATAAAGAGTAGCAATGAAAAAATTACAAAATAGTTGCATGCCTTAAGAAAACTGATTGAAAGTAATCTACCTAGTTAGTTAATCTGCAATCAATAAGTTGTCATATAATTGGTTTTAAAATTACCTGTTCTGTTCCATATCCCCCAAAATTCTGTTAAATTCGTCTGATCTGAATCCGATAGAGCACATCGGGGAAGCTATCGGGGGTCAGCTCCGCGCCCACAAATCACCGCCCCGTAATTTAAAGGAATTGCGTGACCTGTGTAGATATATCGTGTCAGATACCTCCGGAAACCAAAGAGCGTCGTTCTGTGTTGCAGAGATGAACCAAAACGCAGGCGGTCATAATATTTTGGTTCATCAGTGTATGTAGTATCTTATTATTTTTTTTTTATTTTTTTTTGTTAATGGCTTTTGGCAGCTGAGGCCATACAGCCAGCTCGATGTGTTATATTAAAACTTCCAGTGTATCAGTTAAATCCAGTGTTTTTATATAGTCTTCAATGTGCGGACGCCACAGGACGGACAGGACACACACACAGACACACAACACTTAACATCCATGCCCGCGGCCGCATTCGAACCGGCGACCTTCGGGACGTGTATGTAGTATCTTTGTTAATTAAATGACAACAGTTTACTTGGTAGTAATAAGCTATCTGACGTTTGGGAATTCCATAACTGGAAATGTCAGTTGTAACCAGTGATGTATTCAATCATTTCTCTTTCAGTTCACTAGCAAAGTTTCCAATAGTTTTATTACTTACGGAATCCCTTAGGTAAGTTCCATAAATCATTTCCGCCTGCTGTGAAACCCTCCCATCCACCACGAAGCCTGACGTGGATTTGCCTCTACCCCCACCTCCCTTTTTCCGCGTGGCACCTAGCTTTTTTCCTTATCGATTCTAGAAGAAATTTTGTATTGTTTTTTCTTGTCAGACTATCGTAAATTATTTACGGATATAATTAAATTACTTAAGTTATTATGCGCATGCCATTGTGTGTTCTGTATCCTATTTTAACTGTGACAAGTAATATGAATGAGAAGCTACTTGGCTTCGATCGGAACCCCCCCCCCCTTTCCCAGTATCCCAGCGTAGCTTTCTAGCCAACCCCCCAACCCTAGACCGAGTTAGTTAGTTACTAGACTTAGTTTATGTACTACGGACTCTCCTTTACTAGTATTTCCTTTGCCTCCATTACATAGATTATTAGGATTACGGGGCCTTAGCATTGAAGTACGTGAAGCATAAATCTCAGTATGTAGCTATCTTAAGATGAATATTATATCATACTATCAAAGAAAACTGAAGCTTATATAAAAGCTTCTCAAGTACCAACAATAAATAAAAATTCCATGGTTTCCCAAATCACTCCAGGCAAATGCCGGGATGCTTCCTTAAAAAGGCCATGCCAAAATTCCTTCCCATTCCTTGCCCCCCATCCTTTCCCGTCTCTAAAGACCTCGCTGTTAAAAAAAAAAAAAAAAAAACAAAAAAAAAATGACAAACGTTGTTTCGGTATTATCAAAGGAGAGAAGGGAATCAATTGGAAACTCCTGCGAGTTCCAAAATTATGGCTTCTGATATAACAATTTTCCCTTAACAGGTAAGAACAAAGATATTACGAGCATTGATGCTAATTATTTGTAGAGATCTTTTCCAGAAGATTTATATGTTACTAGTGTGCTGCTTGGAGTATTCCTGACTGTAGATTTGTTTTTAGATCTCTGTAAGAAAGAGAGAGTGAAATATAATTTTTCTTACTGAGGTTAACGACCAGAAAATTGAGATGAAAATATGAAATCCGTAATTTTCAATTAATATGTTGCGAGAATTGCGAGGCGCTCAAGTGAAGACCCATCAACGTGCTAATGGGTCCCAGTCTCAAAGTTCGGCATCTCCGGAGAAAGCGTGGGTAGCTGGCTGGCACAATTAAAATGTCGCGTCTCAACAGGGGGCGGAAACTTTGATTACTGGGATGGAAATTCCAGGATAAGAAGTTGAAGATAAGACCAAACGGTTTCGGTAGGCTTATTACAGAAAACCAAGAAGCAAATCCGAAAAGTTCTGTAATTTCAGAAGCTTTACTGAAGTTTTACACTTAAGTGATATTAAGTTTATATTCCATATTTTTCTTCAACTCTTTAGAAAGTATTAAAAGGTTCAGCCAATTTTCTTATATTGTTTTTACGAAAGGCAGAATATTCCATATTTTTCTTCAACTCTTTAGAAAGTATTAAAAGGTTCAGCCAATTTTCTTATATTGTTTTTACGAAAGGCAGAAAGTTATAAGTAAAATTTTGTTTCAAGGTGCGTAATGATTTTTTTTTTTTTTTTTTGCTGTCATCAGCATTTCGACTGATTTGACGCAATCCACCATTCCTTCCTATCTTGTGCTTTTCATTTAAACATACCCTTTACACCCTACATCCTCAATTATTTGCTTCATATATTCTAATATCTGTCTTTCTCTTCAGTTTTTACCTTCGACTATTCACTCCACTAAAAAGTTAGCCAATCCTGCATGACCTACCAACCTATTTCTTCTTTCTGTAAGCCTCTTCCACAAACTTCTTTTCTCACCCATCAATTTCAAAATCATTTGGTAAATTTTCAGCATCCTCCTATAGCACCACATTTCAAAAGCTTCAATTTTCCTTCTTAAATTTTCCTTCTATAGAAGGAGAATGATGTATTACGCAGTTATTAAACAGGGAGTGACAAGCTCGTTATGGGGTAGTCCGAAACGACAATAATTATCAGTAAAAGAAAAGTAGAGCCCGTTAGTATGATAACGCCATCTCATCACGGATAAAGAAAATTCTTTGACTGGTTAAGATTATATTTTTATTTTTTAAGGAATGTACTGCTTGCAGAATGCCAGTTAAATTATCACTAAGTTCTGTATTTGGATTTTGTTCACTGACCTAGGAATAATATGTTAAAAGAAACCAATTTTAGTTACGATTTATTGAAATCAAAGCGTGGTATTTTGGAACAGTGAAAGTATTTTGTACTTATAGTTGAACACGCTCCTTAGTGGGTTGGACGATAAAATAACACAAATAAATTAAATTTGTAGATATATACAATATTAAATAGTCAATTAAATGGCACCTGCGTATTCTGAGAGAAGTTATGTTATTGCTTTCAGCTTATTGTATTGTGACAATTTATTTTTCATTGGTATAAGTTTTCCTCCGAAGATGAGTAACGTATTAACATTTGCGTGTGTGAATACAGATATGTAACCGATTTATGATAACAGTTAATTAAGAAAAACAACATGCTAGAAATCATACGAATGGATTTGTACCAAAATTACGTAACAATAAGTAATTACGTCACATATCAGCCTAGATCAACTGTCAATTGGGTATTATTCAAAACGAAATTTCACATTAATAAAGTTTTTCAGTTTCGCTAGAAGTCTATTTAGTTATTCATCTGTTTCCGTCAAGTACTTTTGTATTACAACTGAACGGAACTTGCTGGGTCAGCGGTAATGATCAGGCCTGGGATTTGGGAAGACCTGGTCTTAAATTCCCTTCCGGCAATTCAGATCTATGTTCACTATAGGTGAATGTAGGGATGGTTTCTTCAAAACGTTATGGCCGAAGTCCTTTCCCTTCATTGCTTCCAATCTACACCCGGCTGTAATGACATCGATGTCATGAAGTCTGAAGCAGATTTTCTTTCCAAAATGGAAAAGTGATAACTAAATAAGAAGTTATGTCCTCCGGCTTTGCAATTGCTAGTTCCAAATATATTATCTTTGTGCGATTCTTGCACTTTTTTTGCATATGGATTTACGCCTCGCAAACGTCGATGTACTAGGTCAAGGAAGTGGAAGGAATTCAAGCAATGATCTCTTTGAAGGCACCATTACGGCATTCTCCTAAAGTGATTTCGGGAAACCATGGAAAACATAGATCTGGATGCCCGGGTGGTGGCTTGAACCCGCGTCCTTCCAAATGTGAGGCCATAACGTTACCGCTCACCCATCAGCCTCGTTGTGCAAGACTGGAATAAACAGGCAATGCCGACATTTGGCATGAAACTTAGTACCAATTTGTCGTATTCGCGGATGAAACTCTTCGTTGAAATCTTCAAATATGAAATATTAAAATGTAATAGGTTGTGAAGAAACCTTATGGGGCGTCCATTAATTACGCGAGGTGAAATAGGAAAAGGGGGGGGGGGGGTGTCCGACGAAATCTCACGAAACCTCACCAAGAGGGAGGGGTTAAAGAAAAGCTAAAAATAAGGGGTCTCAAAAAATTACGAGGTCGATTAGCAGAGGGAGGGGCTCTTCGTCGAAATCTCACGACATTTTAGAGGGGGGGGCGGTCCGTCCAGATCTCATGAAGTATCACCACAAAAAGGGTGGTCCGAAATTCCAAATAACACCTCACGTAATTAATGGACGCCCCCTTACTAGAGTCTTTAGGGAGCGTCCATAAACTACGTGGTTTCGGTCTAGGGGTGGGGGAAGGTTTGGCTGGATTGGGGGGGGGAGAGGGGTTCTACGTAGCTTTTAATTAGTATTATTTGTCACAGTTAAAATGAGGTACAGAACACTCAACAGCATGTGAATAATTATTTCTGTCATTTAAATTTATCCGTATGTAATTTAGAATAATCTGATAAGAGAAAACAGTAAAAAATGTCTTCTGGAATCAATAGAGAAAAAAAGCTACATTCTACGTGGGGGGAAGGGAGGGTAGAGGCAAAAGCCATTTCGGGCTACGTGGGAGGAAGAGGGGTTCATAGGAGGCCAAAATGGTGCTACGTGGTTTATGGACCCTCCCTTATCAGAATATCTGGGACATCTACATAGAGCGACCAGTTTCGTGAACAACCAAACTATCGATGAACGAATTCGATGAGTGGGTTCGGCAATGCGAGAAGGCCTACGTATTATACCATAACTTCCGCATAGTGAGGGAATAAAATGTCCCCAACGAAAAATCACCGGATGTTGACATTTAACACGGCCCTTCCCGCAAATGCAACTGTAAAGATCGGAAAATATTTTACACGTGGAACAGTGGTTTCATAACAGTTTCGGTTCTTTTTAATTTCAAAATTTAATGTGTGATCCCTTTGTATACTTTACGTAAATAAAATAACTTTATTTTTTGAAATGAAGGTTTATTTTAGGGACATAAAAAACTAAGTTTTATGCATGAAGAATAATGTGAGATTGAAATAAAACCCGCCAGTGTGGCTGCGAAGAGGCAATTATTAACTGGAAAAGTAGAAAAAGAGCTCAGGAAAAGACTTGGCAAATGTTTTGTACGGAATGTGGCTCTTTATGGGACAGAGACATGGACACTGAGGCGAAATGAAAAACAGTTAGAAGCGTTTGAAATGAGGCTGTGGAGGAGATTGAAGAGTATAAGTTGGATGGAAAAAGTGAGTATTGTTGAAGTTTTAGAAAGGGTTGGTGAAAGGAGAAATCTGCTGCAAGTAATAAGATAAAGAATGAAGAACTGAATGGAACATTTGCTGAGAAGGGAGTGCTTGTTAAAATGTGCTTCGGAAGGACTAGTCTGTGGGAGAGAGTGACAGTAAGAAGGAGGTGCAAGATTACAAATAACATCAGAGAAAACGGCAACTACATGGACATGAAAAGAAGAGCGGAAGACAGAAGGGCATGGTAATCAGCCTTGTGAAAACCTGCGTCAGGGCAGAAGACTGATGATGATGCGTGTGGCTGCCTGCTCTGGATCGTGGAACAAGAATGGGATCAGGTTCAAGTGTGTTCGCACGTGCCTGCCGTCCTGAATGCGGTTTCCCGCAAGCATCTATGAGAGTGCAGCGCCCGTCCTCAATCTCCGCCTCATGAACTAAACATTTCACAGACAAAAATACTCTTATCATACAAAACGCAAGTTACACGTTGCAGAGACTGATGGCAACAAAAACATACCTTCTGTGGCGGTACTAACCATGCCAGAGTACATCTCTTCGCCACCAGTAGAGTCGACTGGAGCGCGCTAAAGTACATCTATTAGCCACCAGTCAGCGCTATGATCGAACCAACGGGAACACCAACTAACCATGCGGGAGACAGCGAAATTACGGCCGCAGAGACAAGTCGACCGTTAGCCGCGTGGCTCATCGGAACTCTACATTAGGGGCCATCCACAAATTATGTGACACGAATTTAATGATTTTTGGACCCCTCCCTCCCCCCCCCCATGTCACAGGTTGTCACATTTGTGGGACTTCCCCTCCCCTGGTGTGATGTCACATATTTTGAAATTTGTAAATTAAAACATCACTTCCAAAATGATTTATGTATTTCTAGTTTTTTTTTAAAATCATATCAACAATAAATCAAACATTTAAGAAAATATTTCAAAAAAACATAAAAATTGAATTAATGATACAAAATTGAGTCATCATGTATCCAAGCATTTTGAACCCATTCCTTGATACTGTTTATATTGGCATAATAGTCAATTCATTCTTGATTTCGATAGTACTGGGAACATTCGATGTTTCAACATCATCTTCATCTTCCGCCACGAGCCAAAAAGTGATACAAATTATGCATGTGATGTCACAAAGTTTATGACACGTCCACCCCCCCCCCCCCCTTGTCACACAATGTCAATCTTGTTGACCCCTCCCCCCCTCAATGTGTGACGTAATTTATGGACGACCCCTTATGTGATATTTGTCGTGTGACCGAGTGTACGGTTTACCTGTGTACATCTTTGTGCTTAATAAACACCTGTTTAAATGTACGACTTAGATTTCACTCAGTACCCTGTGTGGTGTAGTTTCTGCATACTGCCGTAAGATGAAATGCTCTGGGTCTCACAAATTCGGTCCCCCCTCCCCCTTTCGCGTCCATGATGAACATTGGGCTCCTCTGTAGCCGCATCAAGAAGGGGTTGGGAGGAGAGAAACTTATAAATTATTTTGTCGAAAATTCTTAACTGTTTGTTGAATGTCTGAACTTTTGTTTTTCAGATCTTACAGTAGTTTTGTTGAAAAATTATAGGTTTAGGTTCTCATACCTTGTGAAATGCAAAAATATTAATTATTAGCTGTTGTCCGTAACTACGTTTACTTCGGATTTTTTTATTCCAGAAAGGGTTATGAGATGAAGCCAGGCCTTCAATCAAAATCACTCATACATTAAATTTGACTTCTTAATATACAGTCTACACATAATGAAGAATATCGCAAACACAGTGAGAAGCCAGTGGGTTAACAACTCAAAAAATAACGATAAATAACTAATGGTAAAGACTAATGGTGAATATTTTTTTTTTAATTTCATTTCTCCGAGCTGAAGGCTGGGAGGCGGGCTGCTGGAGAGTCACGAAGACTCTTTTCAGCCTATCTAATCTACGGGGAGGGAAGGGGGATGGAAGGTCGGCCGTGGCCTTGCAGGGAACTAGGGATGAGCAAAATATATCGATGTATCGATATATCGATATTTTTTCTAAAAAATATCGATATTTATCGCCGATATTTTTATTTTCGATATATCGATACATCGATATTGTATTTAGTATATCGATTTTAAGCACCAATTCGATATTTTTCCTACGAACGCAATTCAGTATCCAATTTAATCGTTACATGTATATAGGATAAATATACGTATATATCCAATCTTCTGAAAGTGTCTTAAAAAGTGAATTCGTCGAAATATAACAGCTTCATCAGCGGTTGATAGATTAAAAAAAGCTGTTAAATTTTAACAATTTTACGTTAAAGTCATTTTTATGTTAGCATGTAAGCGGTTGTTTTATCTTTGTAGTTGAAATATTATCTTTTCAACTTTTTTTTTTCATTTACGGATAACAATTAATGGGTTGATGAGCCACAAGTCATTATGAATGACTGTTAGTTCATTTAAATATCTACCAGTCAAAACTCCTTAATCGCAAGGAAGACGTTCCGTAAATTAGCCGCAAATACGAAAATCTTGAATACGGAAACCTTGAATACAGAATGTTAGTTTATATAGAATTACATGGAATACGTTCCAAATATACAGAAAAATTTTGATGTAATGGAGTGACTATCGCACTTTGAACTTAATAGACCAATTCTGGATTGCTTTAAATCCTCTATCCTAAAGTTCATTGTAATGCTCTTTAAAATATGCATATAGCTTTCTCGTGAATTACAGCACCACTAAAGAATACTTTCTTGTGATTGCTGTATTCGATTGATGTAGTGAGAGTGGTTTTTAATTTATTATTCACTGAGACACCAATGGTTTTTACTGATAGTAAGGTCCTCTTCGAACGCCTCTCCCGTGTCAGGTTGTAGGCGATTACCATGGGTGATGTATATCCCTCCAAGGAAAGTCCTAGGAAGATGAACTGGGGTGGTTTCCCGTTTCACCGAACATGGGGGTGTAATAGTTAGCGTTCTGGCCTCGCATTCGGGAGAAGGGTGGGTCGAATCCCCGTCCGGGCATCCAGATTTGGGTTTTCCATGGTTTCACAAATCACTCCAGGCAAATGCAGTGATGCTTCCTTCAAAAGACCATGGCCGAATTCCTTCCCATTCCTTGTCCCCCATCCTTTCCCGTCTCTAAAGACCTCAATGTTAAGAGACGTTAAGCAGTTAAAAAAAATTCCCCGTATACTTCCTCAGTGTGACAGTGCTCCTAAGTGTGTATGACAGTGACACTGTGTGGCTCGGTATAGAGTGTTGTGGATGAGAGATAAAAGAAGGGAGAGGGTGGAAGCCGGTATCGGCATGTTCAGGCCTACTTTTGCGAAACATTCTAAAGGGGGCGCCAAGCTTAACATTCCCATCCAACGGATGAATCACCATCAACAACATCATAGGCCCTTGCACCATACGCAATTCAGAGAGGTTTGGTGATTAGAAATTGCAACTTACTGGTCAAGCCCTGATGATGAAAATCGTTGATATAATGTTAAGTGAAAATAATTCATTTGCAGCACTCTGCGATCACGCAAAAAGTATTGTGACTTATTTTAAGCAGTCTGTTAATGCTATGGATCTATTAAGATCTGAACAAGAAGCATCTGGGAAAAAGGAAGGAGAGGTGTTGACTTTGACACAAGCTGTTAGCACTAGATGGAACTCCTTCTTTAATACGTTAGAACGATTTGTCAGACTCTCTGCAATTGTAGCTAAAATCTTAGCTACAAAAAGTCAGTCAAATATAAACACACTTGATATGGTTGCAACTTAACAGCTTAATGTAATACGTGACCTCATTGTCCTGCTTGGTCCTTTCAAAGAAGCCACTGAAGAGGTTAGTGGTACAAATTATGTGACTGCTAGCTTAGCCATTCCTGTTACAAATCTGATTCTACAAGTAACGGAATAAGCTACTCCTTCGACCACTTTAGGATTCACGGTAAAAGAGGCTTTACTCCAAAGAATTCAAGAAAAATTAAGTCCTTCAGAAGGAAATACATTCCTTGCAACAGGTACCATTTTGGACCCGCGTTTCAAACCTATACACGTCACTTCTCCAATCGGTGTGTCAAATGCGATATCTACAATAATTAATGATATTCGCTTGGAACTTAGACGACGAGGACAATGTTCTCCAGAAGTAAGGTCTACAGCAGCAACACAATATATCGCAGATAACGCATAAATTTGGTCCGCATATTAGAAGCTATTATCCCTTAGCACTACTGTTATGCAAGGGGTTCCAAGCTCTGGCTCAGTTCCTAATGAGCTTAAGCAGTATCTGGACCAACCATTAATAGACAGAAAATTAGATCCAGTAAAGTTTTGGGTGAATTGCCAGTGCTCTAGCTTCTTCTGTGTCATCCAAGAGAGTGGCTCCTGCAGTCAACTTAGCTGTACTGAACAACAGGAGTAGATTGACGGGGGAGCACATAAAACAGAGAGTCCTTTTGATGTCCATATCAGACGAATACTGATTTGATTGATTGAAAAAAATAATAAATTAATAAAAGTTTGTATAATTTTTACATGTGTCTTTAATTTTCAGAATTTTCTTAAATATTTTGATGTATTTTTAGATTTTTTTTTAGATAATTACTCCCTTTAGACAAAAATATCGAAATATCGATATATCGATATTTTTTCCCCGATATATATCGATAGTGTTTGTAAATATCGTTTCGATATTTATCGATATATTTTTTTGATTGCCCATCCCTACAGGGAACCATCCCAGCATTTGCCTAAATTGACTGCGGAAAACCACGGAAAACCGCAGTCAGCATGGCCGGGCATGATTTAACCCCGGCCCACCCCAATCTTAGGTAATAGTGAGGAAATATCTGAATTATTCGTTGAATATTAATTTCAGTTTCACAAAATATCATGTCATTGGTACGTTTCGACTGCGAGAAATGACTTAGGTATCAATTCCCGAACACTTTTATCTTAATTTCTCAGCTTTCTGACGTCATATCTAAATGAAACATGTCCTATTCCACTTTTTGAAACAGTGTCAACACCAGACCAGCAGTTAGTTGTGTGAATTGCATTCAAAGAAACGAACGGGCAGACGAATATATGCATTTTAGTAAATGATTTCGAAAGTTTCTGTGATCACTGTATACAGGGTGGGGCATTTAATATGTTTTCTGGAAATATTTCGGAAAGAAAGCATTTTAACAAACAATAACCTCCATAAAAAATAATCGTACAGTAGGGGGCTACAATTATGTGATATTGGTTTTTTCACAGGTGGCGCTGTTGTCGTTACAACAAGGTCAACTTAATTCTTTTAAATGGGAACCCCTAATTTTTTTTGAAGATTCCGATTCCTCATTAAAAAATAAAAATAGTTTGCTTAACTCACTTTTCTGTTAGCCTCACAGATGGCGCTGTAATCGCGAAAAATGAATATTCGCGATTTTTGTGTATAATTTTAATTATTGTTTAAATAATTCCATGTAATTTTCATTCTGTAAACATGGAAGGTAATTTTAAAGGATAATGACGAAATTGATTTTTTAAATGCTTTTTCTTACTTATTTGCAGCCATGTCTACAGCAGGTGCTCAAAAAGGTGACCATTTACTTCCAAACATTTTCTGACACACTTCGAGCTGTTCGGGCATCATTTCTGCAAAGGGTCAGAAAATGTCTGGAAGTAAATGGTCACCTTTTTGAGCACCTGCTGTAGACATGGCTGCAAATAAGTAAGAAAAAGCATTTAAAAAATCAATTTCATCATTATCCTTTAAAAATACCTTCCATGTTTACAGAATGAAAATTACATGTAATTATTTAAACAATAATTAAAATTATACACAAAAAACGCGAATATTCATTTTTCGCGATTACAGCGCCATCTGTGAGGCTAACAGAAAAGTGAGTTAAGCAAACTATTTTTATTTTTTCATGAGGAATCGGAATCTTCAAAAAAAAAAAAAATAGGGGTTCCCATTTAAAAGAATTAAGTTGACCTTGTTGTAACGACAACAGCGCCACCTGTGAAAAAACCAATATCACATAGTTGTAGCTCCCTACTGTACGATTATTTTTTATATAGGTTATTGTTTGTTAAAATGCTTTCTTTCCGAAATATTTCCAGAAAACATATTAAATGCCCCACCCTGTATATTATCTTGGTTCTCCGGGTGGATACGCGTCGATTTATTTAAAAAAAAACCTAACGTATCTGCCGTCGTGCTGTTGCTATGATCAGAGGACTGATGAAAGCCACAGCACTCTGGCAGAAGAAACGTTAGGTTTCAATAAATCGACGCGGCTCCACCCGGAGAACCAAGATAATATATGCATTTTTGTTTATTTCTCAGGTTCCGGAAGCCGGATCAAGACGAAATATGCCTCCATTTAGTGCTGTGATCCTGGCCTGCATAAAGTTTGAAACTATGAAAATCCGTCCAGTTCCTTTAGAATGAATCGCGTTTAACGTAGCACAATTTTCTTCTCGCAGTCGAAATTATTACAAGAAAGTATATTTAAAAGTTTGATAAGTAAAATCTTAAAATATTTTCTAAATGCTTCAGGAGTAAAAAATTGCCTGTTGAATTTCGTATCACCTACAACTTATATATGTAACGTATTGAGATGGTAACACTTGACATTACTGATCTAAAACTCTTTATTGTCATGACTGTACCATAGTGTCTCTTTTGTGCACGTCAAGGCTTATGCCGTTGTTCTACTACAGACACTAATGTCAACCAATAAGGTGCCTATAATTTTTTTCTGTCTGTAATATAATATGCATTGCCCGTTTTGCAAAAAGTGGATCGAGCGGCAGGACAACCGAAGTTCATGTCCTAGTTGTTATAATATTTTGTTACTTTGTGACGAATGTAAAACAATAATAATTTTATTTCTGAGGAATATGTTTTAGTAATAACACCACATCAATACATTTCACAATTTCACATACACCCACACCAGAAACTAATGAGCGTAATGGATGTGGTGGTGGAACCAGTTGTGGCAATTTTACTTTATCACCAGCGCAACATAATCCAGTAGATTCACCGATGTATTTTAAAGCTTTAGAATAGGCCTACTGACAAATGGTTGTCATTTCCCCAATTGTTACGGATTTGTCGGCACAATGATCTACTTCCGGGTCGTAGTGGAATGCTACTCGTTTCTGGTTTACAGGAGCATTGCGTCTGCGGAATCACTCTATTTCATTGTGTCGTGCTCGCTGTTGTTGTGTTTGGTGTGCCCGAACTCGTTCCATTCTAAGCCTATCTACTTCATTACTATTCACTGTGGAACGCAATTCTGCCATACCAATACGAATGTTATCATTATCTGTCTCTCGCTGGTCAACAGTGCGGTTTGCACGTGAGGTAGCTCGTCGCACATTTGATTGACTTCGACGACCTAAGTCAGGTCGCCTTCTCCTTGGCATTTCAAACTAACAACAGTAATTAAAGTTCTCGCGCACTGAAAAACTTCCAAGTGTCACTATTTTGTATTTCTAAAATCTAAATACACAATAATCTGAATGTTGTGGATATATGTTAAAACGCTTGCGTCAAAATGTAATCGCTGTGACCGGAGCGCATTACTCAGTAAACGACACTGAGGTAAGGAATGTTCTAAAGAAGACTGAAGCTATGTATCGTTAAAATAAAACACAATATCGCCTTTTAGAAAGTGTTTTATTCATGATTGTCAATTGGTTAAGGCATGCAGCGTTTCCAGAGAACAGGTTTTTTTTATTTAATGAAATGGTTTTCGGCCTTATCGGCCACACAGCCAGTTCTTTACGTTTTATGACAATTCACATTTCATTACTTTACAGTTTTATTTACATAGTTTAACAATTTACATTTCATTTCCTTTACAGTTTTAAATATACATAATTTACATTACTTTACAGTTCTATACACAACAGTTTACATTGTATGTCCTTTTACATTTCAATTCCTTTACAGTTCTATATCTATCTGTTTACTTCTTGGTGTTACACTATGATGAGTCGAAATATAATCACTTACTTTATTATATCTCTTATCTGCACCGTAGAGTATTTATTATACAATTTGTGGGATTTTTGTCACTATGTCTTAATTCTATTTGGGTCAGTGTATAGTATTGGTGCCCTAATCGTTCACTATGGCTTCAAATTCTAGTAATATGACTGGCTGATATGTATCAGGAAATATCTGTGCACGATTGTAAATGTACTAACGCTGTTACCGTCGTTTACTGTTGGATTTTCTACTTGTCTAAAATTTATAATTGGATGTTTCCCCTCCTTAAAGAAGGTCATTATGATTTTGAGTATTTCGTGTTTATTTGAGGCGAGCAGGATGGAAGCGTTGGTTGTTAGAGGAATGTTACGTTTTGTGAGTTCTTTTAGCATTCTGTCCTGAATGTGGGGTATTTCTTGCATGAAAAGAGAAGGTGGTTTATATTCCCTACTGCCTGATCAATACAGTTGCATTGTGTGTTGTCTCTCAATCCTATCCGCTGTAAGTGGCTGGGAAAGTTGCCATGATGAAATCTACTTCTGATGATGTTGGTTAAGTGGCGTCTGTTCACTTTCAAGTTGTGGAACCACGGGTTGGAATGGATGACTGGTTGAATTAGGCCGTAAAAAGCACCATTCTGTTTCATCGAGTTGTTCCATCCTGACTGCCATATTTTCTTCGCTCCTTGTTTAATCTCATGCAGGAATGCGGATGGAGGGAGTGTTAGCTTCTATTCTTTGTCCGTTTGAGATGGCTTCTTTGACAAGTCTGATCTACATATTCGTTGTATTTGATCCCTTTGTGCATGAGGGTACCCACTATTAACCTTGTTTTGATGCCTAGGTTGTTGCTGAGGTGTATTTCGTGAAGTATTTCTATTAGCAAGGGTGCCATCTTATAGTTCCACTTGGGTTCTGAAATACTCCTGATAACGCTCAAAGAGTCCACCTGTTTTGGTCCCCTGGTCCGGCCATATCTTACTGCTTCTAATATTGCTTCCGCTGCTGCTAAATATATTGAAGTTTGTGGTGGTAAAGAATGTAATGTTTGGTGTTGTGTTTTTGGGCAAAATATTGCGCTGCCTACTCGATCCCCGGAGTTGTTTTTGGATCCGTCTGTATATATGTAGATTGTGTTTGTGTCTGAGTTGTCTAGCAGGGCCGTCACGGAATAGTTGGCGTTGCTTCCCGTCGTGTGCTCCAAGCACTGTACTCGTATCTATTGGAAAAGAGCAGCCGACATTAGGTCAGTTACGAAGGTCACAGACATCTTAATGGCAATCGGCTGGCCATATTGAGCGGAGAAAAGTCCAAAGATGGACAAAAATAGTGTGAGATTGTAGTCCAAAAGATCACCACAAACCGAGAGGCAGACCGAAGGGTTAAAAACATTCGCAGGGCATTAGGAATTAAATGGCAGAAGATCACCCAAGATCGCAATGCTTTGCTATTGCTAGACTTGAGTACACATATAGATTAAACGAATAAATTTGAAAGTTCTTTTTCTTTTTAAACTGCTTAACGTCTCTTAACAGTGAAAGTTTGTATTTAAATTTAAATTAATGTTTGATTCAATTTCTACAATGGTCTTGGATATGCAATGTTTTTGGTGATTCAAGGAATACTGACAAAAATTAAGGGGATGTAAAGGGGAAGAGAGGTTGCATTTTTGGAAACAATATTTAGGCAGTATTTTTCTGTATATTTTATTTTATAGTATACGAGTACGTATGAAAATTTCCATCAAAATCGGATAAAATCTGTGAGTTTGTCTAAATTAGGGGGATGTGAAGGGAATGAGGGATTAAGTTTTTGGAAACCATATATAGGCAATATTTTCATTTTGTTATTAAGTATACGTGTGCAAATTTTTGTGGAAATCACATTAGTGGAAGTGTATATGCCAACGTCACAGGAAGATGACGAAGAAATAGAAAAAATATACGCTGAAATTGAAGAATTAATCCAATATGTGAAGGGGGAGGAAAATCTAATAATCATGGGTGATTGGAATGCAATAGTGGGAGAACGAAAAGAGGGGAATAATGTAGGAAGTTTTGGTCTAGGAGAAAGAAATGAGCGAGGAAGCAGGTTGCTAGAATTTTGTGAAAGATATAAGCTAGTAGTGGCAAACACACTGTTTAAGAACCATGCAAGAAGAATATACACCTGGAAAAGTCCTGGGGATACAGGCAGATATCAGCTAGATTATATCATGATGAAACAGTGATTCAGGAATCAAGTTCTAGACTGTAAAGCGTACCCAGGAGCAGACATAGACTCTGACCATAATTTGATAATAATGAAGTGCAGGCTGAAATTTAAGGAAATAAGGAAGCAGTATAAGCAGAACATACTGGAAGTGAATAAACTGAAACAATCTAGCACAAGAGAAAAATTTGCAGAAATGGTAGACTTAGGTCTAAGAAGTAACTCTGAAAAGAGTTCAACCGAGGACGAATGGAATGCGTTAAAGACCGAAATAATGAAAGCTGGCAAAGAAACATTAGGCAATAGGGAACAAGCTGCCCGAAAACCTTGGATCACAGAAAAAATTTTGGAGCTGATGGATCAGGGGAGGGAGAAGGTACAAAAATGCTCAGGATTGAACAGGAAGAGAGCAGTACAGGCAATTTAGAAATCAAATAAATAGGAAATGCAAAATAGCAAAAGAAAAATGGTTACAAGTAAAATGTGAAGAAGTAGAAAAGGAAATGGTCGTAAGTAAAGTAGATGTTGCATATAGAAATATCAAACAGAATTTTGGAGAAATGAAGAAAAGAGGTATGAACATTAAAGCTGCCGATGGGAAACCTCTTTTAAGCTCAGAAGATAGAGCTAACCGATGGAAGGAATACATTGAGAAACTGTATGTTGGGGACGACTTGAACAATAGTGTACTGGAAAAGGAAGGCGATGTCGACATTGATGACTTAGGAGATCCTGTTTTGAGGACAGAATTTAATAAAGCTCTGAATGACTTGAAAGCAAATAAGGCAGCTGGAATTGATGAGGTCACTGCAGAACTTGTTAAATCCTTAGGAGAGGAAGGAATCGAAATATTATTCAAGCTGATATCAAAAAAGTATGAAACAGGAGAAATTCCAACTAATTTTAATAAAAATATCATCTTCACAATTCCAAAGAAAGCACAAGCCGACAAATGTGAGAATTATCGGACCATTAGTCTAACAACACTTGATTCAAAATTATTGACCAGAATAATATACACAAGGATGGAAAGGGTAGCAGAAGAGATATTAGGTGAAGATCAGTTTGGATTTAGGAAAAATCGCGGTACGAGGGAAGCAATTCTATCTTTAAGTTTAATACTTGAAGGGCGGATCAAGAAAAACAAAGATACTTTTAATGGCATTTGTTGATTTAGGAAAAGCTTTTGATAATGTTAGGTGGGACAAGATGTTAAAATTTTTAAAGAAGTCAGGTCTAAAGTATCGAAATAGAAGAATCCTCTATAAACTATATAAGAATCAGGTGGCTATAATAAAAGTAGAGAATCACGAGAGACATGCATGAGTTAAAAAGGGTGTGAGACAAGGCTGTAGTCTATCCCCGTTAATATTCAACTTGTATGTAGAAGAAGCAATGAAGAAAGTCAAAGAAAAATTTCCATGTGGCATAAGTTTTCAGGGAGAAGAAATCAGTATGCTACGATTTGCTGACGACATTGTCTTGTTAGCAGGGAGGGCTGAGGATATTGAGGAGTTACTGAATGGCATGAACAAAATACTGAATGAAGATTTTGGACTGAATATAAATCAAAGCAAGACAAAAGTGATGAAATGTAGCAGAAATGATACCAATACTAGCAGATTAAATATAAAAATAGGATCGGATGCAATAGGAGAAATAAGAGAATTCTGTTATTTTGGAAGTAAAATTACAACCGATGGCCGAAGCAGGAATGATGTTAAAAGCAGAATAGCTCTCGCAAAAAGAGCCTTCATGAAAAAGAGAAATCTTTTAGTTTCAAATATTGATCTAGGAATTAGAAATAACTTTTTAAAACTATTTGTGTGGAGCACAGCACTTTATGGTAGCGAAACATGGACTTTAGGAATCCTGGAAATAAAGAAAATTGAGGCATTTGAAATGTGGTGCTACAGAAGAATGCTGAAAATTAAGTGGACAGACAAAGTAAGAAATGAACGGGTTTTTGAAATGATGGATGAGAAAAGTAGTTTGTGGACGAAGCTTACAGAAAGAAGAGACAGGCAGGTAGGTCATATTTTGAGACATGCAGGATTGGTTAATTTGTTAGTGGAGGGAACAGTTGAAGGTAAGAACTGTAGAGGAAGACAGAGATAAGAAAATTTGAAGCAGATAATTGAGGACGTGAGCTGTAAGCGGTATGTAGAAATGAAGAGGTTAGCACATGATAGGAAGGGATGGAGGTTTGCATCAAATCAGTCGAAAGACTGACGACAGGAAAAAAAAAATATAATTACTCCCCCATCTACTTTTGAGTGAAACCGACAGTACGAATTCCTCTCATGTATTAAAACACAGATTGTGTATTCATCTGAATTCAGAGAGAGAGAAAAAGAGTGATTTCAAATGGATTACACTGAATAATAAAAAATAATATTTACCGTATTCATAAAATCTTACATTGAATGATTACATATTTATTTCCTGAAGCATCAAATTTGTTAAAATCACTCATTCAGATATTTTGAGAAAACTTCAGAAAGATCAGTATAACTTTCCTGTTAACTAAAGTAGACTACATAGGCCTGTAAATCTTTTTTTTTTTTTATATGATTGGTGGTTTCTGAAATAAAAACTTGGACCAATAGTTGTATTTTTTTATGTTTTCTCAGATACAGTACCAAAATCATGGAATAAGTATCAAACTTCAACATTTTCATAGTTGGCGCGTAACAAGGTTTCATTTAATACCCATGACGAGTATCTGAATGATATCTTTTCTTCAGTACCCACCATTAAACCTCCATAGTTATTTTCCCATAAATTATTTTTATAACATTAATATTAAGTTTTTGGAGAAGTAAAGTAGTCTGCAATTACAAATTTTTAAATTTTATCGTTCACGCAAGAAGGAACTTAAGTCCATATTTGGGAAGTTTTGAGCAAACCAGGACTCGTGTCCCTTCTTACTTATACGCGTGCTTCCTCTCTCCCTTAAAACAATGTGAAGAATGTAAACTGAAAAACATCCAGAGCCCAGTTAATTTTATAAATTTCATAACTACTTCAAGAAAAAAATGTTATGAAGGTTTGGGCAGCATCAATCAGGTTGTTGTTGTGAGTGCAAGACATTAGAAATAAAAATTAAAAAATTCCATATTAATCAGTAAAAATAAATGCTGAAGTTGGGATAGTGATTGACAATCGCAGAGCCAAAAATTGTTATAAGAGACTGAAATTTTTGAAAGAAAAACCCGTTCGCTCCGAAGGTGAAACCATTGCTGCCTTGTGTTTTCATCTCATGCAAAATCTTACTATATCTAAGATACCTGTTCAAGCCGGATAGGTAAACATGAACAGAACAAATTAAGCACTTTGGTCTAACAACAAAGAAGTGGATGCTTCAGCTCTTTAACAACTGTATGAGTAAATGTCAAATTCCAAAGATATGGCGGAAGAGCCGAGTGATCGCCTTGCTTAAACCTGGCAAAGAAGGAAACAGTCCAAAGAATTTTAGACCTGTTGCACTTTTATGTCACCTCTACAAACTGCTTGAAAGAATGATCTTAAACCGGCTGTTGCCTGTAGTTGATCCTTTGCTTATTCCTGAACAAGCTGGATTCCGCCCGGGTAAAAATTGCACAGGACAACTACTAAACCTCACGCAGTTTATAGAAGATGGATTTGAAGCTCGTAAGGTAACAGGGGTGGTATTTGTTGATTTGTCAGCAGCGTATGACACCGTCAACCATCAGCTGCTACTAGTCAAGTTCTACAATCTGACCAGGAATTTTATTCTTAGTAAGTTCATTGCTACTCTTCTGCAGAACCGCAGATTCTTTGTTGACTTCCAAGGTCAGCGTAGCCGTTGGAGGCCACAGAAGAATGGTCTACCCCAAGGAAGTGTGCTCGCCCCATTATTGTTTAACATATATACCAATGATCAGCCTATACCACGCAAATGCGGGAGTTTCGTGTATGCTGATGATCTTGCTCTGGTCTCACAGAGCAAAGACTTTGAATCAGTAGAGAGCACCCTTACCAACGCTCTGGAAGATTTGTCAAGGTATTATAGCACGAACCAGCTTAAACCAAATCCTACGAAGACACAAGTATGTGCTTTTCATCTAAGGAATAAAGAAGCAAATCGTAGGTTAAAGGTAACATGGTCGGGGGTCGAACTAGAACACTGTGATACTCCAAAATATCTAGGAGTGACCCTTGACAGATCACTTACATTCAGGAAACATTGCATGAACTCCAAGCTGAAAGTTTCCAGTAGGAACAATCTCATAAGAAAACTGGCTGGATCGCAGTGGGGCAGCCAACCTGAAACAATTAGAACTTCTGCCTTAGCACTATGTTATTCGGCTGCAGAATACGCCTGTCCCGTATGGCACAGTTCAACCCATGCCAAACAAGTAGACATTGCACTTAATGACACGTGCAGAATCATAACAGGCTGCTTAAAATCAACTCCAGTCGAATGGCTCCACCGTCTCGCAGGAATAGCACCACCTTCTGTTCGAAGGGAAATAGCAGTGAACAAGGAAAGGAGGAAAGTGAACCATGAAAAATCTCATCCACTATATGGGTATATCCTTCACAGGCAAAGACTTAAGTTCAGGAAAAGTTTCCTAAGAATATCTCAGGAACTTACAACAACAACTGAAGAAGCCAGGTTACAACTATGGGAAGCTAAGGCTCACCTTCCGCATGGCTGGGGAAGAGTGTCTGAATCTTTGCCACCTGGTTATGACAAGGGATGGTTGACATGGAAATCTTTGAATAGGCTGAGATCAGGAGTGGGCAGATCCAAAGTGAATTTAGCAAAATGGGGCTATACTGAGATCAGTGATATCAAGTGCGACTGCGGTGAGGACCAGACTGTCCAGCACATGCTCCAGTGTCAACTGTGTCCAGCATCCTGTTCGGCAGCTGAACTGTATGAGGCCTCAGAAAATGCACTGGAAGTGGCCAAGTTCTGGTCGATTATAATTTGATGACTGTAATTGTGTAACTGTATGTTTCCGATACGAAATAATAATAATCCACGATATTAAAAACAAAACTGCCAAATTCTGCTCGTACGATGAGGTTGAATGAAATAAAAGACCAAACGAGGTCTTCTGTTTTTGCTCGACTATATTATGAACGAAATTCCTATAGTTGTGACAATTCTGACCCTGTACAGCGATAACTGCGAAGAGCACAATAAAAATTACACTTTGTTTCAAAACTTTGCTTGCGCTTACTGGAATTGGAATACTACCCGATTAGGGGGCCCAGATTCTTGCTCTGTGATCGTGATTTCAGTCAGATAAAATGTAAGTTCAAAAAGCTTGACAAGGTGTACTCCACGAGACTGCTAACCTACATAAGCCTGTATAGCTCTAAACCACTAAACAAACTTATAGTAAAAGTTGGAGACCTACTGGACGTCAAAGGAGGATGCCTCAATATTTCAAGAGAAATCCTCTCTCTCTCGAAACTAGAGAGAGAAACACGAATAAAGAAGATAAGATGTACTTTGAAACATCCTTTTTTTTCCCCTGGAAGAAATTTTTTTTTAGAACTATCGATTCAGAAGGCATACCCTCTGGAAAAATCTTTATGGAGGAAGTTAAGACTGATGACTTGAGAAAACTACAACCGAACATCCCTGATAGACACCAGCTAGTTTTTAACTAACTTATCAACTGGCCCACTAATGACGAAGAGGAACAGCACGAAGATGAACAGTGAAATATGTATTTGTAATTACAACAATGTTTTCTTCATCACATACATTTTTCCAGCTTTGTGTGTGTGTGTGAGTTTGTACCGCACACACTAGTTTATGCAGAAAGGGCTCTAAGTCCAACATTATTTTTGATTAAAAATTAAAACCGTATTTACTCAAGGTTCAAAAGCAATACACTTTTAAACACCTCTTGTTCTAATATACATACTGTGGTAGTTTCGTTGAAAAATTTTTTTTTATTTTATATGGATCCAGATGGGGACTTTCACTAACCAATACAATTAAAGGGTTCAGAACTGCGAGGGTGTAATAGACGGACAGACAGCCGGTCAAATGTGCCAATCCGTAAGATTTGAGTTTTTCTCTCAGATATTACGGAACCCCAGAAAACAGTTAATAATGTCATTAAATGGACGCTTGTGCTGCTGAAAGGAAATAGAACAATTATTTTCACCGAAGATTGAATAGGTACTGTGAAAGTTTGTCAAACCTCAGAATTATATTTTAACACAAAATTTATTTTCTTAAAAGATAATAATACTTTTAAGAACAATGAATATGCCGAAGGCCGCCGGTTCGAATCCGGCCGCGGGCATGGATGTTAAGTGTTGTGTGTCTGTGTGAATGTCCTGTCCGTCCTGTGGCGTCCATACATTGGAAAAAAATACACATCGAGCTGGCTGTATGGCCTCCGTTGCCGAATGCCATTAAAAAAAAAAAATAAAAAAAAATGAATATGTTCCACTGATTGAGATCCTGGTAATATCTCGAACGAAGAAAAATCTAATGAAATACAGATGTAGGGTGATGATGGTTCATTCTGAATTTCTTAAAATTCCAACTGTTTTTTGAGCGTAGTTGAGCCACATTGTCAGCTATGAGATTAAAAACAGCCCACGATAAATTACTTTAACAATCTGTGCCTTAAACCAAACTCGTGCTGATGACCTTTGCGTCCTGAGCCTAGTCACAAAACTGATGTGGGCAGCTGTCAGAAAGTAACGCAACGGTTAAGATTGGTAACAATAGTTCAGGTAGCTGAAATCATACTACAATGTTTTCTACAATAATTCTTCATTTATTTACTGTTGTGGACCAAATGTCTTAATGATTTGCTGATACTTAAGACACTCTTCCTATTCATCCACATGAGCCTCGTTAACGACTTTACCTAAGAGAGTTGAATCTATATTAAGAACGCCTTCACCCTCATTAAAGTGTAACAGAATTCTTCTCCAAAAGTTTCCAGAAGGAAACTTCCATTCATTAAGTAGATACTCTGCAGCAACGATTAACTGCAATGCTTCGCGCAGAAATTGTTGACTCCAGTGGTAAACCACAAATATATTTTTTTTATTTAGCTACTAGAAATATGCGCCAAAAAGAACCATGAAACATTAACAAGTTTGATGTATACTGGTGTGAATATTATATTAGTAAAGCTTGCTGCAAAACAGGTACTACCATGCTCATATTAATCCGAACGACCTGAATTGCACATCGCTACATTTCCTCCTGGGACTTATTCAACCCATTATACACATCTACGAAGACAGTACTATACCCAGGAGGTGGTACAGTCTCACGACTATTAAAATCGAGCCACATCCACCTCCCATAAAACGAAATACATTTCCACTTTTTGTTTCATAAACGAAATAGTGATTACACTTCAGCAATAGAAGAGTTATAGGAACATCGAATACGTTTCATTTACTGTTTTAAAGACATTTTACAGTTATTAAGTGTTCACACATAACACGAAAGTTACCAATCTCAAACAAAATACTGGTTTTTAGAAAGTACTGGATAACAACAAAATGCAGATTTTAACCCGTCTACAACAACTTAAAATGACTCGAAATTTACGTTAACATTCACGTTTGCTGTGTATTATAATTTTTGGAAACAGTACAGACTTATCTAAGAGTTCAGTCAAATATAACACGTAACAAGATTTCGGATTAATAATTTTGGCAGTGGTCTTGTAAGTATGCTTGCTTGTAAAAGCAATTCTTTAGTTCTGTCGTTTCTTGAACATACTTAGCGTGGAACAATAGAAAAGAATCAAACATTAATGTTCTGGCTGACGTGAGACACTGTCAACGCTGCATGCGTGAGTAGTATTGAAAGACACTTTCCTATTAAATTTAACTCCACCGTAAGGTTTCTGTTACTCAACATTCCCCATTTTTTCTAGTGCTCATAACAAAGTCTGGCGATTGATCATTGATGTAATACGTAATGATAACTATTTAAATAATCATCAAGGAACTAAATCAAACTAATGTGTCTAATTTTTAGCTAATGTCCTTATTGTGCGGACAACGATAATTTCTAGCCTGTGGATTGGAAGCAAATGAGAAATGAAATGGAAAGTGGCTGTTCTTACGAAAAAAATTCTCATCAAGGAAGAACATAAAATTCAAAGCTTCCGTATTTAAAACATGCTGCTCCGACTAGTGATAGCTAATGATATAATTGATGCATAACCCGAACTGGGAATTATTCGTAGCATGGAGTGATCCCCTGTCCTATCGCGTGACCGCTATCTCCGGGAGTCCGTAAAAATTCGGTTTGCGGTAAGGGGCAAAATCGTTAACCGTAGAACAAAAGAATATACATTATTAAAGAAGTGCAGAAATTTTAAAAGTTAATTCTGACGCATATCAACATTGTGAAAAGTT
>JARYHS010008074.1:118371729-118421597 GCA_031002005.1 Vandiemenella viatica | reverse complement strand
CGAATTGGGGGTGAAATAGGGGTAGTTTTTTCCGGGGAATCAGAATCTGCAATAAAAACTGGGGGTTCCTATTTAAGTTTTTTTTCTCCCCCTTCCCCCACCCCTAGGGGGTGGGGTGGGGAGTCAAATTTGGTATCATCGGATGTCCCCCGTCGAGACGAACAATTTTTATTACCCACTTTTTTGATCGGATTTGTAGTTTTCGAGATATTTAGTTGTCTCAAGATAAAAAACTCACCCTGTATATAGATAGAAATTCTTCTAAATCTGAACATTATTTTTCTCGTTACTGCGGGTTGGGGAGGAATGTTTGGACCAAAACTGTGCACGTCTTTTATCGTTCCAATCTCTAACGATATGAGGGCAGAAAAAAATGTTATAGTCGTCATTACGGCACATTGCTCACACGATCTATTGTATCACTGTAACGCAAAAGTATTTGCTGCCAAATATTTAATATCTATCGTAAATTAATATCGATTTTCAAATATTAGTCAGTAAATTCAAGCGGACATTACGTAATACATCCGTCTTTTTCATAACTTAAAAATTACCAACACACTGGCAAGTTTATTTATCGCTTCAAATTCGTTTTTGATGTAAATAAAAAATGTGTTAGGTACGTACAGAAAATACGTGTTGGTTACGACACTGTTACATGATAGTTGTAACACATCGTTATTGCGGTGAACCCTTAATCTTGTTAAGTCACACCATCTACACAAATAAGACTGATCTCATTCTCAGTACGGACCGATTTTATGGCCCTCGCACTGAAATTTAACCAGCGTTAGAGAGCGTCGTTTTGTAGAAGCCAGTGCTATGCGCCGCGGCTGGGAAGATTGTCCTCCAGGGAGCGGCAACAAAGACCGGGAAACAACTTGCTGTCGGGGACGTGACCGGGCAGTAAACTTGCCAGGAGAAAACAGAAGACGAAACACAAACTTCTCCCCTTAAGCCGATAAGTGCGAAGCAGTGGCCGGTAATAGATTGAACGACGAGCCCTCTTACCGCTCGGTCGATCACGTGTAGAGGGTAAGAAACTCTTCTGCTAGTGGTCAACTTGCAACTGGGAGAGCAGCGTGCTGACCAGAAAATATATGAATGAGCAGACTGATAGAAAATAAAAATAAAAAAGCTGAAAATTCAGCACAGAATGTCTGTCATTTCAATTTATTTTATTTTCTCGATACTAATAATTCTCCTCAAAGAACAGCAGTTGTTTGATAACCTGATCAGATAAGCAAAGGAATTATTGCTAAATTATGATAGTCAAGGCTTATAGACCTCCTGAAAGTTAATTTTTCAATTTAATTTAATTTCGACGAACGCACGCTCCTGTGGAAATTTCCCTACACATCCATTTTCCCTCTTTCTTGTGCCATCTATTTTGCCCTCTACAAATTTCAACTTTAAATACTTTTAGCGTTTTTTGTGATTTAATCATCATTTCTCCTAGTAACTTATTCTAATAATAATACTATTTAGTTAAGCTGCTAGGAAATGAACGGCCATAGCAGTGCTTTCTAACAGTTAGTTGGGGGCTTTAAAAGCTTTTTATATTAGATGTAGATGTTTTGGCTACACTCTCTGTCACTCTAATAGTAACGCTGAAGAAAAAAAATTGCCAGACTCTGCGATCAATCCGTTATTTTTGACACGATTAGAAGCTTATTGTGGTCCTGTTCCAACATAGGATCTCAGACCACTCTACAGACTATGGCCAACGGGTTTGCCTTAGCAGTCACCCCGCTGGCGGTATGGTAACCACAGTGATCTAACGCGCCTTGCTAACGTCCCGAGGCTAGAAGTTAGCAGGCTAGCATAGACCCAAGATCCCCGGGCGGTTATGGCTCGTTCGCACTGGGCTAGGGTTTTTTTTTTTTTTTTTTAATATGGCCTTCGGTTTTTGTGACCATTTAGCCAGCTGCAATTTGTTTTGTACCAACTGTTGTATCAGACTTTAACTATGATATTGTGAACCCTACAGTGAGGACAGCACAAGACGAACACGACACTTAATTAAAACCACCCATGCCCGTGGTCGAACTCGAACCGGCGGCCCTTGGAATGCGAGGCAAGCGTGCTAGCCCCTACACTGCCAGGACCGGCCACTGGGCTAGTACTTTAGTCGAGCGGCGAGTAGTTTAACTACTAAATTACTCGCCACTGAGCAACAATCGATCGCACTACAGGCTCGTTCGCACTGGGTGAGTAATTTAGTCGAGTGGCGAGTGATTTAGTAACTAACCGTGTGTGAACAATGAAATTTACTTGAGTTGTTTAGTCGAGTAGTTTAGTCGAGTCGATCCGTTTTGTTCTATTAAACCGGGCGAGTAGCACCCCCCACCATGCGCCACTGCCCATTCGCTCATCGGCTAAACAAGTCTGAACCTATTGTTTTAGTCGAGTTAATTAGTTTCCGCAAAAATGTCGTTTAGCTGGAGTGAAGATACAATTTTAAAATTTGTTTCTAAATATGTATAACATGACTGTCTGTAGAATATTAAGTCCCCGTACTATAGAAAAAAAGGAAGCAATCTGCACGCATGAATTTGGAAAATACAATAAACATACCTGGATTTAGTGAGAAATAAATTGAAAATTAAAAACATCTGCTTAGTGCACAATTTTATTAATTATTTAATTACAATAACATCTTGATTATACATTAACCCTGCAGTGGTCGCGCTCTGAAAAGTCCCATTAGAAATGGCTTGAGTGGACTACATATGTAATCCATGCGACCACTGCAGGGTTAAGATATTATTCCTATTTTTATTAGAAGTACTACCTAAAGCGATAAAAAATCTTTTTAGTATTATCTACTCGCAGAAGTTAAAAAAAAAAGTAGTCAAAAAATTTAGGCGCAGGTACAGAAACAATTTACACTCCTTCGGTAAAATGATTCAGTTTACTGGATGCATCTCTATGAAACATTACTTCAATTCCTTTAATGTTTTATAGATTCCTTCACACTGTGATGAATTAGGAAATACCCGATTTTTCGTGTATAAATACGAAATGTGCGTGTCCATAAACTACATCCTGTGGCAATAAAGTAGAGAACTGCCTGTAATTACGTAGTTGCCGACATTGCATTCCTTAAATAGGTATCTTCACGCTGGATTTGCGACTGCATTTTCATTAACACAACTTTTGGACATTCTCAAACTATTCGTAGGGATCTTCTAATGCTAATTCCTTCAGAAGACAATTTGTATCTCCTAGTTCATCCCTTCTATTAACCCATTTTCATACCAATTGCTTATTTTTTCTTTATCGCATAAACTTCTTCATCCATCTCATCTAAAATAGCGCTTAACATAAGCTGTATAAGCTCATTCATTTGATTGCGATGCAGCCTGCTCGCAAAATACCACGCTACTTGTGTACTGTACTCGACCGTAGTGCGAACGATTTTTGGTCAGTGGCGAGTAATTTAGCTACTAAACTACTCGCCACTCGACTAAATTACTAGCCCAGTGCGAACGAGCCTTACGGTCGAGTACAGTACACAAGTAACGTGGTATTTTAGAAGAGATGGACGAAGAAGTTTATGCGATAAAAAAAAAAACAATGGGTACGAAAATGGGTTAATGAACTAGGAGCTAAATTGTCTTCTGAAGGAATTAGCATTAGAAGATCCTTACGAATAGTTTGAGAATGTCCAAAAGTCGTGTTAATGAAAATGCAGTCGGAAATCCAACGTGAAGATACCTATTTAAGGAGTGCAATACCGGCAACTACGTAATTACAGGCAGTTCTCTACTTTATTGCCACCGGATGTAGTTAATGGACACTCACACCTCGTATTTATACACGGAAAATCGGGTATTTCCTAATTCTTCACAGTGTGAAGGAATCTATGAAACATTAAATGAATTGAATTAATGTTTCATAGAGATGCATCCAGTAAACTGAATCATTTTACTGAAGGAGTGTAAACTGTTTCAGTACCGGCGCCTAAATTTTTTGACTACTTATTTTAATTTATGCGAGTAGATAATACTAAAAAGATTTTTATCGGTTTAGGTAGTACTTCTAATAACAATAGGAATAATATCTTAATGTATAATATAGATGCTATTGTAATTAAATAATTAATAAAATTGTGCACCAAGCACATGTTTTTAATTTTCAATTTACTTCTCACCAAATCCAGGTATTTTTATTGTATTTTCCAATTCCATGCGTGCAGATTGCTTCCTTTGTTTTTATAGTTAGGGACTTAATATTCTACAAGCATTCATGTTATACATATTTAGAAACAAATTTTAAAATTGTTTCTTCGCTCTAAGCGACATTTTTGCGGCAGCTAATCAACTCGACTTAAACATTAGGTTCAGACTTGTTTAGCCAATGAGCGAGTGGGCAGTGACGCGTGGTGGAAGGTGCTACTCGCCCGGTTTAATAGAACGAAACGGATCGACTCGACTAAACTACTCGACTAAATTTCATTGTTCACACACGTTTAGTTACTAAATCACTCGCCATTCGACTAAATTACTCGTCCAATGCGGACGAGCCTTTATAGGGTAAAGAGATTAGATTGGCTTACTTGAATATGGGTATCCCGAGAGGGGTAGTACCTCGAGAGGGTTTAGTGCTTCTGTGGAACTTATGCTAGAAATAGTAATGACACCGGGTTGAGCGAAAGGAAGTATATTTACAAATGCTCTCACAGAGAGTAATAGCACATGAATAACAATGTTACTTGATAGATCCTCACAATAGATTACGGCCCATTAGAACTGGATGGTATTCTTACATTTGGTGACGACAGAGGGTGCCGAGGCTGGCTCGACCCCCAGCCCGGTGGGCCGGGTCGAGATGACTCATGACTCGTCAATTGAATAAACACTGACTGACTCCTCGAAAACTTGGTCGGCTTATGTACTCGTCTGCCACCTGTGGGCTTGACTCCATTTGGTGACGAGCGTTACCTAAAAAGGTCGGCGCGGCCGCCGACTTGATCTATAATGGTCTTTCGTGCGCCCACCGTCCGTCCGTTGGGGCGCCGATCACCGTATAAAGTACTGTTACTGGCTCATTCCCATACGTGGTATTAATTCTAGTCTTAGAACATGGATTGGCCATAACAAGCTAGTTTGGTAATAATTACCTTTCCACTGACGGACTAGGGTTATTAATTTTTCGATTAACTCTTTCATCGTGAAATTTATATTAAATTATCTGGTAATACAGATAGAAACAAGTAACAATATTTTGAAGTCAGTCATGGTTGCATCTCTCTTCCTTTCTCTCCATTTGTTATACAATATCTTTGATCCCTCTGTGACATCACCACGTTCGATGCATGCAAAGCGTCGCCAGTTATCGTTGAAATTGTTCAAGTCACTTTAATAATGTTGAACACACAGAATGAAACCAACACAGTGGGTAGACAAATGGTAAAATTTGCACATTAGGATAGCGACCTCCATAGGGGTGGAACGCGCGGCTACTTAGAAACTTCTGTCACCAGGAAACATTCATCGGGGATTGCGATGTCATACGGAAAAACCCAAATGCAAGTAAGTTACCAGACGTGATTTTGATATTTAAATTATATTCTTTAAACTATATGGAAGCTTTCAAGGTTATGACATGAGAAGAAACTGAAGACACATTCAACATTTTCTACTTACCTGTTAAGAGATTTTTCGATGAGAAAGAACAGAACGCAGCTATTTATCATAATCAAACATCGAAAGATGGGCCACTTTATGAGAGGAGCAAAGTACACTCTTATTCAAACCATCATTGAAGGTCTCGAAGAGGAATTTGTGATCAGAAGGACACCTTTCCTACGGGAGGTTTTTTCCAGTGGCGTAAGACAGGAAAAAATTCTTCTAAATAATTTACAATGCTATACAAAATTTACATGCTACAAAAAGAACTCAAAGGATTTCCACAATAATTCGCGAACAACCTATTAATTTTTTTTCCGTTCATTTTAAAACTACTAAATCTCGTCTTCCAAAAGAAGTGCCCTTTAGAATGTAAACACTGAACTGAATGCTTCTGCCATGAAACGAAATACTACTGCATCCCTTGTTTTCTGCTGCTTCCATAATGAATTTTCCACGAAGCAACCCGTCAATGCAAAATGGCAGATTTCAGTTTGTAAAATAAAACTAAGCCTGCTGCAACCACCTCATATAAAATCTGATATCTGCCTTAAGTAGGGTGAACGTTATTAGGGTATATCCAAGAAATCTTGTTTAAATAATGTCTTGCTACAACGTAATTACTTGATTAACTCAACACCTGCTCTAAAATATGAAGAATATACTAAGAGAAACGCAGAAAGTAATTGACATTGAAGATATGCAGTAGTATTCATAGTTAATCATAGATTGCTGTATTATTAAAAATTCAGTCCTAGCACGTACTAAGATAAACGATAATATTACCTTAGTGCCAAGAGAAACAAAAAACAAAACAAAAAACTAATTTATTTTATTTCCCTTATTTTGAAGCTTTGGAAAGAAACAATCAAGGATGTAACTTTATTTGATTTACAACGATAACTTAAGTTCTGTCGCATATGAAAGATAGTGTAATATATCACACCCTGTTAAAACAACGCTGCGAGCTTGTCATTGTACAGATTTAGTATAAGATCATCTTTAATACTCGACGCTGCCATTAATTCTGCCCAAAGCACATGGTCAGAATAGGATGGCTTGGAAGAGGTTGTATCATAGCCTCATTGCAGCCTGGTTTCGTTCCAAAGCACATAGTCAGAATAGGATGTCATGGAAGAGGTCGTATGATAGCCTCATTGCAGCCTAGTTTCATTTCAAAGCATCGTAAAATGGTTTCTGATCCTTTCAGTGTAATGAGTCGTAAAACCGAGCTTCGCTCTGGTGGTAACTGAGAAGGAAGAAATCAAAGATCATAAATTAAACTGGAACATTCTCGTTAACAACTCAATACAGAATCGTCGTGAAAGTTAATTACTATTGGCCGTTAAGAATTCGACTATAACCCCAACGGAGCTACTAGTAATACGAGACAATGCAGCCTTCATGGGAATCTGTACGATACCAAAATTAAAGACGACCATTCAATCTGGCTGCTGGGTTCACAGCTCCGTAACGGTATAATCGAAACGGAAACAATGGCAGGTGTTCGAGCGTAACATTTATTATATTTTAGTTTTTAACTATATTACGTTCAGCTAACAGAGGCGGCTCAAGGTCAGTCTGTTTTATCCCCACTCTGCTGCCCTTACCTCTACATGCGAATGGGAGTTTTGCTACACGCTTACATGGACACGGTGGTTAACTCCGAGCGATAGGAAGGGAATGGTTAATGCGCTGAGGAGCTGGGCCAGGAAAACATGTTTTTGAGCCGACAATTTGGAGTGAACAGGGTAAACGGCTGAACGATATCCACTTCCACAAATGTTTCATCAACACATAACCCTTAGAACCCTTCCAAACCATAACCCTTTTCGATAGGTGCAATGCACCCTCCGCCACACACTTTTAGTGAATCGTGGAGTAATAATAATAATAAACATAACATAAATCAATTATATCCCGTTCAGCCCGAACTGGTGGTTGAATGTCACGTTTTCATCATCATCAGTCCCTTTCTACCTTTCCTAGCTGACCACTGTGTCCTGGTGAACGAGTGGTAAATTTCCCTTTCGGATGTAGGGGTGAGGGCAGTGGAGTGGGGATAGAGCAGACTGACTTCGAGCCGCCTGTGTTGAGTGAACTAGCTATAACTGCCTATACGTTTCGAAGACAGGAAATGATGATAAACCATCATCTGCAAAATGATTTAAAACGGGCGCGGATTAAAACTTTTCTATGGCAACGTTGGATCCTACCGAAATGTGACTTGTGGTGTATGAAGCGGCAATTAGGAATCGTCCCAGCATTCGGTTAAGTGGTTACTGAAAACCTCGTAAAAATTATAATCGTGATGGCATGTAGGGCGGTCCGGAGGTTTGAACCTGGACTGCTTGTATATTCCATTTTAAATGGCAAGAACGAAATTTTAGGCAATATCCGTGGTTCGGGTTCCACCTAAAAATGCAGGTTATGGTGGCAATGACAGAGGTGGATTGCGTGGATTACTTTATTTCTATTTTGTTATTTGCAGTGGCGGACCTACGAAGTTTCCGAGCCGGGGCAAAAACTTGAGATTGCCACTCCTTCAAACATTAATTTCCCGCCCGGTGCAGTACAGAGCTATTCTTTGAATCTGCCGCCTTCTGAAGGTTGCCGGCGAGGCAGTAAAGTTAAAAAAAAAAGAGTGTTGCCATCACGCGAATGTGCCATTTACCAACCCCTTCAAACACGATTTTGCCGTCCTCCCCCTCCCCCGAAGTTGCAGCCCGGGACAAGCACCCCAGTTTAACCCCCACCCCACCCCCCATTTTTCCGAACCGGAACCAGTTATTTGATTACAGTCACTTAGCAAAGTTCTTTTAAAAATTTATTCGGCAACTGGACATAATCCATGTAGCCTGACCATAGTGACCATTGTGATTGTACAGAACATTTAACAACAGAAGAAAAATACAAAATAGTGTGCCCCATACATTATAATCCACTGTAAACCCTGTATATTAAATTTTGTTTTTTGAAGTCCCAAGGGAAGCAATATACATTAAATAAAATCCGATTCAAAATAAAGATTTGTAGGCTACATTGTTTTCGTTGTTCTGTGAAGTTGCAATGCATACTTGTAGTAGTGCAGTTTCTGAAGATTTTGTCCAAATCTCTGTGTTTATATTAATTTACCCGTATTGAATTTTCTTATTGATCATAACTCACAATTCTTTTAACACCTTTCATAATTTGTTTTTACTAACCTATATTTCACAGACCTTTATATTTAAATTACTCCCATTTAAACGCATCAATCCTAGCAATATATTAATGGGCTCGATAAATGCCCTTGTTCCAATATACTAACCTACATAACCGAGCGTGGAAGGTGAACCGTTAAAGTTCTGTCCTCGCATTCTGGAGGACGCGGGTTCTAATCCCCGTCCTGGCATCCTTATTTGGGTTTTCAATGGTTTCCCCAAATCATTCCAGCCAAATACCGGGATGCCTCATTCAAAAAGGCCATGGCCGAATTTCTTTCCGTTCATTGTCCCCAGTCCCATCCCGCCTCTAATGACCTTAGCTGTCGACGAGGCGTAAAGCAATAAGTAAAAAAACTAACCTACATGCCATATTCAACTTCTGCTATTATTAGCACCGGCTCATAGAATATATTTTTCTGTTTTCCTACTGAAGAGTCATTACCAAGCCCGCCACCAGGATATCAATTTTTTTTTTTTTTTTTTTGGTAACAGTTTAACGTCCCTTTTTAACAACGTGGTCTTTAGAGACGGGAAAGGATGGGGGCAAGGAATGGGAAGGAATTCGGCCATGGCCTTTTGAAGGAAGCATCCCGGCATTCACCTGGAGTGATTTGGGGAAACCATGGAAAACCCAAATCTGGATGCCCGGACGGGGATTCGAACCGCCGTCCTCCCGAATGCGAGGCCAGAACGCTATCCGTTACACCACCACGCTCGGTCAGGATATCAAATTTGAAATTATTCTCCTTCCTGGATTTTCTGAAACTACAATAATCTTCATCTGCCGTACTCGGCAATTGAGATGATTTGAATCATCAGGAAGAAACCACGAATTTTCATTGCGTCACCAGCTCTCTTTTTTCTCTCTATTTTCTCTCTGAGCTGGAAAATAGCTTAGCTTCTTAGCTAAGAAAGTGCTGCCTCGCCTGTCTATAATTGTGATTGGCTCAGCTACTTCTGCAGATCTAACTCTCTATCACCTTGAAATTTACAGTCGCAGTGCCTGCAGAACCTGATGTTAGTTGGTGGAATAATGGCAATAATACCCAATTACTCCTGACTTGCTGGACTGGTGACATTGTCCACATGGAATTTGAGAGCTGTGATGCTAAGTCGCTGGTACACTATCAAAGAAATGTTGGCATCATACGAAAAAGCGGAGGAGCACTCGTGTTTTTACCTCTTCCTTCTGAGTTTTGGTTGTATTTCAATGTTTTGAATGGGTTTGCACACATCTGTTGTTTCTACTACTGCTACAAACTGCAGCTACGTCGAAATATTTTATGCCTGTTCATAACATACTTCTACTTCCGCTACTGCGGAATTTCTGCATGCCTTTTCACATCCGTTTCTGATTCCGCAACTTTTATAACGGAAATTTAATCGCAAGTTTACAATGGGACGGCGCAGGTGCGGGGTATATCAGAACAATTCCGAAATTTGATAAGATAGTTACGCCATGAATTGATCTCAAGAACAAGATTTGGGAAAGTCATCAAAGATAACAAATACACAACGTATTCAGATCCGCGATATAAATCTCGTTTTTTTTTCACCAGCGTCACTGTGGAGCAGGTTGAACCTAATTACTGAATTTGACGATCAGCAGAACCAGAGAAGCCAGAGATACAACAAACCCCATTCAAGATAATGATGGTTTACGTTCCCCCAAAAGGAACTTACATCAAATTGAGAATGAAGACCAGTCTATGTGTCATCGTTACAAATGTTGGAATCCATGTCAAATATGAATGAAGACGAGCAAGTATCAACCACAACTGACGATAGAGACAGTCACACCTTCGAGAGTACAAAAAGATAAGAAATAGATAAGAAATTACATCTACACGAGGATCTCCTTATGTGATACAAATGAAATACAAACAAGTACCATCATCTTTTGCCAATAGTGCGCCAGTCGCTACAAGCTCCGCCCAGCAGCATAGGCAACTGGTCTAATACATGACCATCAGATCAGATTGCGGGGTGTAAAAGTGATCAAACAATTTTTTTTTATAAAATATAACTCACAGCCACTTAATTAATTTAATATAACATAATACTTGTTGAGAATTGTACTGCATCCGCTTCCGTTTCCGCTAAGATTTACATTTGACTTCTGTTTCTGCTTCCGTTATGACACTTCCGTTGCAACACTAGTGACCCTGTCATTCGGAAGGCCGCTGGTTTGAATCACCGTCCGGGCATCCAGTTTTCGGTTTTCCATGATTCCTCCCAAATCACTCCAGGCAAATGCCGGAACGCTTCCATCAAAAGACCATGGCCGTATTCCTTACCAATCCTTGTCCCCATGCCTTTCCCGCCTCTCATGACCTCGACGTCGATAAGGCGTAAAGCCAAAACAAAACCAAAAGAACAGACTGCTTTATTTGTATAAATATAAAAAACGAGATAAATTCTAATTGAATCGGAAATTCTATTTATCATGGGTTTGATGATTTAAACACGCCTTCTGTCAGGTCATCGAATATTCAGAACACGCTCACTTGATCGCATACAACGAAATTTCAAGCGGATAGGAAACTTCATATACTTACCAATCAATTGCTAAATGGCGTATTTATTTGTATTGTCATTACCCAAGTTTAACATCTTGTAACTAAAAGATACGAAAGTTGAAAGAACACTGCTTGTTGACTTCATAAGTGGAAAGGTCGTTAGTGCTCGCTGTGTTGTAAGCTGTTTGAGGATTTGTTTTCTCAGAAGGGGATGTAACTACAAGTTAAAGAGCTGTAACTTTTTTCTTGCCTGGAAGGCGCAATTAACTACTACACTTAAATTAACATCAGCGAGAGATTGTTGAGAGCTTAAGTATTATAACACCGCAGGCGTTTGCAAACCTGTGAGCAACTTATGGTAGGGAATAACGACCGAGCGCAGGGGATTAGCGGTAATGTCCTCGCCTCGTATTCGGCATGATGACCGGTTCGAATCCCCATCCTGCCATACAAATTTCACTTTTCCATGGTTTACTGAAATCACTCCTAGTTAATTGTCAATATTTTCACTTAGACAATCAATAATTTTCTTTAATACTCCTATTATACTTACATGAAACATCAACAAAATGTAAATTATAAACCACCTTAGAAGTTAAGTGGAAAGTATTATTAGTGTAAATAATAAACACTCTCTGGAATTAGTTTCTAAATAACATGCAACGAGGATGGTTCATTTAAAACCCCATGATCGAATTCCTCCCCGTTCCTTGCCCACAGTCTTTTCCGTCCACTAACGACCTAGACGTCGATGAGATGTTAAGCACTCAGTAATTAAGAATAGCGAGCTGTTATTTCTTTTTTTAAGAGATCTCTTTATGTAAAAGTTTTATAACGTTACTATAATGAACTGAATAATAACAACTTAAAATAGGCTGAATTAATTATGGAATTTGGAAAAACAAGTGAAAATTACTCTTTACGGCCGAATGCAAAGGAAATATCGAAAATAGACTTTGTGTTATAACACAATATTATTTTCGACTTGGTCAAGTTGCTCTACTGAACATGCAGCTGTAACTGATTCCATAGAGCTACTAATAATACTTTCCATTTAACTTAAAAGGCAGTTTATAATTCTCACATTTTTGATGTTTCATGCACATATAATAGGAGTATTAAAAATAATGATTGATCATCTGAGTGACATACTGACCGTGGTATTCTAACTCAATTTTCGTTCTTTACATACTGAGATGACGATTTCAAGTTAACAACAGGATATCTTAATAGTTAACAGAAACTAAATGGTTCATCTGGATGTTTCAAGTCGTAATTAATTAGCTGCCAGTTTAATGACATTAGTAATTTTGAGATATTAGTGCTGTATAGTCTGTTCCTTAGAGCTCTAAAGAAGAATTAAACCGATATGAAATAAATCCATCAGCTAATTATTAAAAAATTTCACCGATCGTGATGTGTGACTGGTTAACTCTCTGGCCTCGCTTTTTGGACGATGCGGGTTTGAATCCCCGTCCGGGCATCCAGATTTGGGTATTCCATGGCTTTCCCAAATCACTCCAGGTGAATGCCGGAATGCTTCCTTCAAAAGGCCATTGCCGAATTTCTTCCCGTCCCTTGTCCTTAGTCCAATGCCCCCTCTAATGACCTTGACGAGGCGTAAAGCCATAAAAAATATTAAAAATCTCTTCTCTCTAATTAAACCAATTAAGGCAGCAGAAGTACTGTAGTTGTACAATATACATTTCAAGATAATTTGTTGTGAGCCGAGTGCGATAGAATTTTTATCTTACTACGATTAGTGATTTACAAATAATCAATTCAACTGACATATTTTGTGATTAGCTAAGAGTCAATAAAAACGTGTTTACAATTGACTGATTTTAATCACCGTATATTCTACTTGATATATTCAGTGACAGGTGTATTATCTTCTTTACATCTAAATTTACAGATACTGGATTGAAATCATATGTGACTCAATCAAATCAATTAATCTCTCTCAGGGTTCGTTACTGGTAGAAACTTGCTATGTCCCACATGCGTAGTTGTGTTTACCATATGGGTTCAGTCTCTACGCGAAGCCGAACTACACCAGTGCTTGTGTGAAAAGCACAGTATGTGGCCTGCCAGCGTGTTGTAGGCTGAAAGCGGAGCACAGTCGCCTGTGTCAACCAGTCAGTTGGCGACATCCGAGACACTCTCCCTCTATTCTCGTACCTCAGCAGAATAATTGAAGATATGTCGATGAAGCGTACATGCAGAGCAATCTCTACCTAGTGTCCATCCACGAGTCCCTCTTCTCACGGGCTGCGAGCGGAGGTCGACACCGGCTGTGGGTCAGCAAATAAAATTCATTTGTCACTTTTGGCACTTCTTGCTAACGTGGTCATACAATCCACATACTACAAGTTTACACAAATCAATACCTATAAAATTCCAGTCATGGTCACTATGTAGCGATGGCTGTCACAGTCTGACGTCACACTTCCCACCTCCGCTGCCCATCCGACAACGACCGGAGGTGATGTTCTAGGTTATGCGCGTTATTTAATAACAGTTCTATTTAACTAAACAAACACGAGTAAATGAGCTGCCAGTACATTAAGAGAAAATTATGTATTTCGTAAAAATCGAAATATTAATTATTAGTTGCTTTTTCTTAATTACAATTCGCTCTATGTAGATTCTTATGGTTGTTACAGTAAGCTAAGAAAGATTTACATCATTTTCAAGGTAACGAGCATTATTTGATGAAAATTGTACTTAGTGAAGAAACGAATTTCTAAAACACTACTTTCAACACGCCATTTTTGACGGGCTTACAAGATATTTGTATCCGAAATAGATATTTTAAGTCACTGTTATAATATACTTGAAGAAACGATTTTCCGAAACACTGAAATAAAAGTATGTGCTGCGTTTAAATTAGTATGTTAGTTACTTTTATCACTGATATCGCCATATGAGACACATAAATATTAGCAGTGGGTCAAATTTAGATTGCAATAAAATTAATGTATTCGTATGCGGGTAATAGAAGCCACGAATTTTGAACAGCAAAATTAGTAGTAGTTGCAGTTATCTCGAAGTGCAGAAAGGACCATAATGGCAACTGACACAATTTTTTGTGGAATAATTCAAAATGAATTTAGTTTTATAAACAATTTAAGCTGTTTTCATAAGCGCAGGGTTATTGAAGTTATTACTTTATACAGATGGATGTAGTTCCATATTTATCGTGCTGAACGAGACCTTGACCAGGAATAAAACCTATATCATGCATTATAGCATAATGTTTTGGGATTCCTAATATTCCATAATTTTGATACCAATAATTCAATAGAAGTTCCATCTGTATCTCTGTGTTTACTACAACCGAAATATCTACAAATTACAAAATAAGGTTATGAGGATTACATAACAACAATTCTATCTATTTAGGCAACCACAAAGAAATGAACTGCCAGTACGTTCCTTTCACCCGTCATTTTTGACGGGCTTCGTGACTAGTGTTAATAATATACTTCTAATGTGCTCGGATAGGCTCGATTCATCTTCCTCCAATCGTAGACCAAGCCCGTTACTCAGAACGAGAAAAAACATTTCTTGTTTTGCACAAAGTCTGGCAACAACTGTAGCGTATAAAGGGATTTTAAGCTATATAATATAGTATTTTCACTCGGCGTGATTTTTCTCAAGCCTATAGACAAGTAATTTAACACCGTTCCAAACAACAGAGCTTCAAGGTTAAGCAAAAGCTCTTCCCGTGGGAAACAAGCTCCCCACTATAGCAGCTCTAAAGCACCCAATAAGGGGTAGTAAAGCAATGGTAAGAGCTTCACGTGACTCCCCCACCACCTTTTGCAGCTCGGGAGCGCACTCGGTAGCAGGCGCTCGGAGAAGTCTTTCGCCATCATCATGACTGAACACCTCTCAAGGCGTCTTGCGGAATTTTGTAGGTAAAGGCTAATGCATTATTTACCCTTCTGCTGGCACAGAAAGATATTCCGAGTGACAAGACTTTACTAGTAATGATTTTACAATTTCATGAGAGCTATCTTCTATGTATTATTTTCAGTTATTTCATATGTTTGTTAATATACCTACATCCGATGAATTTATTAAAGTCACTCTATTCTTTCCACTACATTCTTCAATTGTTATCACTGGTTACCTGCTCATTGCTAGCCATAAGTAATAGTAGTAACGTATTATCTCTGATCACACGATCACATATCTTTGGTAAAACGAACCAAGGAGTGATTGATCGAAGGCGAACTCAACTTACTGTTGTATTCAGCCATCTGGATAGGACATAACTTGCCGAGTGCGGCTTGCGTCCTATAAAACGATTGATCAAGTCCGACTTTCTTTAGGCACTAATCATTTTTATTGAATGTTGCCGGCTGACACTCCCCTCAGTGCATGCTTCAATTTCAATTTCTGATCGCCGATGAGCTAAGCCCCGAGTAGATTGTGTAGATCACGTCCCTCGCCGTTTCATGAGTACACAGAGTTCGAGCCACAATATACAGCTCATTATACACCAAGAATCATTACAAGAGCGAGACAAGGCTTTATTATTCAATCGCACGTTTATGATTTGTTCTAGTAGCGTAGGCCTTACAGAGATTTACTTAGTCTGCATGCGACAATACATTTACATTTCAATGGCTTAAGGGTTGTGTTCGGATGAGTCATTTTAAATTATATTCTGCAGGGCGCATCTACACGTATTTATAAGAAAGATAGTCATGGAAATGGTAACATCTTTAACGAGAGTAACAAATAACCAATTTTGTTGATATTTACAATATAGCACTTAGTTTTGTGTACATTTGTTACATCTGCATTTTGACTAATTCAGAAGCTCTAGTTTCAAAACTTTTCATGGTATTTTCACGATAATGATATCAAGTTGAAAGGAAATTTGTGTTACGATTTACGTATGTTTCGCCTATAAATATTAATGTCAGTGGCAATTTTAATAAAAGCGTGACAGAAATCAATTGCTCCTAGCAATTAGTGTTAGCGGTAGGTAGTGGTTAATTACTTTCATCATCTCAACTACTATTAACTTACTATCATAAACGATATGACGCACAATGTTTTCTACCTGCTATTTAAACTTTTGTGTACCATTAACACCTCAAAGGCGTAATTACTTTACATCAGATCGTTACACTGAGTTTGGTATTGTAATGATCAAAGTTGTATCATTGCATGTTTGATTCGTTTCATAATTTTCATAAAAGTATAACTGCGAATTGTAGGGAAATATAATTATTTGTATCTACGAAAGAAGTGAGAGTAATCTTCTGTTGGTCTTGGCATATTCAAGTGTACCGTAAATAATTCTACGGCCTGTAGTTTTCCGCATCTCCAATGTAACTCTTCTACTCAGTACCAGATGTAGAGAGGTCAAGTTGTTGTGTTTTATCGTTGTCTTACATATTCCGTTGTTGTGCAGGTGATCCTGGTGCTGAAGACGGTGGGTCTATACGACATCACGACGGCCAAGGTGATGCTGCAGATCGTGTCGCACGTGCTGGCCTACATGAACTCCTGCGTCAACCCGATCCTGTACGCCTTCCTGTCGGACAACTTCCGGAAGGCGTTCCGCAAAGTGATCTACTGCGGGCCTGCGGGGGGCGGCGCCGGGGGCAGCGGGATGGGACCTCGCTCCCGCTCGCAGCTGCACCGCCAGCGGCAGCCGGAAGACATACAGCTGCAGCTGCACACCGCCAACGGCACCAAGACCACGCGCACAGAGGCCTCCACCAACGACCTGCTCTGAGCAGGTGAGACAGCCTTACAGATTGTCCTCATGCGTAACTTAGTAGTGTTTGATTTAATACGGGAATTTACTAACTTTCCACTCAATTAGTGTGGAATAATTAGCTGCCGACAGTTACCAGACACACTATGAAGAATTACGTAAATTAATAGCATTTCCACACCAACTGGATAACAGCGTGTTCTGGAGGAGAAAGGCCCAATCTCGTCTCGAAGCAAGCTCAGTATTGTTTTAATTCTATATAATTAATAACTTTCAACTACCCAAAAATGACAGATATTTTTGTATGTTAGTAATACTTCTATCGAAACAGTGATTAATGTATTTATCACAGTTACTTAAATCAACATTTAAACACTCGCGCTGCATTTTAAACAGCTCCTTATACATTTCAGTCATATTGCAGCTCCCTTACTGTGGATCCCACTCACGAGCCACACGTTATTGACAGACCAAGTAACAACTGTGCACTCTGCCCGCTTAGTTGTTGCTGTGGAATTCACCAAAGATTCTTACAATGCTAGCTATCGCTTCCCCAAAGACTATACAAAACTACGGCTTGTGGAACCCTTTCACACACAAATAAATTTACAGACATTAATACAACATTTATAACACTTACAATCAATCAAAGGAAAAATTTAATATTAAAAGTATTAATTGTAATAATAATAAAAGTAAAAAAAAGCATTAGGGTTAGTGCAATATCTCTACAACAAAAATTCCATGTCAAGACAGACCAAAATTCAGCGTTACAACACAGTCACAAAACCAACTCCTCTATTCAAGTGAAACGTTAACACTTAACAGAAAACATGACCTTGAAGAAATAAGAAAAAGTAGAGAGAAAAATCATTAGAAAAATTCTAGGAGCAAGACTCACTAAAGATCGTTACAGACAACGATCAATGAAAACAAAAGAAAAGTTTATTAAAACATCAAAATTGACATCATGAAAAGGCGAATGAAATACGTTGGTCACCTTAATAGGTTACCAGATAATCGATTGATAAAAAAGATAATAGATTATGTAACTTCACTTACAAATCCAACATCTTGGCTGAATGAAATTCGGAAGGCTCTGAAAAGTGCAAACATAGGAGCAACAGACATCTTAGAAACAGACACCTTCAGACACAAAGTAGACAAATTGGAAGTTATAACTGAGCAACCAAAACAAAAACAATACAGGCCAAAGAGGTCGGAAGAACGCAAACAAGCTTTCTCGGAAAGAATGAAAGCCTATTGGGACAACAAGAAGAACTCAAAGAACACTTGATTGGGCCATTTGCTTAATGTCTTCCATTTATTGCGAGAATTCGCCAATAATAATAATACTAATAATAATCAGTCAAATCAAAATGAAATATTACTATTTGTAATAATAATAATAATAATTGAAATGATTGTGGTGTGAGATAGTCACAGATTTCTTAACAGTTTATCTATTCCAGGAAAAATATTTTATTTCTGAAAATGCTTCACATTTTCCGGACTTTTATGAACTTGGTGTCATTTGTTAAAAGATATGTAGTGTTACGTGTTACCTATGTGAGGAAAGTGATTTCTTGATCGTACATTTATGACCATGAAAATTAAATAAATATTTAAAATGTTTATGAATCATAATCTGCAAGCAAGCCATATGACATATTAATTGACGGTGTAGTATTAGTGGTTATGGGTTTACAAGAGAATGATTTATTATCGTAGTGAAATAATTTATCAAAGAATTGGTTCACTATTCAATAAAATTTAAAAGAGAAATAATTGATTGAATTTAGAGAAAACTGAGATTCTTAGAGTCTACTAACACGGCTGAACGGATTTGTAAAATGTCTCTTTCACGCAGGAGTGTTAACCGTTCACAACGGTTAGAGTCGGATGAGTTGCTTTGGGCGCTAGATGTGCGCGACGCCGCATGAGGTCTGGCGATTTTTTTTTTCGGGGGACATGGCTAAAAATTGTCAAATGGAAAAAAAAAATTCAAAGTTTAATCTCGATTGGATATTGTCAACCCGTGTCTCATTAAGATTGAAATCTTGAAAAAAAAAAAAAATATGGTTTTGCTGAAAAATCGCAGTTTTTCCATCATAATGCAAAAACCATTTGTCCCAGAAAACTGATTTTGGCTTATTTCATATAAACTGTTGTTGCCTTGAACTTTCATTAATTTTTTGCTAAACCTTAGATATAATGACATTTAGCACTTTTAAAGTGAAGTCGGTCTCCATATCCTCAAGTTGACTTTTTTTTATGAAAACGCATTAAAACATAGCTTTTTCTGCTTTCCCGCTTTCACTTGTTTTATTTTTAATTCTCTCCATCAAGAATGGTTTATCTAAAAGTGTTTTCGAAAGTAAATGAACAAAATTCTAATTCAAAATTGAGAATAATTCCTTAATTTTGAACTTTGAAAAAAGAACCAAAGAAAGTAGGCCTATAGAAATGAGAACAAATAATATTCAATTGCATTTTTATTATTAAAATTGCACTATAAAAAAAGAAAAGTTATAAAGAAAATAAATTACAATTATCGGGTTATAGTGGTAATGTCTTAGATGCGGTGTTTTTCGAAAAGTTAGGAAAAAATTTTCTACACTCAGATACAACTTGTAACAAAAACTGCCGTTGTACTTTGTCTTTTGCTAAACAGGAATTGAAATCTTCCATTAATTTTATTCCTCTTTCAGTTGTATCATTTTGAACCTGAAAACCGTTCACTACCGTTCAGCAGTTTATTTTTTCTTTTGTTTTCAATTAAGTTTCATTTTCACTCCATTCATCACTATCTGTATTTAAAAAATCCATACTAATTTCATAGCTCTTTAAAATTTCATAGTTTGAGGAGAAACAAAAAAAAAATCGATTCCTTTGTCGAATAAATGATCCACCTCTTTGAGACCTATTGTTGCTCTTACATCTCTATCATATTCAGTATCTTCATCAAAGTACATTAATTTTACAGCCATGTTTATTTTGACTTTTTTCCAAAGGCTTATCGAAAAATGGAAATGCTATTTGTTTCGAGTTAAGATACCAAATATGTTTTACATTTTTGACAATACCTTGTCTGCATCCTGTTAATAAATTTTTCTGTAGTCAATAAGTGATTTTAATAATTGTAGGTATTGGTCGGAAGCCAAAGTTGGTTTGGGGCCGTTGAATCATGCTTTTATATAAATATTTATTATAATTAAACAACTATAATACCTTCTTTCTTTAAATCCGTTAATGAAAATTGATCCGTGAAAAGTTGAGAGAATAAATGGCCTTTGCCACTCATCTGGTGAGATGAATAGCACCAGATACCCTGGAAAAATGTTTTTGGCAGATAGACGTCCTACAAAAATTAAACAAAGTTACATGAATTCATGATAATCATCCTTAGGCTGCTGGTTTTTTATTTGTTTGGTAAAAAGCTTGAAGTATGGTCCAAATTAAGTATTCTAAATCTAATATTTTTATCTTCTATATCAGTTTTATAAAATGTCTTATCAAGCTTAGACCACACAGTCTGAAATCTCTTAAAAATGTCTGATTGAGGGCTAGTGCTTGTGCTCATTTTAAAATAGACTGCTTTTAGAATAATTTCTAAGATGTGAAATGGTAAACACAGAAAATTTTGCTCTAATAATTTCTGTAGCAAAACACAAGTTCCCCTGAGACGACCAGTGTTTACTGCAGAGGTATCAAAACACATTCCCTGGATTTTCTCAACTGTACACCGCACTTCAATTGTTCAAAATACAGCTGAGTAGTTTCCATACTACTTTCAAGCTGAGGAACTCCTATCAAATGTTCTTCATCACCACGACTGATCAAAATAAAATGAGACTTTCCGTTTTGAATGTACCTGAACTACAATATAAATCGATGAGATACTTTTTTTATGGATAGAACTAGAAACCTATTAATCAACTATAATTAGTAAAAATATAAATGGTTTCTGTTGACATTTTTTACATACTATGCCGATGTTGAGGATTTCAATCATGACTTAACATGAAAAACAGTAAATAACATTAAATCTAAGTTTTAACAAAAATTGATGGGCGTAAAAGTTAAATACAACAACATTTTTTATGAAATGAGACAAAAACATATTTATGGCACAAACAGTTTTCACTTTATGAAGGGAAAACTGCGATGTTTCAGCAAATATCTCATTTTCTCGAGATTTCAGTCTGTTGAAGCAGTGGTTAAAGTTATCCATTTGAGCTGAAACATTTCAAATCTCATTTTGTAGCCTATTGGCAACTTTTAGGGGGATCCTCTCGAATAAAAATCGTATATACCTTGTGACCTACCTATTTTCAACTTACGCGACAGCTTTATGACGAAATCGTTGGCGTCCACTGAAAATAAATATGTGAATTTAATGATGAAACGGCCTGTCGACTCAGTAGCACTAACTTTAATCTTACATACTGTTTTACAATTTAAACTTTTTAAATAACCTGGATCAGAAGTTAACAAATGAAGTATCTGTAATTTTCCATTTCTTACTTGTTTTACCAGTGTGATGAAAACATCTAGAGCGTAACAAAAAAAATCTTGGTGAAAAAAATCTGCAGCAGAATTTCGCGTTAATTAAGCAACATTAATTATTTGTGAGCGACGTTCAGTAGGGGAAAAAATTCACTTGACCAGGAGCACTACCAGCGCAAATGGAGTAAAGTTTGTCTGGGGTTTAACTTTCTCATTCTGCAGTGCTCGCAAGAAAAAACGTTCATTACAGTTACTTTTAAAAACACGCACTCTATATTGAAACTGCTGGTATGAAACGAGCGAAGGTTTTTTTTTCGCAGCGGTTTCAAAGATTAATTAGGTTTTTGTTAATAATCATCTGTTGTAATAATCCTCGTGATTTCAAGTGATATTAAAGATTCATGTTTATAGTCACATCCGTCATTAAATACTAGTTTTAAACTCATTACAGTGTTATGAACCAAGTCGCTGGTATAAAATAATCCCCCGTTGTCACACATGTTCAATAAAGGACTGCTTAAAATCAAATAATTTTGCAGCAGTGTTTGCACTGAAAGATATCCCTTCAAACACTCTTGATTACATTCCTAAATGGTTCATTAAGCACCATAAACACAATATTAACTTTTACCTCTTATTTGGCAAAAGCAGATTTTTTAGGCACAGCGTTGATTTTTTAGGAACCATGAGTAAGTAAATATTAGTGTATATACAGACAACATACGCATAAAATTGTGCTGCTAAAAATGTATCTTCTCGTGAATTTTAGATGCACGTTATAAAAGTGATTTTTTTCGCACTTCAGTGTCCATTATATGACTGTGTATTAAGCAGTCTAGTATGAGACCGTTAACCCTATGAGTTATCGGTGTAACGGGGTTATAGTGGTCTGAATATGGCTGAGTAAAGAGACGCCATCTCTTAAAAGCAAGTTAAATATTACGACCTACTTTGAACAATAGGGGATGCGTGGTCCGTTACCGAATGGTGACATGAATTATTGCGCAAAGCAGCGCCATTTACTGCTCTTGATACGCCAGCTGGAGACGCTTCCTTTACAGTTTTGAGATGAAAAAGTTCGTAGCAATTGGTTTTATTACAATCGTTACGACATAGTTTTGCAACGATGCGCATTTGTCCTCTTGTCAAGGATTTTCCTAACCGGGTAAGTCTGACGTGTGAGTTATATATATACACAGTAATTTAACATTTTTTCGTATCTGACCCTGGCGTCCTTACTTTGCGTTCTATGGACGAACGGCAATTAACAAATACACCTTTTATAAACTGTAATTAACATAAGCAATTAATGAATTTGATTTTTATTTGACACTGCAAGGAAATGAATCATCAAATACAATTTATTTTGCCTTCAAAACACAGAAATAAACTTATTTATCCAAGCTTTTAGACAGCAAGAATCATTAATGTGCACTAATATTATAAATGCGAAAGTAGCTCTGCTTTTCTATTTGTTACGTTTTCACGACAAAACGGCTAAATCTCTTCTGATGAAATTCGTATGTTTCACTACACGAAATTTTTGAAAACTAGCCTAACGGTGACACATAGCGTTTCTAAGTCCCTGCAATGCTATACCGGTGGCTCAGGCTTTGATTTTCCCGCAGTCAAGTTGTTTATGAGATTTTTAGAAATAGCATATAAAATATTGCACAACTTATTATCCCGGTTCCGTGTTTTTTTGTGATTCCTATATCCATTTCTAGTAATAAATTCTAAGCATGCACTTACGAAGTCACGGGTAATAGTTGGTTTCTTGTAACTGAACTGTGCAGCTCTGTTCTGACGTAACAATGGTAAAGCCCGTTACACGGACAGATTCCGCGACTGCTGAGAAATTTTTGAAGTACACAGACGGAAAAAAAAATCCCAACACCAAGAAAAAATTATTGTAGAGTAATGAAATTTGGACAATGCATTTGTCAAGTTAACATGTTTAATTGATTAAATTTTCAAGATCACAGGTTAATTTAAGCTCAAGAAAATGCATTTCAAATGTGAAATACTGTTAAATTAATAGCCGGTGTAACCTCCAGAATTTTGAATGCAAGCCTGCAAACGTGAATGCATTGTGTCATACAGGTTTCGAATGTCACTTTGTGGTATGGAGTTCCATGCTTGTTGTACTTGTGCTGTCAATACTGGGACGGTCAGTGCTGGCTGTGGATGATGCTGGAGTTGTCGTCCAATGATATCCCATACGTGTTCAATTGGAGACAGATCTGGTGATCTCGCAGGCCAAGGTAACATGTCGACACTCTGTAGAGCACGTTGCGAGACAACAGCGGTATGAGGGCGAGCGTTATCCTGTTGAAAAACTCCCCCTTGAATGCTGTTCATGAATGGCAGCACTACAGAAATTCGAGCTGCAGTTGGTACCACAGTGACACAACGAACTGTTAGAAATCGGTTACTTCAAGGACAGCTCCGAGCCAGGCGCCCTGTAGCGTGCATTCCACTGACTACAAGCCATCGCCGTTTGCGACTCCAGTGGTGTCAAGCCAGAGCTCATTGGAGGACGGAGTGGAGATCTGTTGTGTTTTCTGATGAAAGCAGGTTCTGCCTTGGTGCCAGTGATGGCCGAGTGTTGGTCAGAAGGAGGCCAGGGGAACGCCTGCAACCAAACTGTCTGCGGCCTAGACACACTGGACCTACACCTGGAGTCATGGTCTGGGGAGCAATTTCCTATGACAGCAGGAGCACTCTTGTGGTTATACCAAACACACTGACTGCAAATTTGTACGTCAGTCTGGTAATTCAACCTGTAGTGCTGCCATTCATGAACAGCATTCAAGGGGGAGTTTTTCAACAGGATAACGCTCGCCCTCATACCGCTGTTGTCTCGCAACGTGCTCTACAGAGTGTCGACATGTTACCTTGGCCTGCGAGATCACCAGATCTGTCTCCAATTGAACACGTATGGGATATCATTGGACGACAACTCCAGCATCATCCACAGCCAGCACTGACCGTCCCAGTATTGACAGCACAAGTACAACAAGCATGGAACTCCATACCACAAAGTGACATTCGAAACCTGTATGACACAATGCATTCACGTTTGCAGGCTTGCATTCAAAATTCTGGAGGTTACACCGGCTATTAATTTAACAGTATTTCACATTTGAAATGCATTTTCTTGAGCTTAAATTAACCTGTGATCTTGAAAATTTAATCAATTAAACATGTTAACTTGACAAATGCATTGTCCAAATTTCATTACTCTACAATAATTTTTTCTTGGTGTTGGGATTTTTTTTTCCGTCTGTGTACATACTGATATCCATCATCAACGAGTTAGATTTAATAATAAAAAAGTCTTTCTACTTAGTAAAATCTGACAAAATGCCCTTCGCTTTTTCGTTACTTCTTCTCCAACAGGTAATGGTAAGTAAACAGAATATACAATTACTAAAGGAGACTCGCAGTCAGAACATGGACATCACATCTCCGCCTGGCATTATAACTTCTTCTTTTTTAAAAAAATAATAATAATAATAATAATCTCTGGCCTCCGTTTTCGTAGTACTTGCAGTTACTTCCACAAAGCCCCTCAAAAGCGACGGAAATTTTTATTGTTAAAAAGTTTTTAAGGAAAGCATAATTGAAAAAACAAATAACAATTGTTTATTTTTTATATACATTTCATAGTTTCTTACGTTTCGTGTAAGCTTTCTCAGAATTTTTAATAATCTTTCCTGTTTCTTATATTTGACTAATTATTTTGTTATGCATAAACTTAGTCCACAACCCGAAGGTTGGTTGGATCCTCCCGAAGGAGACGTACAAAGCCATAGTGTCAGAGGTAGGACGGCCAGTTCCTTTCCTCTGGGACCTACAGTTTAACGTGGAATCCGAACCACGGAGCGTCCTGGCATAGCTCATATGATTAAACACGACTCTCAAAATTCCTGCGTCTGCCGGGATTCGTGCCCGGGGCAGCGAACGTTTAGGAATAAAGCGCCTTAGCCACTTTTTTTTTTTATATATTGTTAAAAGATGGCTTTCATTTTTTTTTTCATCTCAGCCATCTGTAAGTTTATCGTTGTTTATTCGAATTTTGTCTGTACTATATTATCGTTTTCTCATTGCGGACAACACAGGACGGACACAACACCCATGCCCTCGGCCGGATTCGAACCGGCGACCCTGGCAACGCGAGGCAAGCACGCTAGCCGCTACGCTACCAGGGCCGGCCAAGTGCCACTGAGCTATCAGATTGTTATGCATATTGGATAGTAAACAACAGATGCTCTTCTACTTACATGAATGAATGCATTTAATCGCCGGAAATAAATAAGTACTAACGTGCAAATTTAAACGAACGTCGCGTATATATCTCGACCTCACATTACAATTCTTATTCTCTGCCCTTCGTATTTGTTTGCAGTTATTTCCTAAGAGACAATTACCTCTTAACTGGCATTGCAATTACATTTCCTTTTAACAATGTAAGTACAAATAAAATAAAATGCAGTTACTTATTTGAAATTTCCTGGTTAGTCAAGCAGCGCTGTGGTGCCTGCCGATGAAACTAACACTTCGGGCATTATCGAGACGCGCCGAAAGTGTCCGAGCTATGTAGTTTACGTCCAGTACAACGGTTCAACGTATTTTACTAACGTGAATGGTTCGTTGAGCATAAGACACATTTCTAGTGCGTCATAACGTAAACTTTACGTGATAGCATTGTGCAATATGTTATTGAATGAACACTGGGTTTCGCCGATAACGGAGACTTAGTTTGATGCATCAGTCAAAGTTTTCTGGCGTTGAGAGATGTCGGTGTCATAAGTCAAGACATGCTCTCTTTGGCCGCTGATCAGGCGTGCTTCTAGACTTCAGAACGCAGTAATGTAATGGTATCGTATTTGGGTGATTGTTCTCGTACTGTAACATTCGTAATCTGAAGTCTGCTGTCTTCTGTCTTCATTTCACTGGAACCAAAGATGAATGATCTCTCTCAGTGTAAGTAGAATCGTCACTTTGCTCATAGTAGTAATGACCAGGGGCGGATCCAGGATTGTGGTTTGGGAGGGGCTTGAGCGGGCTTTGGTATGGGGGGAGGGGTTTTGCCATTAGTGGATTTTGGCTTGGGGGGGGGGGGGGCCTTGAGTCGGGCGAAAGGTAATATTTATAGTCTTCTCGGGTCTCAAATCCGTAGAGCTAAAAAAAAAAAATAGTCTCCAAAATTACAATGTCAGAGATGGATCTAGATACTTTTTGGGGGAGGCTTGAGCCTCCTAGGCCCCCCCCCCCCAATCTGGATCCGCCCCTGGTAATAAAATCATCCTGTGTAGAGAGTTCAGCTGAATTTTCCCAAGTTACCCGGCCAATGGAAGACGTTCGCTATTTTCCGCGTGCGTTTCATCGCGCATCATGCCAAGCGAACACGTTCGTCTCTGACCACGCAGGTGTTAGGTGAATTGTTGTTAGAAATGATAATCAGTGAGGTGGACTCATGTACTTCGCACAGTCGGGAACTCCCGAGAAACAGTGACGCTCTCACATGCCAATCCCCGATGAAAACGGCTATATTAAATTATTCGTATCAATAGTATACTCAAAAGAAAGGTATCTGGAAGAGAAGGACATGTTTGGTTACACCTCAAAATTCCGGCAGGGACTGAATTTAAAAAGGGGTGCGTAGAATTCCCCAATGAGATACGTATATTATTACTAAGCCATGACATCATCCTCATGACTTGTTAGTATAGTATGTATAAAGTATTGTATTCCCACGAAATGTTGATTTTAACGTACCTTACGTTCGTATTTTTCATCTCTCCCTACTGGATATTTCCGGTATTTCTATGAAAGATTTTTTGTGAAGATATTAACTGGCGTCATAATGAACCCACGTAAAGCTTAGAATTATGTTTCACGTGACGTTTATTTTTGTTTGCGCTGTAGTAAGTGCAATTTGATGGTTAATCGATTTATATCACATTGAAACCATAAACAATATATTTCATATTTACAGGAATATTTTCCATAGTATTAGTGTGCATAATATTGAATTTATTTTAACGGGTGAATCATACGAATATGCTCAAATACACTAAGAAAATTGCATAAAATTGAAAAAACAAACTGTATGATTATTTCCTCTTTTAAATTTACTATTTCTATCTATGAATTTTTTCATCGTAGGTATTAGTGACCAAATTTGCTATATTTCTGTTTTTTGCTCTTTAAAATTTAAGTGAACAACAAAATCCCTCTATGATCAGTAATCCAATATAATGTAAACATTCATAAGTTTTGTCATTTTTTAATAACTTTCTACAGCAAAAAGTGAACGGTTTATACTCTCTCAACTTTATATATGATTCAATTAAATATTTTACTGTTAAAATTTTTTACGTTTCACAATTACCGACAAGGCGCTACGAAGTAACAACTATGTCATTTAAAGCTTTCAGCATCTTTTGCTCTGCACTGTGTTAACCTCAACATTCCTGACATCCAACGTACCAACTTCTCTGATATTAAGAATGATCAAGAAAAGTTTTGTCTCTTCGACGCAATACTGTCTTTTATACTTACCTCTATGATATTGACGTTCCATAGACTAGATATTAGTGGCCACATGTAGGCGTACCTCATGTTTTATAGTGCGTTCAATTAAAAGAGGCGGCTCAAGGTCATTCTTTTCTGTCCCCTCCCTGCTGCCCTTGCTCCTACATGGGAAGGGGAATGAACAACCGCTGACGAATTTGCCAAACGCTGCTGCGCACTGTGGTCTGCTCGGAGTGGTAGGCAACGAGATGGGGTGCTGAGGTGAGTAGCGAATCAAGCGGAAAATGACCTTCAACCTCAAGTTGAGAGTGAACGTAGCATAGAGTCAACAATAGAATGTGGTAGTCATTAAATAGCTTTTTATGAAGCAGGAGAGTCGGTCTGATGAATAAAAAAAATCACCAAACCTTCAAATGTGGACCACTAAAATCACTGGAGGGAAGACGACTGAAACTGTATTTATAAGTATTACTGTGCATCTTTAAACTCAAATGTAAACTTTTGAGCCAATACTCAATGAATCAATTTGATTGTTACAAACATTCACGTTTACATTTACAATTCGGTAAGAATGTAAATAAATAATTTTTTTATATGTCATTAGTTTCAAATTGCCTGTAATTCAAAGTATTTTCCTATATCGGAAACTACCAGCACACTACACACACGAGCTTGTAATTGGGATAACAAAGGTTTTTCGTTCTGAATTGTTCAAGTGCCTCTTCAAATAATAAGTCAATCGCCTTTTCATTAATTAGTAAGTGCTTGAAAAATCTGTTGGAATGAAATTCCATACGGATCAGTTCTCAGGAGCTGTGGCTGTTTGCCTCAGTAGTTTGAGTGGGTTAATGCGCGCAATAATACATTTAAGGAAGCACGACAAATGCAAATCCAATTATGTCGCCTACTCGCTCACTTCACCGATTTTCTGTAGTTCCCCGTAAAAATAAAGAAAATGTTGAAATCGTCTGCATTTCCACCAGAAAAAAATTTTCGTAATAATAATACAGCAATGTATTAATGCGGAGCTTACTATGCACCAGTACTTACTGCAATAGTTGGTTTTTAACGAAGTTCAGTATCAAAAGCGAATTATGATGCAGAAACAAAATAATATTTTCGTAGTAAACAATATTATGCTGCAAAGTTATAAAAGCGTTTTCGTTGCTACCTTTAATGTCAATATTGGTGGCTGACATTTCACATTAATTACAATTATGCCTTTCAAATTGAGGACAAATTTTCGTACAATGAATATTCATCAACCGCAGTAATTAAAGTCTCTCTGATAGTTAATTATATTAAAAGTTGTGACATTAATTACCGGATAACCCACTTATTTCCTCCACCATCAAATGTAAATAATAATTGTAAACATGCAGTTAATTGGAGATACGACCGCATATATGAATAACAACTAAAAGTACTTGAGATGGAGAGGATTAATTAAAAACGCCATTAGATAGTTTTAATTCGGAGCTGTATATGAAACCCATTTTGTTCTTATGTCAGAAATACAAGAAACAATTCTTCAATTTGGTTACGAACTTTTGAGCGTAACATCAGTCGGTATGAACACTCTAATGAACTGGTATAATTTTAAGCCTCAGTAGCATAGCCTGTTCAGACGAAATAACTTTCTCATGCTCTTGAGGCAGGTAACATAATTCCTTTTAGATGCGGAGACACATGACGAACAGACAATGGTAACTAGTTCGTCCCCTCCCGGTCCATAGCCACTTCTAGCCTTTAGCTCTCAGGGTTCGTTTCCCTCCGTGGTGGAAGAAACACCTAGACTTCATGTATAAGTAACAGGTACTGGCTACATGCATTTTATCATCCTCTGACGGTTCGGGAAAGATACTTCAAGTGACTAGATTTTCGTTAGTAATATTATTTAATTGAATCAGAACTATTTTCATGCTTTTCATATGTTTGTCTGGGTACCCCGTTTCAATGAATGTATTAAAGTCGCTTAATTTTTCCCCTGCTATTTGATTTGCTTATACTGAATTCCTGCTCCCTTACTAGCTATACGTAAAGTAGGAGTGTGATATCTTCGATCGTATGATCGGATATCTAAGATAAAACGAATCTGGGAGTGATAGATCGAAGCGAATCTGAAAGAAACAAGGCTGAATGTTGTTCAAAATTAACTGTATGAAGATAACGTGATCTGAAGATCAGGTGGTAATGACAAACCTTATGGATGAGAGTTACAAAACAAGAGATAGGTTTGCAGAACACATTTTAAACACGAGGTATTGGTTAATTTCTTGCTAGAAAGACCTGCTTATGAAGACGTTCAGATGGCTGAAGGCGTACATACATAGTTAGCTCTGTGTCGAGATGAGGAGATTAACTCAGAACAGATAGACATGAGAGACTCCATCAACACAGTAGGAAGACTGATAGAAAAAAAATACATATTCCAACGTATGTACTGTCTAACAACGATCTTTTTCTACAATCACTGAAATACTGAAAGCGAAATTAGTGGGTTTAAACCATAATTCCAGCCGGTAGATCGATATACAATCTTCGTGACACTTCGTAGCAGCGTGATAAATACTGAATCCTTATGGCCTTGCAACCTGGTGACAGACTTTCTATTTGCCGCGCATTCCACCTCCGATGTGACCACAGTTAACGTTCACCCTGAACCATGGGACGTTCTGGCTTAGCTGGAACCTTCAAAAATCACACCTGGTCTAGTACCTGGGGCCCCGAACTTTAAAAGAAGGTGCCTTAACGAATGAGCTACCAGACCGCTCAGCATATGATTATATCTATTGTCTCGTTTTTTATCAGCATGATAAATATTAGATATAACAAAGATAAAACGATTATAAATGGAAGGTCTATATGTGTATTACAGGAAAAATAAGTTGTAATTTTGAAGAAATTTCTCAACTCGTGTGAAGTATAAACAATATTTTGCATAGTCCAGAAATGTAACAAGAAATTATTATTATTATTATTATTTATGGAGGAATCTGAAATTGGTCATGTTCCACTCATGCAACCAGCTACAAACTTTGCTGAAAATGCCTCTATTTTTTATGCTGAGCGTGTACGTATTTTTCATCAAGTTTGTTTGCTCTGAACTTGAAGCAGTACCCATCCCACTTTGAGCACACTACTGACGCTAAAGCACCACCACTCTAGCCGCAGTAACATGGCTCGCCGGATGAGAAGTACTTCAGAAGCTGATCACTGTCGAGCTTTCCCATGAGTGCTGCTCTGTACAATGTAAATTTGCTTCCGTAAATGTTTCAGTGTAATTCGGCGTTATTGGTAGCTAAGTAATCAGTGGTTTTGATGAGGGAAAGCTGTATAATGTCAAAAATACCCAGTAACGTCGCCCGACAGAAATGATTTACTGCACAATATTAGACGAAAAATAATTTTCTATTCCGACTAGTTACTCAATATTAACGAAAAACGCTTAGGGTTTCCAGACGGAATGAGTATTTAATGATCAGATTGATTCAAACCGAATAAACGGTTCCTTAATGTTTTATAGAGTTATTCCCTTCTAGACTTCATTAGTGTTTAATCTTTATTTGAATACAACTCAGCTTAGAGATATAGTTAGCCTGTATTATCGAATAAGCGACTGATCGACAAAATGATTTTCACTTCGCCTGCTGTGAAATAAGAACTTGATCCAACGAAATTTATTTTATATTACTGTAATGGTAACCACTCATCAATAGTCACGTCATCGTGCTTATGCAGTTAAACGCTTACAAAATGTTTGCAACTATCATTGAATCCTTCCGGCGGATGTTACTTGGCACCATAATTTCTTCTGATAAGAAAGTTCTTAAATTCTAATACTCTAGCCAGGTCATGGAGATTTTCAAATGAATTCTGCACAGTTTGATTAAATGTACGTTGCTTTACAATTATTAACACAATTAGTAACGGGCAATAATGGCTTCAAAAGCGAATGCTGTCAATAAAAAAAAGAACGCTTGCATCATTGAACAGTAAATTGGACAAAATGGCACATAATACAGTTATTGAAGACTACATGATGTGCCCATTCAGAATATTTTATAACTGGCGATATAAAGGAAAAATTGTGAAAGGAGAAAATTAGTTCGCTAATAAATAGTCGCCAATATTATCACACCTCTAATTAAATCCAAAATTCATGTTCTCTAGCAAACAAAAACTGCCAAATAGTGCATCAAACAAAATCAGGAGAGAAAATCAGTAAGAATATATGTTTTGATGGCTATAATCAATTGTGTTAACATAATTTTAGGTGTTGTAACCTAAAATAACGATTAAATTAAGAAATAAAAATGTATTAACGGTGAATCGCACGCACTCTGAGAAGCATTTTACCCAAGGAAGCTACAAAAATAATATTTTAGTTTTAAAAATCAGCATTATATAATTTATTTAATGGAGAATTATCTATTATCATTTCGTTTTAACTTGCTTCCATATTAGAATAAAGCAAATTATTAAAATAAAAAATTCAACAGTACTGGCTATTTGGAGGATGTTAGAAGTAAAATGATCACATTGTGCCCAACGCGATTTCCGTTGCCCAAAACACAAAATTCAATTTAGCAGCAAAAAATAAGTCTTGCGTTATCACTGGAAGTCCAATCTCTCTGTTGGGATTTCTGTGAACAACTGAGCGTTGTCTGCCGCTTCCTCGTATTTAGTTAGCATCACTGAGCATAGTGGGCTAACGGTAACGCTTTGGTCTCACATTCTGGAGGACGCTGGTTCGAATCACTGTCCAGTCATCAAAATTTAGGTTTTACGCGATTTCTCCAAATCACTCCCGGAGAATTCATGGGTGGTTCCTTCAAAAAGTCTGCGCGATTTCATTCTTGCTCCTTGTCCCCCTCCCCTCCCCTCCCGACCTTTCCCGCTTCTCATAACGTTGACGTTGACGTTGACGATGCATAATACAATAACAAGAAAGGTTAGGATCGGTAAGGGCGAAATGTTCAGAACAGTATGAAAAGTTCTGCATCACGAATCCACCGCATCACTGGCGAATATCTAAAATTAACCACTTTCTTAGACAAAATTTTTAATTTAAGCTGACCTACATACAATCAAGATGGAAAAAATACAAGAAGAAATGAAGACGAACGTATATGAAATATACTAGTTGTCATATTTATCTTGTTTGCAGCAGTTTGATATTTTTACTATCTATCACGCATGCGCATTAGACTAAATTGTTATATGCATTTTTCATTTTCCTGTCTGGTTATGTAAGAAAAGTTTAAAATTAAAAAAATCTAACTCTTCAATCAAAAAGCAAATCACATCAGTTAAAGGAATAGTCTAGTCTAGATACCGGTAAAAAAGATGTTTTCCCAGATTATATTTTTGTAGCAAACAATTATATGAACGACATGTAATTTTATTTATAAAGATAGTCTCAATTTGAAAATACAGAAAACGCAATTTATTCGTTTGTCGAAAATGGCGTAGGCTGTGACGAAGATGTCGAATGAGCGCAGGGAAGAAAGATTAATCCCGAAAATTATTAATATTTACAATAGTGGTATCAGCCACTACTAAAACACACATCACCGCGAACTAACAAAACGTTTACGACTGAATTTAAGATGCAGTTTTTTTTTTTTTTTTTGCCCTAATTACAATTTATTTATACTGTGGAAATGCGTAAAATACGGAAACGTTTAGTCTATTCCTTATTGTTCAGAGATAATGGATGAATGTGATTCCATTTCGTTATCTCTTTAGTTCATGCATCAGAGCGAAAAAAATTTAAGACGCTTCAATACTAATGGAAAATATACAATTATTGCTTTAAAAAAATAATAATTCAGAGTAAAGAAATGGAATTAAATTAAGACACCTCCACTTATAATCAATATATGACATCTTCCATTCAAATAACCATAAAAATAAAATACAACTGCGAGAAAAATGGCCATCGTCTATGTCGGACCACCGAATTCAAAGCTGTACAAACGTCTTAATTGTAACTGCGTATGTTCGGTCGAAATTTCATATGAATCAATTCATCATTACTAAAGTTATCATATTGACGAACACCTCTCACAGAAAATCATCACACCTCAAACAATTAAAACGGTTTACGTGATAATCCACATTTCAGACTTTGTACCCCACACTTGTAAATTGAGAAGGAACGATTTACATCATAATCTGCAGTTATTTGTTGCCAGATCCATGAAAACTCCGCAAAACGCTCGCCTATGACTATCAGCTGAAATCAACGCGCAAAATTAAGTTGGTCTTTCAGCTTCCACGGCATCCCGATCGGGACTCGCATTCGGAAGGGCTTGCATTGAAATACCCGTTAGGCCATTCAAATTTCAGTTTTCCATTATTTCTCAAAAGTCACTCCAGGGGAATGCAGATATGGTTCCCTCAAAATGCCATGACCGAATTCCTTCCCATTCCTTGCCACCCGACCTTTCCCGCCTCTAAAGAACTCGATGTCGACAAGGCGTTAATTCCGAATCGAAGTGTATTAACTATTCCATCATAAACTAAAGCAAAACAAGCAAAAGACTCCAGCAACAAGAATCCCTTTCTGTAGATCACATTAAAGCGCCACTATACAGAACGCGGGAAGGTGCGACTGTCCCGGCCTTGGAGCGCTGGACATTCCGCATGAGGTTTTAGGTGGTCCCCAATTTTCACGGCACAAATTACACGTTACGCACACAAGCAGAAAACACATTTGCACAAAACCTATACTGTTGGCAGACTAATGATGAGTAGCGACTCTCTCTTAGGTTAGGGGGAATCCATAAATTACGTGAGTTGTTTTTCCGGATTTCCGCCCCCCCCCCTCCTCCTCTGGTGAGATCTGGTCCGTGAGACCCCCCTAGAAATTGCCCTCGCAACTTTTTTTTTTTAGAACTTTTCTTTTATTCTAGGTCTCACCCTTCCAAAAGCCATTTATACCCCAAATTTTCGACGAAATACCCCCCAAAAATCGACTTTCGCGTCATTTGTAGACCTTTTTTCATCTCTACAGTCCAACAGTTTTTCAAAAACTCACGTTAGATTTCCGTAGACCCCCCTTCCCTTGGAGAGATTTCGCCGGACCCCCCCCCCCTAATTTCACCTCACGTAATTTATGGATGCCCTCTTACAACGTTCTACTCAGTAGCCTCGAATCTCAAAAGAAGGTATTATCCAATCTCATCGCCTGATTGCGCCATAAAACAAGAATGCTCATATTTTTAAATATAAAAAAAAATGTTTCGTGAAGCCATACAATCAGCTACTATAATCTTTAAGGCAGTTAGCGTATGCAGAAATTTGTTTGCAAAAAAGTTCAGCAGCGTTCCGAGGCATGTGGGCTGCTCAACGGTGGCACCCCAGTATTCATTCATTGATCACTCTCACAGACGTCACCACATACCACCACTGCCCTGCAGCCACTCCTGCCGTGGAATAAAGAATTACCCGCAGTTAAAGCAGGGATGGTGAGGCATGGCCCGCTTCGCCACCCATGAGTGCCCACGGGAAGCGACAAAGACGAAGCAGCCACCTCGAACCAGGCCGAAGACCCTTCAAAACCTGGACGTGTAGCTGCAACCCCTCTACTAGTACCGCGTGTACCTCCCCCCACCAACAACGCCCTAAGGGACAGACCGAACGCCACACAGCTTTCCCCTGCGCCCAGTCGACAGGCAAGGCGTCACTGATGAACACATGTCCAAGCATTACAGAACTCGTAGCTCCGAGCACGCCGCAGTTGTCCAAAGACTGCTGCAGCACTCGAGAGTAAGACCCGGTGCGCACGAGCGTCATTTCACGCGGCGTGCGCGCTGAGATGCCGCGCTAGCGGCTTGGAGTACACAGGAACAGATACGGCAGTGCACACGCACAAGTGGTAACGCCGCGGCGACCCAGCGGTCGTTTTTCCCTATTCTCGCCCACCACGCCGCAGCGTCGCCGCACACGCTACTGCGGTCTCCTAGTACATTGTTTCCAATGGAGCGGTGCACACGGGCGGCAGAACACGATAGCGCGGCAAGCATGGCAGACGAGTTATTAGTTTTAGAAAATATTGTCATCGAATATTTTATTGGTGAAATTAAGACTTATCCAGAAATTTCGGACATCCGTCAAAAAATTATCATGATCGAATCAAGAGGAGAGCTTGGACCAGTATATGTCGGATGTTCATTGAGAGATTCGAGGAAAAGGACGACAAAGGCGAATTTAAGTAAAATATTTCGTGTTTAATATAATTCCAGTTTTACGTAAAGTATTTACAATCTAGATTTTATGTATCATACCTATAAAATTTATAGTAAATTGCTGTTGCAAACACAAAAGTTCTTAAATAAAATTCCTTTGCCAGGGTAAGGTGCCAACATCAGAAACAAAATATAATGCTATCATGTTCCTTGCTTGGATAGACTGTTAAGTAGTTCCTCTTGTTGGAATTGAGGCGTCCTTTCCGATATCGACGAAACCTTCTATACTCATTTCGTCTTGAATGTTGTACCCATCTCTCCTTCTTACAATATTATGAAGTGAACAACACGTCTTTATCAATAGGATAGATAAATCCAAATTTACATTAATTGTTTTATTAACAATTTTACATTTATTGTACTAAATTCCAAATGTGCTTTCTACTTTTCTCCTGGCGCGTGACAATCTGTAGCTGAAAATCCTTGTTTTTTTCTGATAAAATATTACCACTGTAAGGCCTCATATATTTGGTGAAAGGGAAATGCTTAATCACCAACCAAATAGAAGGGCATTTTTGGACCTGCAGTGCGCAGCAGGGGTTGTCCTCTTGGAATGTTTATTTCATTGTTTTCAAGCTTCTTATAAAAATAAGTTCTTCGTAATAGTCCTATACTACTAATTGCGTCTATCCTGTGTCCTTAATAAATGATTTTTAAAGATAAAGTACGCAAAAATTACCCGCTTCTTATTATACACGTCCATCGTTGTCAGTCGGACACCTACTGCCACCTGCTACGTGTGCATCGGATGTCAACTGCGTGCACGCAACGAGAAATGACGCACGTGTGCACCGGGCCTAATGCTGCCCCGCTCTTCACTCGATCCCCAAACAGTACAATGCAGCAGCAGCCACACCCGAAAAGCCGGAGACATATGTCGAAGACGGACAAACCTGACATGACTGGCACCTTCGAGGGTGCACGTTGGCTTATAGGTCTCGTCACATTCATGCCGGGAGCAGCTGAAGGGCAAGTCCCCCTTTCTTCACGCCTTCGGTCTCACTGCCGAGGTCGTTAGCACTGAGTGCTCCTGAAACAGCAGGGTCTGTACTCGATTGGGCCACTGAATGGGCCACAGGACCCGAAGAACCCGGGAGCTTGGTACTGTAGTTTATCCGCTCTGGAAGATCCAACCACGACATTTGAACCACCTTCCCCGTTGAGCCAGCGTTCCCCACATCATAATCCAACCGTACCCCGAACAGAGGCAGCTGCAACAGCACAGAGTGGCATGTAAGTCGTAGGATCAGCACAAGGCCTCCCCAGCAGCCGCTTTATAGGCGCTAGAATCCGTCCTCGGGGGTACCCGAATAAATTCATCACCCCCTCAAGAATCATACTGCAACTATCCAGCCACTTCACTACGCCCCCGCCGCGGGATTGGGCTTGGAAGAATCACCCCCCTCCCTCCGCCATATCCGTTGGAGGGAAGGTATGGACTCTCGGAAGAAGCGTCTTTAGCCAGCATTGCGGGTGCCCACGGGGAACCTCGTGGCGGCGACGCTGTCGTGATCTGGGGTCGTAGACAAACCCCAGTCACATTGACGTACATTATAATGCACTGAAAGACACAGGGAAGTTAATTTTCCCTGGACCAGCTGCCACAGAGTGGAAGGGGGAACCACTTCGCCTGAGTTAAAATCAACCAGTATCTACCGGTCCGCGTGTTTCCGTCAAGTACTTGAATTCCTACCGACCCGTAAGGTTGGCATAGCCGAAGTAACGGAACAGTGTGCAACCCAGAGGCAGGGGGCACCACATCCCTTTCACCACGTTCGCAACACATACTGCCGGTACCATACAAAAAAGTTCAGCAATCATCGGATAGACATAACAATTAAAACAAACCCCGACCAAAACCTGAGTTTAATCGGCTACCCTAGAAACGTGACTATGCTACCGCGGTCAGTTCGAGTATTACCTGGGTTAAATAGATCCTTAAGTTATTGCATCTACAACATGAAGATATTTATTTAGTAAAAATCCTTGTAAACAATAAACAAAAACTACAAGTATGGACTTTAGATAAAATCGGTTTTCCAATATTAACTTAAAGTTTTCTGAATCATCTATAAGCCTAATACTACCACTATCTTTAAAAAAATAAAATATTAACAAGGTAGCACATAATCGCATTATGCTTGTATTTATAGTTTTTATTATTTTATGCTCGAAACCAGTTACGTTTTATAAATACTTATTATTAATCGTGAAAAATAACCCAAAAATTAACCAATCATAATAAGATCTGATACTTTATGAGTATTATCTAGAGGACATGTCACTCGTGTCGGTAAGCATAAGTTACAAGTTCACCACTGCAAATTTGATATGTGTTGACTAACAATCTTGCAGTAAAACAACTGAAGCCAGTGAAATAATTTCACTGCGTTGGGATAATACATTTAAAACAGATCGTATCAATCTTTAACATTATTAGATTTTCAAGTTGGTTGCTGGAGCTTCATCAATCTCACTAAAAGCTTGTTAAAGTTGCTATCCAGGAGGTTGCTGTAATTTAGTACAAAGTTCCGCTGGCCTTCACTTGACGTAAATTTCAAGAAAACTTGAGTGACCCTGAGAAGTTTCCAATGTCAGTAACAGTGGGTTAGTAGGTTTTTCGGCACTTGACGTAGACTAATGGAAGATTAAAATCAGTAATCTGATCAGAAATGTAAAGGATTTATCCACAAACCTGTCAGGAAATACCACCCTTCATTAAACAATGGTCGATTCCACACAGAACATAACTTCTTTGTAGACACAGTTTTAATTGAGGCACATTACTGAAATGAATCATATGGCTTTTCTTCACTTGCAGCTTAGTTTACGACAGTGAAATCTTCTTATTATTGGCCTGATTACGGGCGTTGGGGTTTACAATGAAGGCTGCACCTAAACAGGATATTTTCTAGGGAAGATGAAGTATGGTGGTTTCCCGTGGCCTTCGCAGGTATGTGTTTTTGCGGGTATGGATGAATGTGATAGTGTGATCGTTGCTTGTGTTATTCGAAATTAGCGAAAAGAGAGAAGATGAATCCCGATGCGGACCTATTCAGGCTTACTCTTCCGAAAGACATCAGAGTGGCCGCCGGGATTAACGTCCCCAGCTGACGAGCGAACAGTGCCGATGTCCTCACTCCATACCCACTGGGGAGAGGTTTGGGATTTAACCCAGAACTTTTATGCACACTCTGCTGATTAGGAACTGTGCACCATGAACTGTCCCAGCCTGATGGCCAAATCCTGAAGATAAAAATTTCCTGCATCAGGTCTCGAACCAGCTGTGTCAACACCGGACACCAACACGATACCGCTTTTTTTTTTTTTTTTTTTTTTTTTTTTTTTTTTTTTTTTTTTTTTTTTTTTATTGGCATTCGGCAACGGAGGCCATACAGCCAGATCAATGTGTATTTTTTTCCAATGTATGGACGCCACAGGACGGACAGGACATTCACACAGACACACAACATTTAACATCCATGCCCGCGGCCGGATTCGAACCGGCGGCCTTCGGCACGCGGAGCTAGCACTCTAGCCCCTACGCTACCGAGGCCGGCACGATACCGCAACCATCTCAGCCAACGGGTCGAGCTGACAGTGAATTGTCTATTCTTTATCGTGGAAACGGCTTTTTTAACCGTATCTCGTAGTAAAATCCATGGATTAGATGAGTCAATTTGCTGAATCTAAATGACAAAGGATGTTCCATATTCTGATTATTTTAAATAACCTCTACAATAACCATCATTCTGTTTCTGTGAAACAACAGTGTAACTCAACTATAATGATAAGATTTACAAGAAATTTCTTATTCATCTACAACTGTAGCGGTTTTTGCCATTTATGAGGTTGTCTCAATATTATGGTTATTATCTTATATACTCGTATTTCATTTACTAACTTTCTTTGAATTCTTACAAATATGAATACAACGTAATTACTAGAAGTAAGTCGAAAATTTGTCCCTTTGTTAGGTTTGACGTTAATTATAACTCAAATATTGTCATTTGCTTTGCAAAAAAAAAAAAAAATCATATTTACTTCATTATGTATAACTTATCCAACTGGTAAGATTTTATAGTTTTATATCATTTACTTTTTTTTCTTTTGCTTATGGATTTACGCCTCGTCGACGTGGTGGTCATTAGAGGCGGGAAAGGACGGGTCAAGGAACGGAAAGGAATTCGGTCATGTTCTTTTGAAGGAAGCATTCCGGCATTCGATTAGAGTGATTTGGGGAAACCATGGAAAACCAAAATCTGGATACCCGGACTAAGATTCGAACCCAAGTCGTCCCGAATGCGAGGCCAGAGTGTTACTGCTCACCCATCATGCTCGGTTTATATATATATTATTTACAATATTTTCTAGTAGACAATTTTGATTAATTTAATTAAAAAAACAGCGTATTTTGCATTTCTACACCTAAGACAAATTTGGCAGCAGTTAGAGTTCCTTTAGTGGCACAAGTCAAAATTATGTTATGTTACGTGGAACGTAATTCAGTTTCCACTTTCTGTTCTATGGTCCTCTTTAGAAATGAATGTTTATCGTTTAAACCGATATGACTGAATTGCCAGTATTTTTTTTTTAAATATGTTTGGGCTTCCGTTTTTGCATTCATGTTATTTGATATCAGTTTTGAAGCAGACAGAAAATAAAATTTTTTCAATGTTCCCAAAAGTAAACTAATTTTCAGAAAGTGATTACACATTTTTACTCTCTACTTAGCAGAATCATTTTATATATATAAATAGATGTATGTATGTATATATTCATGCTCCAGAGTGTGGATAGAGTTGGCTGTTCGTATAAAATTTTGATTCAGCGTGACTGCAGCAGACTGACCTTCGCATTTGTACCGAATAAATTTTTGCTCACATCGTATAACTGGATGGACAACGCTCTGAAACTTAATTCAGTCCTTTTCTTAAATAATCTAGATAAGTTGTTCCCAATTAGCGGTACGCGTGCCCCCAGGGTTGCTGCAAGGGGCACGCGCTGTAATCGTTTGGCTAAGGCAATTACTAAGATGACTGAGAAAAAAAATTGCAAACATTACTCTCGCCAAAATATACTTTAAGACATCAAAACTGTGTGTTTATGTGTGTGAATTAGATAACTGTGGTTGTGTGAAGCACTCGACTGGGATCAACGTAGCGGAACAGGCAGCCATAAGCGGTAGGTGAGGTTGAGCTCTTTCTTGAGTTGGTACTTGGGAAAAACTAGTTGGGAACCACTTATCTAGGTCTAGAGAAGTTAGGTGTTACAATTCTGTATCCGATTTCAATACATTTAAGTTAATACCTTTTGTACCAGATTTTTTTCTTTAATTGGAAAATGTCTGTCCTGCAACGTTCACACTTCTTGTGTGCTAATGTCGCTAAATTGTAATTACCCAGTCTTCGCACGACTTTTTGCTATAATAAATTACAATATCTGAGCCTGTAATTGAGGTGATCTAAATTTACTCACTTATGATTAGTTTTATATAGTAATTTAATAATCAGACCCTCTCTTAAACAGCTTGTCCGTAAACTTTTTAACTACGTCTACGATGAAGTAACAGCAAGAATCTGTCTATTAATGATAGAGATGAATAATAGGATAATGTTATCTGAATTAAAAAAAGTTTAAGAGTAGCTGACATGTTTATCTTTTTAATTATTATTATTATTTTGTGGAATTTTTTCACCTAGATCTTACTTATGTTCCACAATATTGTAGCAAAGAATTAAATAAAAATAAGGGGGTTTTGATTTTAAAATCTTTATCGTTGTTACAAAGTTAATCGTGTTTGCTGTTCTGAATCAATGTTAGAAAGATAATCGTCCATAAGATACTCCGTTACAACGTATAAACTCATTTTTTTAACAGCTTCCGGATTCTTAGGCTATACGGTCACCTCAAATTTGATTAATAATCATCCGATGTATCCAATCAATTATACACCACAGAACGTACATGGCATTAACACACTCAACACTTAAACACCCATGAATTCTGCTGAACTCGAACCAAAGACTCACGGCTCACGGCGCCAGTACTCTAGCCCCTACCGCGGTCGGCATTAGTTCGTTAATCTTACCCTTCTACCTTTCAACTCGGATAATACGAGGGCTGTCCAGAAAGTAACAGACGTTTTGTAATAAAAAATAAACAAAGTGAAAAAAACGATTTTTATTATAGACATTTTAGAGGTAAACTCTTAGGCTATTTTTCAACATAATCGCCATTTAAATTAAGGCACTTATCATAACGTGGTACAAGCTTTTCGATACCCTCTCTGTAGAAATTTGTCGCCTGAGACTTCAACCACTTTTTTACACCGGCATGCAGTTGAGCGTCAGTTTCAAACCGTTGTGTTGCGAGCCACGTCTTCATCGTCGGGAACAGGTGGTAGTCGCTCGGTGCCAAATCCGGGCTGTACGGCGGGTGATTGAAAACTTCCCATCCAAAACCAACCAAGAGCTCTTGGGTACGATTGGCCGTGTGTGGATGAGCGTTGTCGTGGAGAAACAAAACTTTCTCACTGAGTTTTCCCCGACGCTTGTTTTGTATCGCGCGTCTTAATGTTCTGAGTGTTTCGCAATACCTTTCTGAAGTGATTGTTTGGCCACGTTCAAGAAATTCAACGAGAATCACACCCTTAGCATCCCAAAACACAGTAGCCATAATTTTTCCTGCTGACAGCGTTTGCAGACACTTCCTCGGTTTCTTGGGCGAATGCGTGTGTCCCCATTCCATAGACTGCCGTTTTGTTTCACGATCGATAACTTGGTTTCCAGTTTTGGCGTAGTCTTCCAGAAACGTCAGTGCTGAAGCAAGTCTCTGTTTTTTGTGGTCTTCTGTTAAGATTTTCGGAATCCACCTGGCACAAAATTTGTGGTAACCAAGTTTACCAACCACAATCTCATGAACTAAACTCCGTGAAATTTGGGGGAAATGTTCTGAAAGCTCCGTAATCGTGAAACGACGATTTTCACGGATTTTTTCGTTGATTTTCACCACCAGTTCATCACTCACAACACTAGGCCTACCCATGCGGTCCTCATCGTGAGCATTGGTTCGACCATTTTTAAAATCAATGCACCATTGCCTCACTCGGCTTTCACTGATTGTTCCTTGGCCGTACACATCACAAATCTGGCGATAAATTTCAATTGGTTTGTGATTTTTCGCCAACAAAAACCGTATTACAGCTCGCACTTCACAACTGGCGGGATTTTTAATTGCAGCGCTCATTTTAACACTCTACTGTATTCAAAGTACGATAGGAACGATGTGCAAACTACCACGGCTGGTTGCGTACTGAATGTATGAACAGTCTGACGCCAAGATGGCGGTGCTAGGAGCACCCATTGTTGCGCCAGGTCAAAACGTCTGTTACTTTCTGGACAGCCCTCGTAGTTGGCATCAGTTATCTTAACAAAATCCAAATACCCTGTTCACCCTCAGATGGCGGCTCAAGGTCATGTTCCCCTCACCCCACTCCCCACCTCACCCCCTCCCGTTGCTTACCCCTCCGTGAAGGCCATGGTGTACAGATAGAAAAGCGCCAAATTTTGTCAATCGGCACTCTTTTCCCTTGGCATGTAGGGGTAAGGGAAGTGGAGTGGGGATAGATCAGAATGACCTTGAGCAGTCTCTGTTAACTGAACGAGCTATAGTGGTTAAACTTAGTTAATCTTACCCTCCCGCTGCTGCTACGCAAGAAAAATTTAAAGAACCACATTGAATAGCTTTTTATCATCCTCGCTATTCTCCTTATTTGTCCAGTGGCTTAACATTTGATGGGTTCCCACAGTAAGGATTTAAGTACAAAGATATTCTCCAATACTTCCTGCGTTATCGGATACGCACAACGGGGGTAGTCAACCTTGTTACCTACCTCCCATTTTCGTACCTCTCTTAGTATTAAAATTTTCTAACCGCCCAGCTGTTCCATAATAATGGTGGTTTATAAAGTAGGGAAAAAACTTTTCTTCATAAAACTTATAAAGCACAGTTAAAACAATTTAAATAATACAATAACAATTATTACCAAATACATTATGTCTAACCTTCGATAAGTTTGGCACAATAAATCCTTATAAAACGACTTACTGTAGTGAAATCTATATTTTTGTTCATACTTTTCATACATAGAAGCAGGAAGTGTGATGAAATTACATTTAATAAATTAAATTAGTAATGAGATTCCTGAGGCTGATGCTGCAAAACTAAATACTGGATAACTGACTCAGTATTTGTAATGAATTGTTGTTTAAAAATAATAATAATAATGCTATGAATTTTTTTAAAAGAGGTCTATTAAACTAAATAATGGAAAGTGCCTCAGTATATGACAAAATCCCTACCGCCAACTAAGAATGCAGTTTGACTACCAATGATGTACATGTTGAACACGTTTTTATTAAACGGAATTAAAAACTGGTTGTGCGATGTTGGCAAGAGCAGGAAGGTTTGATTTTCTACTCCTACATACCAGTCTATTTGATCGATATTCATGAAATAATAATATCGTATGGTTTCTGACTGTACGTATGTTGTGTAACGGAAACGGTGATAAAGAATAAAAGTATGATGAGCTGTATCGACCTGAAAGGGGCGGCCGTGTAGTTCAGGTGGTAAAGGGTCTGACTGTTGCAGTATTTATTTATTTATTTATCAATCTTGTTTCATGGATCCCTGCTGAGGAAGGACCTCTGGGATGTGAAACATGTCATGGTTGTATGATCGGGGTTCGATTCCCGACGAATCCGAGGATTATTCTTCGAAGCTGGATTTCCGGGACTGCTCCCAGGCCTACTCAGCATGCTATCCAATGAGTACCGTGGAGAAAACTCCGCGGGAAGGTAAACAATGGACGGAGTGTGGCGCTGACCCCGTCACATCCTTGTAGTGTCAATAGTTGTGAATGGGAATGCGGAGTCAAACGTACGCAAATCGTAGGGAAAGTGCAACTAGCTGCAGACGTCACCTTATGTACACGAAACAATTGATTACAAAACCGTTTCAATGTTAAACATCGGAACTGTTTATTGACCAAAACAATAAAATTTCTAGGAGAAAAATCAATAAACTGATTTTTTTTTTCAATATATATTTCGATCACAGATTGTTTTCTTTCATTTCAAATTTTCTTCATATATCTTATGATCTGTAAATCAGAAATGACGTCTCTGTCTTATATATTACGTGAATATATTTTATCAGACAATTACATTGACACTAAATCCGGAAGAATATTTTCTCTTGTTTTAAGTCCCTACATGTTTCTGCTTAGTATAAGAACTTTTACTGTTTCTCCTGCGCAGCTTTTAGTTAGTTAATTGCATTTTCTACTTCACAGAGGGCCAGTAGCGAAGCTCATAATCCCTTAATGCAGCCTGGATTCTATATGAAATTACTCCTGAAGTAATGACGTTAAAATCACTACCATCTAGTCCTGTAAGAGAAGGCTCGCAACACACATTGCGCAATGAGTAACACTTCAATCGAATAAAAATGGATTAAGCTGAATGTATTTTGAAATTGACACTAGGCCGTTGACTTTGCTCATACAGTAATTTGGCTTCAAAGCTTTCTAAGCAGTTATTGTTCCAAGTCATTCAGTGTAGGATTGGTTCAGGTAAAACGATGTTGGTAAACTAAATCTTTAGTTAAATGTTAAAATTAGTTGAATATTGTAATACACTCATACAGTCGCGTGTATTACATTTCTTTATGTGGGGCCAATATTAATTCCAATTTTGGTTGGTACGCATGGAGTATGTGTGGGAAGCCAGTGCAGTGTAACTAGCATACGTAGTTATATTTTGTTTTATATGAATCGATGACACCGAGTGTGCAAAGTGTGGAGAGTTGTGCACCCATTCGGCAACGCTGTTGAGAGGGATGATTCGCAAGGCCGGCATTCCGACGGCTTACCTAGAGGACTCGTTATCGGCACGCGGAGGAAGATCGGACGCCGAGACCAAAGCGATGCGTGTGTTGAGGGAAAATGTTTATTTTTTCTCTTGTACTCCAGAGGAGTACCAGTATTGTGAGTGAGGCCTTTTTTTGTGGTTCCGGCTGGAGTATGCAACCAGCTATCACATTCGGAGCGAGGAGTAAAACGGTAATGCTCCGAACATTTCGTTTTTGACTACGTCCACGCTGCATACTATTTGTACCCGTAAGCGCCTTTTAGCTAACGCTATTAAAGTAACTCTGCTTGAACAAATATTGAACTGAGTATAGTCGGCGTAGCAACAATAAGAAAAGTACTGTTTCCTTTGTGGGTTCATGCTTAACGTTTTTGAATAATTAAATGTTTATTTGATCTTTCGTGGGAGCCTTATCTATTATAAATACATTAATTTTGTCAGTTTGTTGTGATGTTATTAATTAGTTAAAATAAATGTCTGGTTTCAGTGTTTTTTAAACAAGAAACTTTTATTGTATTGCATTTATGAAAGATCTAAAACCATAGTTTCTGAAAGCACCCTTTGATAAGGATAACAAGAATTGAGAAATTAATAAGAAGTTTGACTAATAAAAATCATAAGAGTAATCATAAAATACCAGAAGGTATTACAATATATGTCAAATGAAATATTATATGTGTACTAGCTGACCCGGTCACGCGTTGCTGTGACTCAGTAGTTATAGTACGTTGGATCAATTTTATTCTAAACTACCTAATGTAATCAAATTAATGTTCACTAATAAGACAAAAACGTTTTAGTCGATTTGAAAATTCAAAAGTAATTGGTAAAGAATTTCGGATTGTTGAAATTAAGGAAAAACGAACATAAAAAAATTTTATTACATTTTATTACAAATAACTTAATTAAAAATATATAAAAATTGATATTTATAAAAATAAATATTTTATTTTTTATTTATTTATAAATTGAAATTTCAGTTTAATTAATGAGGTAGATAAAGTTGATTTTTAACCATTTAAAAAAATTATTTTCATTATTTTAAATTATTACAATTTAAATTTTAATTTATCAAAGGGCTAATTGGTGTACAATATTTTTGGCTAGCCTGTCTTTTGCTAATACAAATAGATTTGATGGTTTCCCCACACGTGAGCAGGCGACATATAGCTGCCCATGGGAGAAACATGTATTTTCCAAGTCCAAGCCGCAAACGGACATTGTTTGGCCTTGAGACTTATTTATGTTCAAAGCGAAAGCCAAACGAATCGGAAAAAGAAGCCTTTTAATGGTATTGGAGATTCTGACGGTATCATTGGAATACGTGGCAACAGGACGATATCTCCTTTGAACTTTCTAGTAAAAATAATTGCTTCAAGAACATTTCCGGTGATCATTTTGATGACCAAACGTGTACCGTTGCATAATCTAGGTGGATTCAAATTCCGAAGTAGAATAATTGGTGAACCAATCTTTAACCGAAGATTGTGTGGTGGCATTCCTGGTATATCCAAAGAATTTAAATACTCAGTTGGGAAATTTACGGCTTCATTGTCATCTATAATAGTGTCTATTGATTTAAAAGACATCAGATCACCTGGCAACAACTGTTGTATCTGGAAGTTAATTTCGTTGACATCAACATTTTTTGCTGCCAAAATAGCACGATTACTGAGCCAATTGTGATCTGAGTAATTATTTGATATATCCGGAAATACACTCTCAATTAGTTCATTTTTTGAGTGAACAACAGTGTAGAATTTGTCTGGCAATTTGATGTATTGTGTATTTCTATTTCACCGTTTCCAATATCCAGCAATTGCTTACAAAATACTTGTGCCGATGGATCAGTTAAGTAGTTTCGGAGTACATCTCGGACAAACATCGTGACGCGTGATTTTTATATATATATATCATATCGGGTTCGAACAACCCGTTTTGAGAGAGTGGTTTAGCAGTGTATAAGAAGTGCCCCATCCCGGATCGGGGTGGTATAATGAACATGGGTTCAAATATCGGACTTTGGGGTGGTTCTAGTAGTCCTGGGGCGGAATGCTTGGACGGTTCATAATTTCCATAACTACACAATTTCCAAACGAAATAACCCCTTTCACAGACAGATGACGACACTTGCTTCCTCCCCCTCCATTTTTCACAAACGGCTAGCGTAGGATCGCGTGACAAACCGGGTGGTAAGTAAATTTTTTTTTATCTGCTAAACGCATCTCTAACAGCGAGGTCTTTAGAGAGGGGAAATGATGGGGGACAAGGAATGGGAAGGATTTCGACCATGGCCTTTTGAAGGACGCATCCCGGCATTTGCCTGGAGTGATTTGGGAAACCATGGAAACCCCAAATCTGGATGACCGGACGGGGATTCGAACCGCCGTCCTCCCGAATGCGAGGCCAGAACGCTAACCGTTACACCACCACGCTCGGTGTGGTAAGTAAAACTGTCACCACAGTAGAATAATGTTAAGAAGATCAAAACGTGTATAAACATGAAAGGGTATCTTCTTTATCAACCGATACGCGGTTACTGTAGCTAAAATAGTTAACAACTGAATTGATCCTAAAGATGGCGACGAAACACACATCGAAACGTGATCACACAAGTGCCTTCGTTATAGCCGTTATCATACCGTGCGGTCAATATTCAGAGGAATTCCACATAAAAATAAAAATCCAAACTTTTCAGAATCTGCAGCTTTTGTTTGATATACGTGAATTATTATTACTTTTTTTTTAACTGCTTAAAGTCTCTTAACAGCGAGGTCTTCATAGACGGGAAAGGATGGGGGCCAAGGAATGGGGAGGAATTCGGCCATGGCCTTCTGAAGGAAACATCCCGGCATTAGCCTGGAGTGATTTCGAAAACCATGGAAAACCCAAATCTGGATGCCCGGACGGGGATCGAACCGCCGTCCTGTCGAATGCGAGGCCAGAACGCTATCCGTTACACCACCTCGGTGATATGCATGAAGGCAATAATATCTAGAAACAGATTTTTCTTCGGCTCCCTTTAAACGCTCTATAATTTTTTTAGAACCCTAATTTTTTTTCAGTTTTATGCTATAATCTTGTTAAGGGAAGTAGAAGCTGAAATAGTTAGTAGTTATTTCTTTCTAAGATTGAGAAGTTATAAAGCCGTGACGAGCAAACTAATCATTCATAAGGTGGGGGGGGGGGCAATGAAGTAGTAGAACTTTAATTCCGATAGCATCATAACCGTTTTACCATGTTACGCTCGGCATTATAGAGTACTATTGTGAGAGAGAGAAACGCCAAGTAGCCTTGACGAAACAGAGAACGAATATTACTGGCTGCAATACCAGCAGGCTCGTGGAAACGACCTGTATCGGAAGCGCGTGTTAACAACAGCTGCTCGTTAGGATCAAACTGCACTTTAACAAGGAGGTTTTTTTACGACTCGCGCAACCGCCACCGGAAAAATCTGACCGTTACGTCGCGCCACGCTGATGACGCCATTGTGGGCGGCCATGCATATTCAGCGAGCAGTTTGTT
>JARYHS010008074.1:118344713-118370729 GCA_031002005.1 Vandiemenella viatica | reverse complement strand
TTTGATTCGAGAAACACACCATAGGCAGGCACAGCATTGTTGTAAAACCATATAGTTTTCGCTCCAGCCACTGTTCGGGAAGAGATGGTGTGGTTGCCGAGCGAGACACTCGTTTGCAGATGCTCAGTGTTGTTGAAAAAGCCACCAATTGTATAGACCATCTGTCTCAGTACATCCCACTCATCATGTGTGAGAGTGACTTTATTGTACCCAACTTTTTCGAGTACAACTACTGGATTAAATTCCAGTTTAGGTGACAAACCAACAGTGATACGCTTGGTGTCACTGCTGTTTAACTTGTAGCATGTTGAAAACAGGAGAACCTCACTAGCCATAGTGAACTGGACTTGACGATCGCCGACCGGGAACTGAGGGCTAGCTGGCTGGTGTGATGGCCTTTATACTCCGGCAGTGACGTCAACACCCACTTCTGTATCAAACAGTATACATCTGAGAGGAAGTGGATTCGTGACATCATACTCGATTAATGGATGAACTAATCGTCCATTGTCTACTTAAACCAATGGGTCCATTTAAACTAAGACTTTAATTATATTTAAGTTACTCGGTAAAGGTGGAATTGGAATACGCAACACACGATGACCACTAGGAAATAAAGTGATAGACGAATCCATAGTTTTGTCGCCGCGATACAACTTGTCTGACGTCCGCATTCCAGAACAGGATGGAGAGCAGTGACACATATTTGTCCGAGACCAAAATGATACATGCCACGCCACCAACCAGTGAGCCAAAGAACTAACGGGGGCTGCCATCTGCCAGCGGATCTGTGAACTAACGGTGCAGCGCCATCTGAGCCGCCGATCGGGGAACTAACGTGTGCACAAGCCCGACTTGCTGCCGCCATCTGTGCGGCCGGTTGAGGAACTAACGTGTGACGTCATACGACCTTGAACGCTGATTGGCTGCTCACTTCGTGACGTCATGCAATCCCTGGACGCTGATTGGCTGTTCCTTGAATCGGCTATATCTTCCTACTGGCGGAATTGAAGTGTTACCATCTGTCTGTGAAATGATAACTATGTTCAGCGTGTTATAAGCGTATTTTTTGTTTGTAAAATGTGTGGTTTAAGAGGCGGAGATTGAAAATCGTTCCGGAATTCGCCTCGATGTCTGCGGAAAACCGCCCAAACCCACAGTCAGGACGGCCGGTATGCGAGGGTCTGGGTTCATGTCCCGCCCATTGTACCTCCCAGATCCACAGTGAGGCACCTCAGTGCACTGAGCAACACTGGCAGATACAGGTCTATACCAAAAGTAGTAGGACTGATTTAAAAAAAAAATTATTGCAGATATCTTTACAATTCCTTAATCCTCTTCGAAATAGCACCCTTAGGCAGCTACACACCAAAAATTACGCTGCTGCCATTGGCCGTACGCCTTCTGGAAGTCAGTTTCGGGGACGCTGTTGAGAGCCCTCGTCGATGCTGCTTCAACGTCCTGGGTTGAGTCAAACCGCAGTTCCTTCAGTTGCCTTTTCATCCGTGGGAATAAAAAAAAAGTCAGTTGGAGCCAGATTGGGACTGTAAGTGGGGTGCAGCAACGTGGCAACGCTGGATCGAGCCAAAAGTTGCCTTCTTCATCCTCCCGTCTAATGAAGGCTCGCATGAGCAAATCAAAGATCAAGACAATGCTGATCGTGTTTTTTGACCGTCGCGGGGTGATTCATAAGGAGTTCGTTTCCCCTGGGGAAACTGTCAATTCGAACTTTTACGTGCAAGTGTCAGCCCGCCTGTGAGACCGAGTGAATCGCGTCCGACCAGTCATCTCCGCTAACTGGACTCTGCATCACGACAATGCGCCGTGCCAAGGCGCGCCGTCATGAGCCAACTGTTAGCCCGAATTGACATTGCCGCGTTGTTGCACCCCGCCTACAGTCCTGATTTGGCTCCATCTGACTTTTCTTACATGGATGAAAAAGCATCTGAAGAAACAGCGGTTTGACTCAATCCAGGACGTTGAAGCAGCATCGACGAGGGCTCTCAACAGCGTCCCCGAAACTGACTTCCAGAAGGCGTATGGCCAATGGCAGCAGCGTAATTTTTGGTGTGTAGCTGCCTAAGGGTGCTATTTCGAAGAGGATTAAGGAATTGTAAAGATATCTTCAATAATTTTTTTTTAAAAAAATCAGTCCTACTACTTTTGGTATATACCCTGTATATTTTTTTTAACCATACATCAAAACAGACACAAGTTTGTATTATAGAAAATTTATTTATTTGTTTCTTGTTTCAGTGTCTTATCTTTGAGAAATACTAATAAATAATATATAGAGTAAAAGACACCTGACTGGTATATTTTTGACAGATTCCAAACGAAATTCAGTGATAGATGCACCCATTGTGGAAGATAGAGTAATTAATTAGTCAAAAGGTATTGCATCTTATGGTCTCTATGATCTGCTACCCTCTCATCTTCCTTGCCGCTCTGTGACATAGTTGCAGGCTAGTGGCTTTGTATGGTAATTTAGCGATGAATGCACGACCTAATTCGAAGCTCTTCAACTCACGTACTGGCTGCAAATGCAGCGGCCTGGATTCCAGCCTGTTGAGAAGATATGTGGAAAGCGCGAGAATTTTCTAGAGAAACATTACTACAATTCATCTTTCTCTTTTTTTTACTTATTCTTATAGACCAATCAAAACGCAAGCGTGTGTGCAGCTAGTTTATAAGTTATCCTGCTTCTACTTCGACGGTTCTCGTAAAAACAAATGTAGTCCCACAGGTGGGGAAATGTAGGGTCTTTGTGTGCGTCCCAGAAAACATATACTGCTAGCATTATCAGGGTTTCCTGCGTTTTTGCTGGTTTCGAGCGGGTCCAGTCTGAGTAATTTATACTTTAAGATAAGCAACAACCACGGAACCGATGAGATGTCTCATTTCCCAGAATGATGCACAAGTGATCCAGATTGTTGGTGAACGAATATTGTACTGTATGTCACTTACGTCGGTAGCAAATTTGTCATAAGTATTTGAAATATTCATGCAAGTATAAAGACTTAATAAATTAACTATCAGCACACTACTACGTTAACATTTACACACACTGATTCAGATAGATAATTATAAGTAGGAAAAACAATTGCTACTTGAAAACTTCAAGTGTAAATATCTTGACATATCTTTTAATAGTTCACTCAGTTGGGCAGCTTGTCCTATGTCTACTAAAATTTAAACAGATTATTTTTTGTGGCTTACGCCTCATTAACATCAAGATCATTAGACGCGGGACTTGATTGGAGATAAGGAATGGAAAGGAATTCGACCGAAAGGGGATTTGAACCCTCACCCTTCCTGAAAACCAGGTGCGAGCGTTACTTCGATTTGAACCACGAAATTGAGGGACTGCCATACAAACCCTTCCTCATTCCATTGCCTAATACAGAAATTGGATAGGGATCGAAACAAGGCAGCTAGATTTGTATGTGAAAATTGCCGTAGAAAAGCAGCTCGGGTTTGAAGTATTGGACTACAGGAGGCGGCTGAAGAGACCCCTGCGATGTGGCCTGGATAGCTGCTGAGTGTGGAATAAATTTATACTTTGCTTTGAAGTAAATAAATTAAAGTTTATAATATTTTACAATTACTATTACTGGAATTTTAATATTAACCAGTAATTTTTTGAGTCGGTGCCAGCTGTCACTTCCACCGCGAGGAACGAATTACTGTACTTCATTTGCTGTTCGAGGCGGCAAGGAGAGTACGTACAAAAGTTCCGAATAATTTACAGCGTATAGTGAGGCGGAAATTGTTTTTGCTGGAGTTTTTGGTTTAGTGAAACAAATTAGACGGTATTTTAATCTGTGGCTCGGTCTCGTTGTTGATCGAGGCATATCTCTGGCACTACAGTGTCGGCTGGCATTTTGCATCGTATGGTACAAACTAAAATTATTGTCATTCCTTACCATTATCATTTTTTGTTTTTCTTGCTTTTGCTGGCACCGACTCCAAAAATATCAGATAAATGTTGAAATTAAAAACAGTGAAGTAAAATATTGACCGTTTAGATCTATTTACTTCTTAGCAAGGTATAAAACTTATTTTAAATTTTTTAGTGTAAACGCTTCTTTTTAAGGGACCGAGGGTGGTGGTGTAACGGCTAGCGTTCTGGCCTCGCATTCCGGAGGACGGCGGTTCGAATCCCCGTCCGGGCATCCAGATTTGGGTTTTCCATGGTTTCCCCAAATCACTCCAGGTGAATGCCGGGATGCTTCCTTCAAAAGGCCATGGCTGAATTCCTTCCCATTCCTTGCCCCCCACCCTTTCCCGTCTCTAAAGACCTAGTTGCTATAGGAGACGTTAAACAGTTAAAAAAATCTTTTTAAGGAGATTTTTTGTGGCATTATAGTTTGTTTTGTATTTTAAATAAGAGTATCCCCTCTACACACGCTTTTAGAATGAGACAGCGCCGTTTAGATGAAACTAGCGATGAAAGGGATGATCGTTTGAGAAGAAACAGGGATGCGGGGTGATCTGGACAGGATATCTAGTTGGGTTGCTAATTATGGGATGAAGATAAATGCAAAGAACAGTCAGTTTATTAGATACACAGATGAAAAACTAAAGGCTGATTATGATTTTATGGTGAGAAAAAAGGAAAGAATTTCTTGTTGAAGACTTGAGATCTACATATCTTGGCATAACATTTGATAACAAGCTCAACTGGACACGTCACATTGGACAAGTAGTACGAAAAGGTTTGAAAATCCTTCACTTGTTGTAGAGAGTGATGAGGGTATGTACGAGAGAAGTAAAGGAATTAGATTACAAAACTTTGATCAGACCATTGTTTGAATATGGTAGTGTAGTATGACCCACATTTTTGGTATCAAATACAGGAGTTAGAGGGGGTGCAAAGAAGAGCTGCTAGATTTAACTCTGGAAATTACTGGAGAACACAATCAGTAACAGATATGATAAAAGTGCTGGAATGAGGTTCATTAGAATGCAGGAGGAGTGCGAAGAGAGTTTATACATGGGGTATATTGGTGATGAAGCGTGGAAAGATATTGGTGTAAGAATTAAAAGTAATACATGGAAGTGAAGAGATGACCATGACCACAAGCTGGCACTCGATTTCAGGCACAAGGGTGTGGGAAGATTTTCTTTCGTAGGTAAGAGGGTCAGGGATTGGAATGAGTTACCAAAAGAATTGATGAATAATTTACCAAACACGTTGAAACAATTTGAAGAGTGAGGAAAGGGGGAAATTGCCACCGGAGCGCATGCTCCATCGCAATTAAATTAAATTGAAGAGAATACAACAAGTATTTCAAAAGAGAGTAGTGTGCAGCGCGTTCATAGACTTTCGCAAATGACACCTTTTAAAAATTTTATCCGGCGTAATGAAAGGCCAGAAAATAATCATGCTTACTGGCTCGGATTGATACGCGATAAATTATCCACAGGAAGAGAAAACTCTCTAAAAAATGACGAAGTTGCGTTATCTATGCAAAAATTAGTTTTTTTTTTTTATTCGCTGATTGATGCTCCGCAACCGACGGAAGATGACAGACGATAGGATATAACGGCGGCGATGGCGGCAAAGGCGTGGTGCGAGGCGTGAAGGGATAGTCTGATCAGATCTCAACAACATAGGTCAAATTGAAACCTAATTCCAAGTCGGTTAAGTATTAGTATGAAACCACTAGAACAGGCCTGGCCAAACCAAATGACTTTGCGGGCCACTTTGGAAGTGAATCATAACCCCGCGGGCCGCATATGAAATTATATATTCTCACTAGAGACGTTTTTTTGGAGTGAAAAATTGAAACTTGAATTATTATTGTGTTTACTATTATTCTTACATGCAAACGTAGTTAATATAACAATAATGATACTATACGCACATTGTAGAGAAATATATAACACTAAAAATGAAATATAAAATGTATTTTGTAATAGTGTGATGAATCTCGCGGGCCAGAAAAATTTTCAAGGCGGGCCGCATCTTAATGAAAATTATATGGGGCAATAATATATATAAATTGGTTCACAATTATGGAAGATATCACTGAACCCTTTTTTGATGTCGGTTAGTCAGGAGTAGTTGGTGGAAAGAGAGAGACAGCCATGACCATACTTTTAAACACGTGTTGTTTTTGTTGTTGATTTTTTTGTGTTTTTGTTTTTGTTTTTGTTTTTTGTTTCTTGAAGGGAACTGGAGATGACTAAACTATGAAGAGTATGTTGGCCATGTTAGATGAAAAATCGAAACAATTTAAAGCTAAAATTATTGTGATACAAAAGAAGTAGTGGAAGGAAATGGCTACTATTTACTCCATCGCAATTAATAATAACAGTAAAAAATATACGCGGAGAAAGACTTACGCAACTGCGAATAAAGTTTACAAAATGATTTTTTTATGGAAGTAAGACTAAAATCAAAAATGTCACAGAAGAAGCTATTTACAAAAACACAAACACATTAAAAAATAATTTTCTATGGATAGATTATACTAATCACACTACGAGAATCCTGCTACGGCCTGCTCATGCATGCTTTTTCGATTTTTCTATTCAGATATCTTATGAAAGTCCTTTGCCTACAAATTTCAATAGTTTTTAGGGAAACAGTTCCTATCAAATAGTATAAGTACAGGGCGTTCGCCGGGAAACGCTACCCTCCCAGTCTGTTGCCGTCGGCAACTTGCTGGTACAGTGGAACCAGCAACTCCCGCCACACGGCGCCGTGAATCACCGCACTGTTTAACACCTCCGCTGCCCCAACAGTATTGTGAATAAACGTTTCTTTGCGGTTTGGCTGGTTTGGGGCTTCATACTCTTACTAATCTGTACCGTGTTTGAGTGTGAGTAAAATTATGGTACATTACAGTTTGCAACAAAGAATATTTATCTACGATACATATGTGAAGAAGAAGTCGTTTAAAAAGTATCGCAGTAAATTTCGTCGCGATATCCTGGCGCTTTACTGCCAGCTAAATCAACAATTCTGCGTCTGGTTAAAAAATTAAGAGTAACGGGTTCATTATTTAACAAAAATAGACTGTCGGTCAACCGTATTCTCACAGAGGAGAAAATTGACGATATCGCTTTTCGACTAGAACAGTCACCCAAAAAATCATTAAGTCAGTTAGGGCAGCAGGCAGGCGTATCTAAGACGTCAGCTTGGAAAGTAACAAAGTTAGTTCACGTAAAGCCGTACAAAACAATTGTGGTGCACAAAATTACAGAAATAGACCAGGGGCCTAGGATTAGATTTTGCAACTGGTACCTGCAGGGTGTCCACGATGGCACTGTTGATCCGCAACTGACGTCACATTTAAATGCTTAGCACATACAAGTTTATGAAGCGTGGAATTATTATGAAATAGTCCGCGGCCGACGGTCGAACAATGCTGGAAGCTGACCACTTGCTCGCCGGGAGCAGTTTCTTCCTTGTAGCGCTAACAGTGGGTAGCGTTTCCCGGCGAACGCCCTGTATTATGTTTAGACCAGAAATTAGTGTACCCTCTGCTTTATTTGAGTGAGTTTTAAGATGTTTTACTACTCACTGGGGAACTGTGTGGCGTGTGTCTAATCTTTATTATTGATTTAAATACTTTCTGTTTATTTTCTTTTGATTTATAACTGATAAATGGTTAACAGGCTCCTTGAGAACAAGGAACTATCATGGGCGAGTAACAACCAGAATATATGATGGTTAGAGCAATAGCATTTACCTGTTTCAGTTTGGCTGGATTTTCTGTTTGATTGAACTACTACAATACTACTAGAATCTTTAATAGTGGCTGGATTTTCTGTTTGATTGAACTACTACAATACTACTAGAATCTTTAATAGTGAGCCAATACAGGCAATAAGAGGTTAACGAGCTCATTTGACCGGAAAGGCACGATGTAGCATACTTGTATAAAAATTTGCATTTAGATCTGAAGTCTTTCAATTTTTAATTTTACTCGTCGTTACGCAGAACGTAAACTTTCAATAAAAGAAGATTTTTTAAGTGGAATTTATATTACAATTATTTCAAATAATCATTTTGTAATGGTCATACGTCTCTTTGCTTTGTAAAATGTACAAAAAATAAGATTGAAAAATATGTATTTTATGTATATTAAATATAAAGCGATGTTATAAAATACTTATCAGATGTTTTTGAAGAATCTCTGATAGCAAGCAGAAAAAGTGAGAGCTGGTCATGGAGATTACAAAATAAAAAAAAGAAGAATGATTGAATGGAATAGAATGTGTTGAGCAGAATTGTAGGATATAAAATTGGAAATGGCACCGGTAGAGAGATAAGGGAATATGAAAAGATATTGAATTATGGAAAATATGTACATCTGCGGCTCAAGAGGACATTATTGATATTGAAGTTGTGATATGTTAATTTTTCATTGTGTGAAAAAGTTTTGTATAGAGTGCTGTAATATAGAAAGATTTCATATTGTTGTTGATTTCATTTAAAGGAAGAAATCATAAAAGAATTTTAGAAGATTTATTTCAGTTAGTAGGAAGAAAGATAATGTGTTATAACCAGAATGGCGAGCGTTGAAAATTGTCTGAGCAAAAAGGAGACGGCAAAAACGTATTTCCTTCCTAGCGGAAAGTCTTAAAGAGCACGACAAGCTAAAATACAATATTGTAATATTATTTATAATCTTTGTTGAACGACTACAGAGAGAATTTGGATATTGTTTAATTGAAATAAGAAGGTAAAAAGAATTAGTGTATCTAAAAGATTTCCATATGCCATTAGTACACCGAAAGCGTGGGTTATAACTAGCATTTATCAAGTTAACTAACCAATAGGTGTTGAACAGAGTTAATCGCAAATTGTTATTAAATTTAAAGTAGATCATAAGGTTTTATTATTCGCGATCAAAATTGTCAAGACGGATGAAATTTTAAAAAAAAATCTTTAAATTAAACTTTCTGTAAGAGTATGTCACTTAATAGAGCGATGAAGGAGATTCTAAAAGGTGGGCTTGTTCTCAGTTCTGAGTAACAATCGACTTAATTATTTTAGGCTAATCGTGGTCCTCAATCCGAAGATTGGTTGGATCCTCCCTAAGCAGGCGTATCAGATGTAGGACGGGCCAGTTCCTTTCCTCCTTACCTAACATAACCTACGGGGTAAAGAGAACCGTCAGTTTAACATGGAATCCGAACTACCAAACCGTTCCAGTGTACTCCACATTACACAGAAAACTGTGCCACTGGTGGAGGTAAGGTTAAGGGCATTTGAAAATCTCCTCCGAGACAGGGATTCGAACCGGGGACTTTTCGATCTCCAGTCAGATACATTAACTACTGAGCCTTCAGACTGCTCTATGATTGTATTTTGGAATGAGAAAATGGTGGGTTATTTTTCGGAAGACCCAGGAAGGATCAACGTGATCTTAGATTAGACTTTGTTTCAGTTTGTCAGTCCATCGGGTCATACTTGTCATATTTTCTTCATCTGCATTGTGACGTTTCTTCTGTCTCCTCATCAAGTTAGCAGACTTTTGGCAACAGGTGGGTTCATAAGCACTGCGGAATAACAATGAGAAATGTGACTCATTAGCAAATTGATTGTTCTAAGTCAATAAATCGTTGAAGAAACTTCGAAGAAATCCACTAAGTTTAACACAGAAATTTTGCGAAAAATGTAAAAAAGAGAATGAACGTTATACGGGTATTCACATGAGAGAATGAAGCCCGAAAAACTAAGGAACTAGTAAAGCTGACGTAGTGCATTCATAAAACATTTTTACTGTTGAAATTTACAACGATCCAAGCCAAGTCAGTCTGCAAGAAACAGGGCTGTTTATCGTAACGCAGGTTCACCTGCTAAGGCTTGATGACAACTGACTGATTATTGCAATTAAATTTTGTCTCATCTGACGACAGAAGTTACTTTTTCTCTCGGAATTTATAGTAGAATATTCCAAGCAGTGCATATTAGCTAGGAATTTTCTAATACTCTAAAAACTTGTACCGCACTGGTCGAAGCATTAATTATTTTCTCCTTTTGGTGATATAACCGAACCTTGCTTTAGCGACGCAGTATTATCGCTGATTAATTTTCAGATTTTATAGACTGCCGTCTCCATCCCGCTGTTGAAACCGTGACGCTGTTGTTTCTTTATGATCGATCCTGGGCAGCGGGCAGTAACGTGCGTGTATCCCAATTAGGACGACACGTGTTAGCTCAGTCTGGTAATCCAGATTTCGGTATGACACGGCTCCCGAAATAACTCGATGTGAATACTGGGATGGTTCATTTAAAAGGTCATGGCTGAATATATTCCCAGTCCTCGCCCCACAGTTCTCTCCTGGCTCTAACGACCCAGACATTGATGTTGGCGAGTATGCCCTGTTCACCCTCAACTGGCGGCTCAAGGTGATGTTTCCCAGGTCCTACTCCTGACCTCAGTACCCCCTCCCTTCCTAAGTTTCCGCACTGTGTTTCAAGGACTGTGGAGTGGGGATAGAACAGAGTGACCTTGAAGCGCCTCTGTTAGCTGAACGGGCAGCAGTAGAGTGCTATAGCCTGGCATTCGGGATGAAGCGAGTCCAAGTCGTTGTCAGGCCATCCAGATTTCGGAATTACACGATTCCAGAAACCAGGTGAATACTAGGAAGGTTCTTTCAAGTAGACCATGATTAAATTCCTTTTAGTTCCTCGTTACCATCCTCTCCCGAGTCTAATGACCTCGATGACTGCAAGACGTGTAGAAAAAAAAAATTAGGGCTATTGGTCACTCAGGAGCCACACAAGACTGTGAACTAACACCTACCTTCCACCACATCGACAACTGATATGTTAGAAAAACTGAATTAATGAATATGACAATCATTACTTGCTTAGTTGCGTTTACACAATTTCACGTGCCACTTTTCCTCCTCGGTTTTCATCATCCTAACTTCCTTTTCTCAAAGTAAATTTATACTCCCCAACATCAAAAGTTTGATTTAAAGCTGTGTACCCTCCACAGAGGGCCTGTATGTCACAGCCCATTTTATAAATTGCGCAGCTAAGCGGAACGGCCGACTCTTTTTATTTCAAAATATGCGAACAGAATTATAGCGATACTTCAAATAAACATGAGATATGAGTAAACCTCAACCGCGTCTGTAGTTTGATACGTGAACGGCAGAGATCTCCGCATGCCGGCTGCGCTGTATCTCGCCGTGCCGTTTCAATTTGAATTCCAGCGTTCCTCCTTTGAGGCGGATGCGATGCGTGGGGCACTAGAAGCAATCGTGTTTCGCAACCGCAGCAGCTCGGAAGGAACGAGAGATATGTGACGCTACCTGGTGGGAAAGCTTCCACAAATAATTGTGTGTCTTTCGAGATAATCTTACTAAGTTACCGTTATCGGTTTAAATTGCAAAATCCTGAACAAAGTGTTATCAAAGAGGGATAAAAAAAAAAGACTGAACTAATTACTATATAATGGTATAGAAATTTGCAATAAAAGGGTCATAAGATCGAAGTATCTCTCAGTGTTGAGAATTGATATAGTCTTCTAGGGTGACTAGCGGAGTTAGCAAGGTGTTTTCACACGATATTTAGGTGATTAGAACTTTGTCACCATCTTCTGGTGAAGTCACTTCACCAGAAGATGGTGACAAAGTTCTGATCGCCAAAATATCCTGTGAAAACACCCTGCTCATTTAGCTAGCCACCCGAGAAGACTATTGTAGTGAATCGCCACACTATATGGAAATATTTGCCAATCTGGGCTCCTAGCTCGCAGAAGTGGACAGTGCAAACAAAGGGCGACGGCGCTGATGCGGTATGCGACCTTGAGGCAGGTAGCAGGAGCCATTAGGGTGAGGGGAGAGTGGGGTAGATTGCCAGCATGTGGTTGGAGTGCGTGGCAGCCGAGAGGACAGAACATGATGTGCGGCGACTAACGTTAGCACGGTCTGTGGTGGTGCACTATGCTACATGTCGTCATCGGAGTGGATGACGCTGTCCGACGGCCACCAGATCGACTATTTGGCGCCTCTGCAGAAATGGTAACTCCACAGAGATGTTGATGATCACCGCAAGGAGTTGTCGTATTGATCAACCCAGTGTCGCCCCAGAGACTCTCATGGCCCCGCTGAGCATAGTGAACGGACATATAATAAACCCCCTGAGAACTCATAGATATTGAACCTATTGTATTACGAGTAGACTTGCGCATTATAGTTCGCGAAGAAGAGCGCTCAGTTTAGTTCGCAGCTCCCTCGCGAACTAGTTCGCTCTTTTAGTTCGTTAGTTCGCGTCTCGAATTCAGAGAAACAGATCGTTCGCTCGCCATGCTACCGCTACTGCACGCGCTATTTTGTTTGTTATGTCAGTTTTATTAGGACATAGTCATTTTTTGTCGTTTCTAAATGGAATTTAATATGATCTTCTTAACAAAAGTTATTGCTTAATAATAGCCCTTTCAAATGACATTAGCATGATCAGTTGCCGCCGATAAACCAAAGTGCTCATTTTCCTTTGCACAAATGGGTAAACTGAATAACTGTGCTGTTTTTATTATTTACTTTACATGCATTCGTAGATTATTAATTTTTTTAATGGATTTATTTATTAGTTCATGGAAGAAACATTACTTATAAAAGGCGCTAATGACCCCGCCGTCGACGCGCCCTAACAACACAACATTACTTATAAAATATTATAAAGGCGTTTATTTTGATGAATTAAAGTACCCGTTTATAAGTAATCGGCTTTTTTTTATATAAATATAGTTTTGGAAATCATGAACAAAATATAATTCTAATATTGGCTACAAGTTAAGTACTATATGACAGAAACAATATTACCTATATTATTAAGAAAAGTAACAGCAATACTTCCAATGTGATACCTAACAGTTAGACATATAAAAAGACAGTGACCCTTGAATGAGAAAGTGGTAACAATAACGAAAGTCATTGAGCTATTTTTTTTAATAGTGTAGAGGAGGATAATTCAACACACATTCACAATATTTTGGAGACGAATGAAACTGATGAAGAGACAAAAGTTAAAATCTTTTTGAATTTCACAAGTCATTTCTTTACATAACTTTCACAAATCTGTTAACCAACAGACTGAGATAAGTATTATATTATGTCAGCTTTAAAATCAGCGCTAGAAAAATGTAAAAGATACTGTTTCTTTGGTTAAGAAAACAAGAAAAAGCCATTAGAAGCCAAATTCTCCACAGATAGTGATAATATTAAAAAATAATGCTCTAGTATTCGTTGATAAAAGTCTGGAGTATCTTAGTAAATAGTTAGATTTTAATGAAAGCAATTGGCTATAGAAAATCAAAAAATTAAATTTAAAACACGATGTTTCATTTGATGGCTGTGAGACAATATTAGAGGTTCTAAATTTATGAGAAAAAATGAGTATCAAAGTGAACGAACTTTACTCTGAAATAACAATATTACAAGAAATCTAGGTAAAAGTACAGTAAGAGCAGTATTTCATTAGTAAAAATGAGCTTTTGATCGACATTAATTTAACAACTGAAAGCGATAAAGCATATTACAATTATACTGTAGACAGAAAATCGTTAAAGATGCAAGAAGTGAAAAAAATATAGCTTAAAAAATAAATTAGTAAAAAAACATATCCTTTGTCCTTTTCTACTCTTTCGTAAAATATTATATTTTTGAAGTGTACTATATTTTTATAGGTTATTCTAAAAAAAACATTCTACCACTAACCTAAAAAATGTTGGTAATCCTAGCGGCGAATGGTAATAGTTCGTGACCGGGAATGCTCAGTTTAGTTCGCGAACGGTACTGCTCAGTTTAGTTCGCGAACGGTAGCGCTCAATTTAGTTCGCGAACGGTACCGCTCAGTTTAGTTCGCGAGCGGTAGCGCTCAATTTAGTTCACGAACGGTACCACTCAGTTTAGTTCGCGAACTATACCGCTCAGTTTAGTTCGCGAGCGGTAGCGCTGTGTTTAGTTCACGAACTAGGTCGCTCCGCACTGGAATTCCAGAAAGACAGCTCGTTCGCTCGCTTTGCTAGCGCTACTTCACGCGCTCTCTTCTTTGTTATAATAGTTGTGGCTACTGACTGTTGTCTTTTAAGTGTTAATGGGATCAAAGTGTGTTTTGTTTTCACATTCCATTTAAAATTTCCGTTTTTGACTTCTGCAATAATTATTAATGTTTAACAGTTACATTTTTTATTGTTTTTTTTTTATATCTGTCTATTCAGTGAAATGTGTCCACAGCGAACTGTGTTACCTTTTAGATAATAAACTAAAACAAAAGTTGGTCTTCGGGAAAGGATCGAACGATCTAACGAACTAAGGAGCGAGAGATCTTGGAACTAGTTCGCGTAGTTTGCTCGTGGGAGCGCTCTTCGGAACTAGTTCGCTCGCGAACTACACAAGACTAATTACGAGTTGATTGTTTAGTTGTAACTGAAAAGTAAATTGGCAATAAATGTTAATGTCAAACCCACGCCATCATGTAAAGTAACATCCCAATCCCCCTTCTGAGAAATTTCATTCAATAATAATATTTTTGTTGATAAAATAATTAAATTAAAAGGTACCTTAATTCTAAACGAGAGGGAATACAAGCAGTACGCTTCACTATATTAAAAAAAGAGGGGTTACTGTACAACGTACGGCCAGTAGAAAAAACTGTTATTTCGGTTTGAAATTATGGCTAACTGCTTGCTTGTTATTAACTCTTCAGGGAAAAGTGTACCCGAAAGCCGTAAAATAGGTAACAAAGTTGTAATACGTGGCGAAACTTACGATTACGCACATTATTGACAGAGTCAATAGAAGTGTCGAGCCGCCTATGACGTAATTATAGTCAGAGTTTTGCATGGCAGTCCAAAATCTACTAAGCACGATGGAATATTAGTAGTCGTTCTGGTCCAAGCTTGAGTTCAACCTAATCACAACACGGTTACGCTTATTACTGACTCGCCGCGATAGATGTCTCGAGCCACCTCTGACGTCATTAGTATTCATAATTCGGCATGGCAGCCTCCTTATTCACTCAAAATCCACTACACACCATTCTGGTCCAGGCTGCATTTTAATCTATTAACACCCGCCGCCAATACATCTTAAAAATCAACATGTGTACCGCATGCGGAAATAGCACATTCACGATAATGATGGCTGTTACATATTGGCTAGTACCGCACTTAACCCGACGATTTGTTTTGTATTACTCCTGTCTTACCTGTTTTACCTGCTTCGGGTACTCTTTCTGAAATAGCAATGCCTAAGAAAATCGTATTTTCATCCCGAAATAACTTTTTTTTTTTCTACTGGCCGTACTTTGCACATAAGTCATAAAAAGGGGCCCGATATATAGAATTAAATCGGGCGGCGTGATTTATGCGTTCATTTGTTATTCTGTCGAAATGTGATCTTAATGGAAAATTACTTACACAGGATTGAATAGCACATAATCTTAGTTATGGCTTATTTTTATTATTTAGCCCGTTTTCCTTAGCTTCTATACTAGTAACGGGGTTTCATTCGTCTTTCGTTTTGGCATATGCTTTTCGATTTATTAAATCATCATCGGTGCCAATTTTTTGTATATTGCATTACAGTTCCATATAACTCAAGAAACAGAAAAACAATACTGGACCAGTTCCTAACTGTAATGAAATATACAAAAAACTAGCTCCAATGATGATTTAATAAATACAAACGTGTATTCCAGAGCGAACCTTAATTTTGTAGCTGCAAAAGACGAATGAAAACCCAGTTTTAATTATGGCTATAATTTTTTTTTTAAATCTATGTTCATTTGTTTGTGTGGGATATAAATCATTACTTTTTACTTCAAACTGAAGCTAGAACATGAGAGCTTGCATAAAACCTGCTGCAACTGAAGATTGTCAGCATTTAAATATCCCGAGGTGTGATCGTTTTGGACGCCACTGCGCATATGCCAATAAAGCGTGAACCGCGTCAGCAATTAGCAATGCAGACTGCGCAGCTAAGCCAAGAACCGTCACCTCAGATAATTCAAATGCTAATAACCATTAACTGTGGCTGGCTTTACGCAGATAATCTGTTCTATTGTGTAGAGGACAAATTTAGTTTCAGTTTGATGAAAACAAAAAGTGATTCTTTTGATATGAAAACAAATAAATGTAGTTATTAAGAAAAAATAATTAAAATTGCTGTAACTACCGGTAAGTGAACCTGAGGCAAGATTTTGCTGTGTAGCCTGGTCGCAATCTCTGTAAGTAATATTCCATTAAACTCTCATTTCCATAAAATAACATCCGACAGTCAAGTTAGCGAATTTGACAACAAGCAGTAGCGTTGTCTTGCTTCAACTAGCTCGGGAAGAGTTTCCTAACCTCAGTATATCAGTGCATCGCAGTAAATTCGTGTCGGTTTAACGGGCTGGTGACAGAATTTCGATTTGCGCGCATTCCATATCTGCCATCGCTGGACCTACAGTTGAACTATGAATCGAACCATGGGGTATCTTATATGATGACGCACTACTCTTAAAAGTTCCTGCCTGTACTGAGGTTTGAATCAGGGACCCTGAGTTAAGAGAAAGCTACCAGACGGCTAGGGGTCTCAGTGTGTGTTCGATGGTTCGTTCTTTAATGTAATCATAATGATACATAGCATCTAGGTTTACAGCAATTTTTTAAATCGATTTTGTAAACTTAATTATGGATTTCGGGTACAGACGATGCGATGGCAACTAGTTTCCCTATAATCCATCAGTAACTACTATGATAAAGGAACTGGGTCGGAAGACAGGACAAAAGGGAAGAAACTTTTGGGAATGTATTGGCTATGAAACCTGTATCGATGCTGGAGAAAGATTAGTTTTAGTAGGAGAAAGGAAAGACAATATATGACTATAAGCTACCAGTTGATGTCAGAGATAAAGGAGTCTGAAAATTTTCTGTTGTAGGTAAAGCAGACAGAGACTGGAATGAATTATTATCGAGGAGTATGCTGCGCAAGTAACCTTAAACGTTAAAACAGTTCAGAGTAAAATTTTTTGAAGTGTAAAAGTAAGTTTGTAAGAAAATGTCCATAGTCCACCATGGTACACGCTGCAATAAAGTTAATTAATACTAATATACTCTGTTGTCTATATTATTTAAGGAAGATTGTGTAAGCTTTTATTCTACAAGAAAATGTGATATCATCTGCGAGTCATTTCTGCGGTTCTGTGTAAATATATTGTCTCTGTGCTTGAAACCTTCCTAAAATTGAACAAAAGATAATAAAAACTTGACTTCCTTTCTTGCCCTCTTCCAGTGTGTGCGGTGTTTAATGGACGTAATAACAGTTTTATAACAGTGTCAGACTCGTTCATTATGGGCTTACACAATTGCGCGGTTCGTTAAACTATATTGAACGACATAAAAAAACTAATTTTTCTGCGATTAATGTTTTTGGAATTTGGCGCATAGTTCACTATTCTTTATTTTTTGTAAGTGGACATAATTTGTGTTTTTAGTATTATTTTAAAACGTTTTGCATACAGAAGAAATGTTCTCTTTGTTGAAAATAAACTTAACATAGAACCGATGTATATATTTATTAACATGCCGTGGGAAACAGTAGAAATAACTCCTCCGTTTCTGCCTCATCACTAACTGACTCATCCTCGATTTGCTGATTAGCTTCTGCTGACATGAATTAGGTAGAGAAAAAATATAACATCAGCAATTGGAAAACAATGCACAGTGCATAAAAATCTACCTGGAGTTTGCTCCTTTTTGAAAAATACGAGATGTATTTCTTTTAGATGTTAAGAAATATAAGAATTCGTGTTAGTTCCAATTAACCTGTTGGGCCATATAGACTTTACTTCCTAGAAGTCTTAAAATCGTGTAACAGTTACATTTCTGAAAAAAAAGACATGTACGACAGCAACTTAATAGATTCCTCGATAGAGGCATAAAGAAATAGCTTTGACCTCAAATAAAATTTGAAATGGTGGGACGAGGTAACTTATCTTCGTAGATGTTGAATAATTAAAACTGGGTCAATTTTACGGAGGATTAGTTTCCGATGCAGAAATCTTAAAGTTATGTGGTCGAATGTTTGGTTTCACCAAGTGTCACATCATACGTTAAAAAAAAAAAAAAATCATTTATCTGATAGTATAATAAAATAAAAAGAAAAATTTTTCTGTTAAAAAAGGAATTATAGTGAGACTCAAAAATTAAAAAAATGATTTTTTATGACATTTACTATCCGATTCACTAAATTCTCTGTCAAATGATATGATTGTTTTATCATCAAAAAATTATCTATTGATGAATCAGATTTGCTAAAATTATTCATTTATTTTTGCTGGGGAAAACCATAAACTCCAGAATGATGGCTAGAGTCTGGTTAATCTAACTCATGAAAGAATTCTGTGATTGATTTTTTATGGCTTTCGCCATAAATCGTTTAAATCATTGAACAAAAATCCAGACATTTTAACAACCGGCAGGGTACCAATTGTCTGTCATTTGATAGCCATGAAGATTATCGAAAAATAATTTCTTTACCTCTCCGCTAACTTGTCTATTATTATTTTAAATCTAATTTTTTCTCCAAATTTGACATTATAATAATTTTTGGGTTAGTAACAAAACAAATAACAAAAAAAAAAAAAAAAAAATTCCACGGAGTTCCATCTATTATTCAGAGGTACAAAACCTTAAATCCCAAATATCTGTATATTAAAAACGAAACGTAGAATTTAAATGTAGTATGAATCGCTTGATTTTCTTATAAGAGTATATCCTTTTGAATGTAAAAATCGAAATAGAATATAATGTGTGTGATATAAAAACCACATCTGAACCATACATCCCTTTTAGTCGTGTGTATATCTTTTATTCATGTAGCACTCAAACAACAAAACGTTTGAGAACCGTCGTATTCTATCTGCGGTTTTACCGTTCCGAAGACGCTGGTCGGAAAACACCTGCAGTACAAACGTAGCAATCCCAGGGGTGCAGTACGGGCCACAGGTGTCTTTGTTTAATAATAGAATATTCTACGCATGTACGGATTTCTGCGAGAAGCCTCACTCCGTGGGGATGCACAGAAGGATAGCCTCTGAATAAGGGCCAGGGAAAGTGCAGTAGGCCACGCAGATACCAGGATTATCGGCGAAAAAATGGAGAAGTTTCTCCTCCAAAGGGCACTCTGGTCGGTATTAACCGAGCAGTTCGAAGTTTCTAAAAGACTGCCAGCTTCCGATCTGGCGGATTAGAGGAATACAAAAAGGTGATATGCGTCCTTAGGATTAAAAACCCACAGGCAGTGTGATATTATTACTTGTTGATAACCGAAAAATTGGAAGTGACTGAAACATCGTAGCTACGAGAGATTTTTTCCACTAAATGATTATTGTCACTAGTAAATACAAAGTGTGGTTTCTGTACCAACTTTCGGATCACCCTTATTTTTCATCCTACTAATCCGAAATCAGATCCATTTAAACATGAAAATCATAAAGACCCTGTTTTACTAGATCAAACAAAATTGGACATGATATAATTTAGTAAAAAAAAAAACCTACAGATACAGTCGTTTATTACGAAAAGCACCAATTCTATAGCAAAAGATAGCGTAAATTCATAGAACACAAGTTTATCTTTTGAACAATATTTAAATTAGTTGTGTATGATGAAGACAGTGTTGGACAAAATGAATTATGCTGCTCAATGAAAAGATAATAAGATTTTACCATTCAAGGTAGAAAATTAGTAAAAATTAATGATTAAAACGATATTAATTAAGAAAATTTAATACCATGAATTCATTTACCATTTTCCATATATTTCGGTTCTATTAAGTTTCAGCAATATGTTATTTTATCCATTAATTTTGCATATCTATCAGGTAAGTAAGGTAATTTTAATTTTTTTGATTAAAATACGATTAACTTTCTTCCGAAAGTTTGTATATATAATTTTAAAATTTGTAGCTTTATTTTTTTCTTCTTCTTCAAGATCTCTAAGATTTTTAAATTGAGTTGAGTTATTCAGCTTTCCATTATTTATCCATTATTTAGAAACAAATTTACGATTTTTTTTAATACGAATCATTATATTAAAAACTTTTATAATTATTAAAGGCGTACAAATGAAGATAAGTAAAAATACCGAGAAGAACAAGATTTAAACTGCTTTACAAAACAATCAGAAACAAGGGTTTATGATGGTCTCCTAGCTGTCCAGGTGAAGCTGCGTCACTGTGAAAAAAGTCAACGTTTCGGCAGCTATGCTGCGACCTTCTTGTTGGGCAGAACTGCGTTTTCCACCGGTTCTGGACGATCTGATATACCCTCTACCCTCCTAGTAGTTTTTCGTAATCATTAGGCCACCGCTGCGATGGACCTCAGTTTCCCCTAACAAAATTACACATTTCACACAAATTTATATTTACACAGAACACAGCTCACGTGGTTCATAACCAGATTGTAAGAATTACGACTACCTCTTCTTTTCCACCTCCAAATTACGCTAACCGCTACACAATCGCCAGAAAACGCTGTAAAAGAAACATTTACTTAATGGATTTTGGAGCCAGGAATGACACACGAAAGAAAATAGAAAACACATATCGTAGCAGATAATCTAGTATTTTAACATCGACCCTTCAGAAATTGAGTCCGAAAATGATCGCCCAGGTTGTATTGTTGAAGTCCTCTCTGATTCAATACTGAATTTTTAGGACCAGGGAAATCTTACACGGAACAAGAGTACGATTTGGCAATAGTTCAGGCGCTTTAGTTTATTTGCGATGAAACATTTGATTAAATCGACTAACATATTTCTTAACATTGTTTCACTGAATAATTCAGACACTTAAGGCATCTCTTTTTCTCCCTTGGAAAACGTTTTCTATGTAGGAGAGAAAATTATCCACTACTGTTGGATCAGACACATAAACAAATAAATTAACTGGAAGTATTGTAAGATATGTATACTCATTTTTTTCCGCGAGCGATTAGGGAATGGAATAGGAAGGATTTATCGAGCAAGAAACTTCGAATCCGATACGAGTAGGTCTCGATAAACCGCTTCGGGGTTTTCCATGGTTTTGTCAGTTCGCTTCAGGCGAATCCCGGAATGGTTCCTCAAAATAGCCCATGGGTGCCTCCTGCCCTATCTCGTATATACCTTCCTATGCACAAACGGTTACACGTTAGGATAGGTGCAATGCACCCTTCGCCACACACTTTTAGTGAATCGTTGAGTAATAATAATAGTAATAGTTATAGGTCAAAGACGTGTTTTTTTTAATTTAAATCATCTTGTTATCAATTGTGATTTCATGTTAAAAAAGCAATAATTTCTTTGAGTTGTCGCCATATAAGTTATACTTTAATGATAAGGTATTTTAGAAACATAAATAACCGAATTCAGTCAGTTCTGAAACACACATCTGGAGACGATATATCCGTACGTAGTTTGTTGCGTTGATCATCTGTGGATCATCCTTGATGAGCGATATACTCACATACCATAACGGTTTTACAAGGGCCTCTTGGCTCAGTGCTTAAGGCGTCTGACTGGAGGTAAAAAATTTCCCGATTTGAATCCCGATCTCGTCTGGGATTTTGTAAGGCTCTTAAACCGACCTTCACCTCTGGCACAGCTTGCTGTGTAATGAAAGTATGCCAGAATGCATCCGTACTTCGAATTCCACATTAATCTGTAGGTCTAACCTAATATGGTAAACCTATTGGGTTAGGCAAGGAAAACCACTACAACGGGGGCTTGCACGACAAATCGAAAGCTCTGTCACCAGTCGGCAGTAACCTCACTTTACTTTGACAGGGAAATGATGCACAAAAACAGTCTCCTGAAGACTTGTTGAGAATGAAAACTTCTCTTCGCTTTCTAATTTTACACTCCTAGACTGCACAGCAACAGAACATCTCATTTCAACTCCTTTTATTGGAGAAAGACATCTACTAAAGTCTGTTCCTTAGCTTTGGGCAAAAGTATGGACACAGTTGTTGGCGGTAAATAATTCAGCCTTCCTGCGGGGAGCAACAAACATCAAATCCGTTGTAATTTTCTTTTTGCTTTTCCAGGAATCTCATTAGTATATCGCCAAAGATAGTTATACAGGGTGATTCCGTGATGATGTTTACAAAATTTCAGTATGATGGAAGATGATAAAAGTATCATCAGTTTGAGGTAAGGGACCCTGGTCCGCAAACGACAGAGTCAAAAGCTGTAAGCGAAAATCGTTCTGATACCTCTGACAGTGGTATGCAGTGTTTATCAGAGACATAATACCAAAGCTCCTGGAAGATACCCCGCTTGTTATTCGTCGACGGATGTGGTTCCAACATGATGGAGCCCCATTTCACTTTGGACTAATGGTACGTGAACACCTGGTCAGTCATTCTCTGAAAAGTGGATAGGAAAGGGAGGTCCTGTTTCGTGGCCATCACATTCACCTGATCTCACTCCACTTGATGTGGGGCAATGTGAAAAGTCTCGTGTATGAGACGCTTGTGAAGACTTCTCCTGGCAAGAATTCTCTCTGTCCTCGACACTGCTCAAACGTCACCGGGGATATTAGAACGGGTACAACACAACTTTTTGCCATGTTTGCATGGATGCCGGGATAACCATTTTGAACAACTGTTGTAATTGTAGCAGCTTGTGAAACTTGTGCAGGCAAGTGGAATTAATTATTGCTGTACCATAGATTTTGTATATTCGGTCTGCCTGACATCAAGTTATGTGCACCGTCACTAGTACATCAACAGGGGGAATTATCTGAGGGTATTGGGGAGTATTCAGCGGCAATTCTGTACGTCATGATCAGGGATCGGAAGTGGGGGTTCTTAGTTTGAGCACTGCACGATGCTGAGGCAGAACTTTTGTAGATTTTCGCTTATAACATTTCCCATTCGGTCGTTTTCGGATGAGGGTCCCTTATCTCAAATTAATACATTTACCTCTCTCCATCATCATTCCTGAAAGTTTTTAACATCATCTCGGAATAATCCTCTATCTTCTCCTTGTCCTCTGACGAATAACTTACGACTTTATGACTGGCGTGGTGGAAATAGCCAATCACTGAGACTAGCCTTGACAACCTTTTTGAACATGGTCCTAGAATGGCTTTCGACTGCTCGTTTTGGCCTCCGGCAAGAAGAGATGAAACATTTAGTGTGTACATAAACTTGCCGCGGCTTGTGAAGGATTTCTGGCTCGTCACTCATATACCGTGTAGCCTTGCCACATTTAACGACCGACCACCTTATGTTTTATTACAGCACTTGCTGACCCCCAAGGTTCGCGGTGGCGGTATCCTCCCTGCGAACCCTATGGCTTTTAGTGGACCAGTCGTAAATCTGTGCGGGACGATGGACACAGTCACGAAACTAGTACTTTCCAAGACATTTGAACTCAGAGCTTGTGAGTTGTTGCTAGCAGTTTTCAGACTTTACGAGTGTCGCGTTCAGTAGAAACGGCCACATACACATACTAGCAATGACTGTAAACTTATGGCCATTACGAGGCCACTAGTTTCTGGCGAAACTGAAAAGCAGTGGAGGCGGCTATTACATGGAGTGCTTCGCGTTACAGCAAACAGGGAGAACCACTTTAAACAGAATTAATGTGACATTATTTACCTCGATTACTGCTTCACCGAATTATGTACAGCGACGGATGTTTCAGCAGGTAGGGTATTACTTTTCACTCGAATTGCTTAATCCTCTGACCTAGTTTTTGCCGTCTTGACCAGCATCAAAGCAATAAATCAGTTTGTACTATCACTGCCAAATAATTTTTTTTACAACTTCAAACATAATACATTATTTTATGACTTTCGGGGGCGTCCATTAATTACGTAAGGTGAAATAGGGGGAGGTCCGGCGAAATCTCATCAAGGGGGTGGGAGGGGGTCAATGGAATTTTCACGTTAGGTTTTGAAATTTAAATGGTAGAGCTAAAAAAATAAAAAAGTGTCTCAAAAACTTGCGAAGTCCATTCAGGGGGGGGGGGGGTGGTCGGGTCCAACCAGATCTCACCCAGAAAGGGAGGGGGGTCTGACCAAATCTCACGAAGTTTCACCAGAGAGAGGGGGGGAGGGGGAATCCGGAATTCCGGAAAAACACCTCACGTCCCTTCCATCCACGTAATTTTAACCCGCAATTTACTAAACGAAATGTACTGAAAAACTCAGTCACATTTCCTGTTGGGTTAGAGCTAAGTTGATATTCGGTATTTTCGGCCATGACTACCGCAGGTATTTTCTATTTTCTCAACATTTCTCATTTCGTAATTACTATTACTGATCCACGTATTGTTGGCAACACAAGATAAACACAGAATTAAAAACACCTGTCGTCATGGGGTGAGCTAAATGATGCAGACGTAGAATTGGAATTTCTTTTCCTCTGTGTATCTAGTGATATTGTACGTTTAAAGATGGCTGTGATTTGTGAGGTGCTATAGAAGGAGCTGAAAATAAAATGGATAGATCAAGAATGAAATGAACGTGTCGTAAACGACAGATAAAGAAAGAAGTTTGTGGAAGAGACTTACAGAAAGAAGAAACAGGATGGTGGGTAACATTCTAAGGAAAGCGGGATTGGTTAATTTGCTAGTCGAGGGAACAGTTGAGAGAAGTAACTTTAGAGGGAGACAAAAATTAAGATTTATGAAGCGGGTAATGCTGAGATGAAGCGGTTACCGCCAAATAGGAGGAGATCGAAGTTCGCATAAAACCAGTCGAGGAACTGATGGGAGAGAGAAAAAAGAAAAGATCTGTGTGTGGTACATGTAGTGATTTGTTCGTGTTGTGTAATTGGATGAAAGAATGACCAAAACCATCAGTGTGTCAACCTCGCATGGTATTCTGGGCCTACTCATACAAAATACCTCATATTACCGCCGGCAATAACGTCCCCATCAGAAAGGAGAATCAACGCCTGCAATTACATATGCAATTGCACATATTCAGTGCTGAGTGGTTTGGGAATTAATATAGACCTATGGTACACGACTTGATGACCAGGGATTCTGCACTACCAATTTTTCTACTTTATTTACCAAATACGGCCAGCTTGGTTTCGAAATAACTAACTCCAGGGCGAGTGACAGAAATAATACTGCATCTTTGCCACCGCGGCCATTCATAAGGTATGGAACCTTAATATTTTCTTGGGAAGGAAGATGTTGGTTGATACAGTGACCGCAAATTGGGCATATTTTTTTATTTGTTCGTAATGAACTGATGGAACTATCCCGTTATCGCGTCTTTTTCTTTTCATATACCAATCAAAATACTTACGATTATTTTTTTTTTTTTTTTTTTTTTTTTTTTTTTGACAAGCAAGAAACGCCCTCGAAAGGGATCCGATTTGAGCAGCAGCTAAATGTCCCATCAGTAGTCGGCTTTCAAAAAGAATTCAGATAATTCTTTTAAGGGTATTTGATAGTCAGAGCTGCAGACGAGCTTCTTTATCTCTTTCTTCGAAAATATTTTTTAATTTTTAAGAGACCTTATTAATTTCAGATTACCGTTATGATACGGTTTCCTTTAAGGCTTTCATTTGGAAAGTCTAAATTTTGTTTCCGATTTTGAACAAGGATTGTAGTAGTGATAAAACGATGATCAGCGGACAGTTTTTAATTAACGCTAATTGATTTTAATTGAATTGCGTGGGGTCCTTAATTGATTTTAATTGATGTTAATTGAATTGCGTGGGGTCCTTAATTGATTTTAATTGATTTTAATTGAATTGCGTGGGGTCCTTAATTGATTTTAATTGATTTTAATTGATTTGCGTGGGGGGGGAGCCATAATTGATTTTAATTAAGGCTAATTGAATTGCGTGGGGTCCTAATTGAATTAAGGAGGGGAGCCGAGGAACTAGGGGAGTTTAATTGAATTAAGGAGGGGAGCCGCTGCAATCTCACATCTGTAACCTCAGATTGATCTTATTATTTCCTTATGTACAGCGGTCAGCGGACAGTTTTTTCCCCATGTGTTCTTATGGAGGGGAGTGAGCCCACTTTTTGCCCCATGGCGGGG
>JARYHS010008074.1:118185429-118343713 GCA_031002005.1 Vandiemenella viatica | reverse complement strand
TCTTGACCCGACCAGGTTGTCTGTTGGCACACTGCAACTACCACCGCCGAAACATAAATTACTGTCAGTCACGTTCCCGCCCTCTACTGTCAATTGATCCAGTTTCACTCCACTGGTCCGAAATCCCTGCCAAAAGAAGCGGAGAAATGTGTTATCCTGAATTCTTAATTATTATAATTTAAAACTCTTATAGGATGGATGCTTAAGGACAATACTTTTAACTCACGCCCACTAAATTTGGAACCACGCAAACAATGTTACATAAATGAAGATTTGCTGTACTACAGTAGGTGCGCAAAACTTATTATGCTACTGCTAGGTAGCTCTGGAGTTATTTCCTCAAATGTGAGTCGTTTTATTCTGCTAATCAAATCTGTATTTCTGAGTCAAAATGGAAACCATCATAATTATGGAAAACTGCCCATCGTACTACTCGTAGGCACTATGACGGTGCTTTGATCGAGCTGTTGTGAACGAAACCAAAAAATATTGAGGTGATGTTTTGATCTGTAACTACCGCAATTTTCTGCAAGAAATTCCGCCTTTATGTATCTGTATAAGGGTTTTGTAATATGCGAACGACGTGTAGAGATTTTTTTTTTTACTTATGGCTTTACGCCTCGTCGACATCGTGGTCATTAGAGGCGGGATGGGACATGGGACAAGAAACGGGAAGGAATTCAGCTATGGCCTTTTGAAGGAAGCATCCCGGTATTCGCCTGGAGTGATTTGGGGAAACCATGGAAAACCGAAATCTGGATATTCGGACGGGGATTCGAACCGGCGTCCTCACGAATGCGAGGCCAGAGCGTTAACCGCTTACCAATCACGCTGGGTGAATTTCGATTGAAAGGACCTGTTTTAGAACGATACAATTTTAAAATATCAACAGCAGATGGAATCATAATTACGAACATTAATCGGAACAAAAATCAATGTTTCATCATAAATAAATTACCTCTCATTGCACTTCGAAACTCTGAAACATATATTTTCTTTTTTACGGCTGTACACCTCATCGGTATCATTAGAAGTTGATTGATTTCGGGACAAGGAACAGGAAGGAATTCGGCTATGAAAGATCCATCCCGGGTTTTGCCTGAAGTTATTTAAAGAAAACCATGTAAACCGAAATCTACATGGGATTTGAACCAGCATCCTCCCGAATGCACGGCCCTAAGTGGGACAAACCATGGAATATACTGGTTGAAGAAAAAGGTATTAGACAAATAGTGATATGAAACCACAGTGCGAAGTATTTTATATTCGAGGGATTTTTTTTTTTTTTCAGTTTAATATGAACAATGTTTATTAAAAGTCTCCTGCTACAACAAACCTCTGTTCTGTACTTGTCTCTAATTCCTTTAAGTCTTGGTCGTTGATTACGTATTCAAACATTGTGCTTGTATAGTATATTCCATTATATGTGTTTGGATTTACATCAGTTCCTCGAATAATGTCTTGGATCGATCTATCTACATGATTAAGAATGCGTGATGTAGGTACTCGTGTGTTTGCTGAATAGTATTAACACAAACTTCCATGAGCAGTTTTTTCTCGATTCTGTTTTAGACCGCAATTGCAGAACTTTTGTCTCAAGGATTAGGTTGCTGTATGGAGAGTTTGGTAACTGATATATATTGACAGAAAGTGCTAGGATGAGAAAGAATACATATTATACAGACACTTCGCATTGTTAGGATAAACTGATTTTGAAATGTTTATTGTATTCATTCTACACCCCTCAAATTTGGGAGTGAACTCTGCTAAAACTGTTTTCGTTTGTATTTCAGCCTCATATTATGAGCAAAGTAAACTTAATTAACATACCTATCAAGATAGTAGTGGACTTCCTTACATAACAGTGTTTCAGGATAAAGATTGTAATATTTCATTATTTCAGCTAGCTTTGAATGATGCAAGTACTAAAAGTACTATGTCTGAAGTGTACTACACTTAATGGTTCCTTGAGGTTTATTACTATGTACACAAAAACTGGTAACAATAACAAATGTGGTACAGTTAGCGATGACCGTCGAGAAATTTAGCCTGGTCCTGATCCGGGGTAGAGAGAGACGGCTTCTACTTCTCGCGAACTTCCGGTGGTCTTCTGTAGTTGAAGCTGGTTCCGCGGTCAGGCCGGAACTGGCGGTGGAGCGGCCGGCTACGCTTATATAGGCGGCCTGGCGCAGGAATTCCGTTGTGTGGTAGTACGGCGACCTCTGTAAGAAATAGTCCCACTTAGCTTCTAGATGATTCTATTTGTTTTCCTGGTTTGTTTTGATGTCTCTGCGCCTGTTTGGAGTCGTATATGTATCCCGGCGTGCAGGCGCGTTGTGTGTGAGGTCTGCCTGGCAGGGGCCTTTACTGGCAGACTGAACATACCTCCCTCCCGGGGGGGGGGGAAGCGATGTCTGCGACGTCTGCGAGGTCATCTGCCGTGGCGCCCTGGAGCAGACTATGAAGGCTACCTCCAGGGGAGTACGGAGCTGTTCCCCTGGCGATGCGTGCCGACCTGCGTCGTGGTGCAGGTTGTGGTGGAGGTACTTGTGGAGCTAACGGCATCGGTTCGTCGGCGTCGATGGCCGGGGGCTGTACGGGGGGCGCTGAAGATGGTCCCCGCAGGTGGTCGAGTAGGCCTGCGGCTGAAGGGTGTCGGAGCGACCGACAGGTTGTGGCGTCGTTGGTGGCGCTGTAACTGTCCCTGAGCAACGGTTAGACGGCAGGAGTGGTGGAGGTGGCAGGGAAGGAGAGGAAGAAGTGGATGGCCGTGCCGTGGTGGAAGAGGACGGTGCCGTGGGGTAGCGGGGACGTAGTTGGTTTCGATGCCGTCGCACTATCCGGCCATCCAGGCTGACGTCGAACAGTTGGCGGCCCCGGGGCCGCTGGATGACCCCCGGAAGCCAACCGGCCCGGGAGCCAAACCCGCGGGCCCAGACTAGGGAGCCCGGGGTGAAACGGAATGGGCCCGAAGGTACCTGTACTTTGGGCGGGGGTATGAGGAGATGGAGGAGAGTGCGAGGTTGGCGGCCATGTAGCAATTCCGCCGGGCTTTTGGCCCCCACTGGAGTGGTTCGATAGGAACTGAGGAAGAGTGTCAATGCCTCTTCGAGTTTGTGACTTGTGGTGTATTTGGTCATTTGGGTTTTGAATGTTCTGACTAGCCGTTCCGCCTCCCCGTTAGATTGGGGGTGGAAGGGCGGGGTGAGGAGGTGTTGGATATTGTTGGCGGTACAGAAGGATAGGAATTCCCGACTTCGAAATTGCGGTCCGTTATCTGTGACGATAGCGTATGGTAATCCTTCGATGGAAAAGATCTTCGTGAGGGCTGAAATGGTGACCTCTGTGGTGATTGTGGAGCAACGGACGACATATGGGAAGTGGGAAAAGGCATCCGTCACTAAGAGCCACTGGTGGCCTAGGAATGGGCCAGCGAAGTCGAGGTGAATGCGTTCCCAGGGTCCGGACGGTGCCGGCCAGGAAAGGAACTTTTGAGGGGGGCGGGGCAGTTGTTGGGCACAGATGGTACAGCGCCGCACCATCTTCGTGACATCCGTGGTAAGGCCGATCCAGAATACATGGCGTCTGGCAAGGGATTTGGTGCGGGCAATTCCCCAGTGTCCTTGGTGGAGAGTTTCGAGGATTGTCGGTTGTAGGGATCTCGGAACGACGACCCTCGGGGTGGAATTTGGTTCTGTGCGGAGGAGCACTCCCTCTACTACTGAGAGCTGGTGGCGGATGGAGTAGTAGAACTTGAGGTCTTGATGATGGCGTGGAGGGGAACGTGTTTGCCACCCGTGTTGGATGTGGTGTCGGATGACACGGAGGAGGGGGTCCTCCCCTGTGGCTGCCGCGACTTTTGAGGCCGTGACTGGAAATGTCTTCAGTGCTTCTTGTATGTCATCGTCGATCTGGAACACCAGAAGTTCCGACTTGTCGAAGGCAAGGTCTGGTCCCTGCGGTAGTCTGGATAAGGCGTCTGCATTGGCATGCCTGGAGGTGGTACGGAAATGCATGGTATATCTGAACTGGGACAGGAATAGTGCCCAACGCTGGATGCGGTGGGATGTTTTGGTAGGCAGACGTGTGGACGGATCAAATAGTGATAGGAGTGGCTTGTGGTCGGTAATGAGATGAAAAGAAATCCCATATAAAAGGGAATAGAATTTGGAGCAGGCAAAAACAATAGCTAGCGCCTCTTTCTCGATTTGAGAATATTTAAGCTGAGCAGCCGATAGGGCTTTGGAGATGTAGGCTACGGGGCGTTCCGTGCCATCTGGTAATTTATGAGACAGAACTGCTCCCACACCGTAATCGGATGCATCTGTGGCAAGTATCAAGGGGAGGTTTGGAGTGTATGGCATGAGGCATGCTGCGGACTTGAGCTGCTGTTTAAGGGTGTGGAATGCGGTCTCGCAAGCTGGGGTCCAACGGAACGGGACATTCTTGCGACAGAGGTGGTACAGGGGTGCTGCCACTTGTGCTGCTGAGGGTATAAATTTTCTGTAGTATGAAATTTTGCCTAAAAAAGATTTCAACTGATGTAGATCCTGAGGCCGAGGTAAGTTGGAAATAGCGTCCACATAGGAAAATGCTGGGGAGATGCCTTCCTGAGCGATGATGTGACCCAGGTAGGAAATGGATTGTTGAAAAAATTGACACTTGGAAAGGTTGCATTTTAATCCTGCTGCACGGAGGCGGAGGAAGAGTAGGCGGAGGTTGGTCATGTGTTCGGTAGCGGAGGGTCCCGTGACGACTATGTCGTCGAGATAGTTGATGCATCCCGGAATATCCTGGAGAAGTTGTTCGAGATACCGTTGAAAAATCGCTGGAGCACTGGCCAAGCCGAACATGAGGCGGTTGAGTTGGAAGAGGCCAGAGGGAGTGTTGATGACTGTGTATTGTCGGGACTGGATATCCAAAGGGATTTGAAGGTATGCTTCTGCCAGGTCAATTTTTGTAAAGTAGGTACCTCCTGCTAGTTTACGGAAGAGGTCGTCCGGTCTCGGAAGTGGATAGTCGTCTACCAGCAGATGCGGGTTGACGGTGGTCTTAAAGTCACCACAGAGACGTAAGCGGCGTCCTGGCTTCTGAACTATGACCAACGGCGTGGCCCAGGGGCTGAACCGCACCGGCTGGAGGATCCCTTCGTCTTGGAGACGTTGAAGTTCTTCCTGAAGTGGTTGTTGAAGCGCTACGGGTACCTGGCGTGCCCGGAAGTATCGAGGCCGTACGTCCGGCCGGAGTTGGAGTGATGCTTCGAAGTCCTTTGCACAGCCGACGCCTGGTGAGAACAGGTCCTGAAACTCGGTGCAAAGGGCGTCCACTTCAGGAAAAGGAACATGCTGAGATACGAGGTGTATGTTATCCTCAATTGAAAATCCGAATAAGCGGAAAGCGTCCAGTCCAAATAAGTCTGCTGTGAGAGAACTGTTAACTACTAAAAAGGGGACTGAACGATGTACAGACTTATACATGACGTTTGCTGTGAACTGTCCCAGGAGTGCTATTTCCTGTTTGTTGTATGTCAGGAGGCGCTTGGGGGCCGGCGAGAGGGGGGGCGAGCCAATTTGCACATAAGTAGTATAATTAAGCAATGAGACTGCTGCTCCTGTGTCGACTTGTAGGCGCAGGGGCTTGCCATTGACCGTAACGTCAATAAAAAGTTTGGATGCTGTAGAAGTGTCTACCTGATTGATATCCATAGGTGCGCCGCTCAACCTGTCTTGGTAAGACCCTGGGCGGCGAGAGCCGGGATTGGCATTGGTGGTGTTGGTGCGGCAGACGGACGCCAGGTGTCCTTCCTTGCCGCAACGTGAGCATTCAGCCCAACGATCCGGACAATTTTCCCTCTCATGTGCTGAATAACAGGCGGGGCAGGAGGGTAGGCGGAGCGGGCGGCGGCGTCGGCGCTGCGGGATCCGCTGCTGCTGCCGAGACTTGGTGCCCCTGCCGGAACGTGCCGGTTCGATGTCCTTCTGAGGAAGCGGTCCCCGGTTGTGGTGTCGGGAGGAGCGCGACTGGGAGCTCTGGATGGCGGCGACGTCCTGTGTGTCCTCTACGTCGGTTCGGATTGCGGCCACATCCGCCCAGGACTCCAGGCGGCGATCTGCGGCCGTAGATATTTCGAATTTGTAGGCAAGTTCGATGACCTGCTCCAGGGATGGGTCCTCTAACTTGAGGGCGTCATGCCGGAGTGCGGCATCTGGTGCAGCCTGTATGATGTGATCACGCACCATGTCGTCGGCGTATGATTCGTGGGAACAACGAGTTTGAAACTTACATTTTCTGCTAAGGCCTTGGAGTTCGGCCGCCCACTGGCGATACGTCTGATCGGGCTTCTTCCGGCATTGATAGAATTCGACGCGGGCCGCGACGACATGGTACCGGCGTCTGTAGTATGCATTCAGTGTCGTACAGATGGTCGTGAAGGTGAGGGTGTCGGGGTCTTGTGGCTGAAGTTTGGTGAGCAAGACATACATCTTTGATTGGTTCCAGGAAAGGAAATATGCACGCTGGTCTTCTTCTTTGGATATGTGATGAATTGCGAAGTGTTGTTTTATGCGCTTCTCGTAGGTCTCCCATTCTTCGACGTCGTCGTTGAATGCTGGGAACGGAGGCGGGGCCGTGGGTTGGCGGAGATTCCTGACTTCCGCAATCAGTTGTCTCTGAGATTCGAAGAACTGATGTAGGAGTCCTTGGAGGAACTGTTGCCATTCCGTAGGTGCTGCTGGCGTAGCCATGATGGTCGAGAGTTCTTATCCCAACCTCGTCGCCACTGAAGTGAACTACACTTAATGGTTCCTTGAGGTTTATTACTATGTACACAAAACACTGGTAAACAATAACAAATGTGGTACAGTTAGCGGATGACCGTCGAGAAATTTAGCCTGGTCCTGATCCGGGGTAGAGAGAGACGGCTTCTACTTCTCGCGAACTTCCGGTGGTCTTCTGTAGTTGAAGCTGGTTCCGCGGTCAGGCCGGAACTGGCGGTGGAGCGGCCGGCTACGCTTATATAGGCGGCCTGGCGCAGGAATTCCGTTGTGTGGTAGTGCGGCGACCTCTGTAAGAAATAGTCCCACTTAGCTTCTAGATGATTCTATTTGTTTTCCTGGTTTGTTTTGATGCCTCTGCGCCTGTTTGGAGTCGTATATGTATCCCGGCGTGCAGGCGCGTTGTGTGTAAGGTCTGCCTGGCAGGGGCCTTTACTGGCAGACTGAACAATTACCCTATCTTTACAGAAGAAGAAACGCTGAGCAGTGAGAGAAAGGTAACAACAATGCGGTTATCTAGCTGACCCGACAGACGTTGTCCTGTCCAGATTTCAATAAATTTGTTTTTGGATCGTTTGGTGAATTTGTGTAAAATTATTTAAAATACATAAAAAAATAAAAGTGAGAAAAAACGCATTTCTGGGCGATCATTGTATTTATTAACGATTGTGTTCATGGATATTCAATTTGAGGAGGAGTACATTCAGAAGTATGATAATAGAAAATTTTATATGTGAGATGCATTATATCGGCAGTACACCGCTAAAATGCTGGAAATATATGATGTGCCTGGAATGTGAACGACTTGGAACCATGCGCTTTTGTTGCAAACTTTATGTCACAATTGAATTAAGTCAGAATTTCATTTAACCAAATGATTTATTTTCTTCCATTAAATTTGAAATCTTAGTTAATCTTAAATTGTTTTATTTACATTAAGATCATGGCACCACCAAACCGGTTATAATTTTATTATTGTAGGCCATTTTCTTCTACAGTTGCTTGATAAATTAGTATTTGTTGTTTAATAATACGCCATTACAACTGTTGGATATTGATTTTATTTTCCGGACGCGTTTCGCCTCTCGCCGAGGTATCTTCAGCGTACAGTTTTGCTGTAATATGTGATTTGTTATTGACTTTTGAATACAATGATTTTTAGATTTACCAAAATTATTATTATATAGGCAGCATAATATTACTTATATTCATATATCAGTTTGATAACTAATATTTTTATATCCGTTTTGGATTATCATGCAAGACGTTCTGTTTACATAAGTATACAATATAAAACATATCCTAGTATTCTTATGTAAACAAAACGTCTTGCATGATATCCAAAACGGATATAAAAATATTAGTAATCAAACTGATATATGAATATAAGTAATATTATGCTGCCTATATAAGAATAATTTTGGTAAATCATTGTATTCAAAAGTCAATAACAAATCACATATTATAGCAAAACTGTACGCTGAAAATACCTTGGCGAGAGGCGAAACGCGTCCGGAAAATAAAAACAATATCCAACAGTTGTAATGGCGTATTATTAAACAACAAATACGGCTATAATTGTTTCGCAGATCTTGCATCATTCGATCTAATTTCTCGAAAGGCTTTTTATGTGTCATTATACATTCATCCCAAACAATCTGTTTGCATTGCTGTAAAAAAACTTTGGCCACCTCTCAGTTCTTGGAAAAGTTTCACGTTGGAGTTTCATTGGTGTGCATATTTAACGGCAACTTGAATGCTCAACGAGCAGTTTGACCGCATTCCAACAACGTAGGTGATAAATCAAGTGCAAGTGCGAGTAGAATTGTTGCCAAAATCAATGAGATCAAAAAAGTTTTTCCAGTTGCACAGAGCGCGTCCAAGAAGAAAATCCCTCTAGTTCCATCGTTCACAATTTTCATGAGCATATTTTTGATGCCGATTCAATAGCGATCTGATTCTCGCAATGCATCACAATTATATTGTTTTTCGCATTTCAACTCTTGATTAAACATGTCGTGCATCGGTCGCTGTCATGCCTAATTGAGGTAATATCATCAAGCCCATGTCCTCAATTAATATCAGTTGAATAGAAATAAAATAACTACATTTGCTGGACAGATCGCGAAACAACACAAAAATAAAACCAAAGGTAATTTTATTTTAATTTAAGCTGCAGTGCGTTTTTCCAGAGTTTCTCCAGATCTACCAGTTTTTTCCAATAGAAAACATTCAATTGAGTTACTTCCATCCCTGGAGCATAAGGAACAAAACAAAAAAAAAAGAATTACGCATATCCCTCGTTCGATTCTTGAGTTATGATCTTGAGTTCATCAAAAAAATCCCATAGAAAAAAGCACTTTCAGTTTTTACAGAATTTTCCAAATTTCCGGGCAACTTTTACTATTTTCCTTTCTCTATGAACCTTATTCAAACTATTATAAACAATTTAAAAAAGAAATTAGCCAAATCGATACATATAAAAAAGCAATTTCATTTTTTTTGCGAATTTTACAATTTTCCGGGTAACTTCTCCAGTTTTTCTTTCTCTAAAAGCCAAGTGAACTGTTGTGAACATTTAAAAAACCAGTCAAAGCGGTCCATAGAAAAAGTACTTTCAGTTTTTAAAATTCCCGGGAAACTATTCCAATTTTTTTTTTCTAAAAACTTTATTCGAACTACTGCGATCATTTAAAATAAAATTCAAAATCGGCCCAGCCCTATTCAAGTGATGCGGTTACCTATGAACAGCATTAAATATTTATTTATATAGATGATCCCATAGTTTTGTGATCCGCATATTATGTCATCTCAGTTCTACAGAAATAATGTTTATTCTTGTACTGATGAAAGTAACCTCGTAGCTGGAATGCGATATGACCACAAGCTTTAGAAATTGAGCCTATTTACACAAGTTGGAAAGATTAGATCAGTTATTGTGCATTATCTAATCACTCAAATCTCTTACAATTTTTTGGTGTTAGAAAGAGTTTTCCAGTGAGATGTTAATTGTATCTTGATAAATATGTCGGCGGTTAGAGTTAATTATATTTAGCAGCGTCAGATACCTTAAAGGATGAGGAAAGGCAGATGAAGAATGTCACTTTAATGTATTAATTCGAATGGTGGAGTTTTGTATTTTATTTATTGCAATGTTTTCACTGAATTGCACAAGAAAAATTTGAACACTAAATTTCATGAGACTCATATCCCGATTTAATTTAAAATCCTGTATTTTAGGGTAGTCCGTTCAAAAAATTAATACTGTACCTAGTCTGTTTTGCTATAAGTCATAAATTAAATCGACCTACTGTTGTGTAGCAAGGAGTGTGCATCAGAAGTGATCTGCAGTTGTGCGTGAGATTCTACCTGCATTTAGCGTGCTGTTCTCTAAATTCAAGAAACGACTTTTGTAGTTCTGTGGCTACAAGCTTAGGTTCATTGGAAAATTGTCTTCCTCCTATTCGCAACTTCAGAAGCCGGATTGGATCGATCGAATTATATTTGTCTCTACCTCAAAGCCACCTCGTCCCCTCTGCTCAAGGACCTCCGACAACCTGCTTCCGGCTCAAGGAAAAGCAGTATTAGTCACTGAGGAGATTCCCTTCAAAAAGTTACTGAAGCAGGCAAGTTCCAAACGTCTCAGAAGATAGCCAGAACGCCTCCACTTGTTTCACATTTAATCATATGAGAGTTGTCACGACAATGTAGAAAAGCACACCTACAAAATGTGCTGCGTTATCTTAGTCTTTTTACCTGGACTTCCAGTGCAGATTATTTTTCGCAGAATCTATGGAAACTCTCTCGTACTCTTGGGTCTTCATATTTTAGGAAATATTTTCGTCCAAAATGTCAAAAATGTCAGTTCAGGTTCTCAAGCCTTATGATAGTTTCACAACACTCCAATGTGTTAGCTTAGTAAAAAACTTACGACTGCAAAGGAAATTATGTTGAGATTAGTTATTTACACATAATTAAACGATGTCATCTAATAAAATATAATCTGTAAGAGGCCATTTCTGTACTATTTCTTTGTCCACTAATGAAACGGTTTGGATTGGGGTTTTACAATGTGAAAATTTACTTAAAAACATATGGACGATGGATGAAGCTATAAGCGATAGTCTTTTTTTTAACTGCTTTACGTCTCTCAACAGCGAGGTCTTTAGAGACGGGAAAGGATGGGGGCAAGGAATGGGAAAGAATTCGGCCATTGCCTTTTTAAGCAAGCATCCCGGCATTTGCCTGGAGTGATTTGGGAAATCATGGAAACCCCAAATCTGGATGCCCCGACGGGGATTTGAACCGCCGTCCTCCCGAATGCGAGGCCAGAACGCTATCCGTTACACCACCACGCTCGGTAAAACGATAGTCTTATCGTAAACGAAAAGATAGGTACCAAATATTACGCAACATGGAAGATAAACACAGACCTCTTTGGATTAATATTGTTGTTGACTACGTAAATTTGATTTGGCACTCGTGAAAACTAAATTAATCTAGTCATATGCTGGCACCACTTAACCAAATTATGTTTTTTTATTATTAATTTTCCTTTTACGTATACGAAATATGAGGCCCACGCGATATAAGTGCTAGTTTATAATAAGAATGCAAAATTCAAATGCTGATAATGCGCATAATCCTGACGTCATAAGTAGTGAGCGGTGTGAAATGATGGGGCCTTATAATATTTTAACAAGAAAAATTAGGAGCATCGAATTATAAAATTCCCCAAAAAAATTCCTTACATAATACATAGATCACTTTTTCCGCCACTTCTTGCCTCAGCATTGGAGCAAAATGAGATACCATATAACGCAGCATGAAGTATACTTCCTTGATTTTTTAGTCATCTTCACAATGTAGACAAATATAAACCGACTCGCCAGTACACCAATGTGCAGGTTTTCAACATATTTGACGGGTGGATCATCCTTCATGAATTTCCGAATATAGACTCCGTCAGCAAAGGCACTTCGGATCTTTTCAAAATGTACCACCATTTTTAATTGTTCCTTTGCTGTCACACAAGATTGTAGAGCAAAATTAGATGAGTATCTGAGAAACCATGCCTTATCCGAAATGTAATTTACGGATGAAGCAGAGAACTTCCGTTTTTGAAGTTAAAAAGCGTACTTCACAGGTAGGAAAGTATGTTTACAATGAAGTAAATAAAATAGAGTATATAGAATTATTTTCCTTGTTACTAGCAACCATTGTTATCAAACATTCACACATTCACGGCCAAGGTAACAACTTATATAAAATAGTTAAAAATTCTGGTTTTTTACATAATATTTCTTTATACATTAAAAGTTTTTTGAGAATCTATTAGATAGAATTAGAGTAATTACAGTAACATTATTTGAAGATGAATTTAGTATCTTTCACCTTACCCTACATTAGATTTCAGATCTGGAACCAGTGCACCAAAATTATCACAGCATAACATAGAATCAGAGTGGCGTTAGGATTCACGGGCCCCGGGTAAGTGTTCTTAGCCTCCCCCGATATATATATATATATATATTTTTTTTTTTTTTTTTTTTTTTTTTTTTTTTTTTTGATAAAGTCAGAAAATTTTAATGCAAAATTAAATAACACGTGTTTTAAAAGAAAGTTTTTAATGTTTGATTTCAATTTAGATGGACAACCTGGCGGGTCCGGGATACTTTTACCCAACTTACCCCCTCCTCCTAATGCCGGCCCTGTATAGATATTCTTATTATTAGAAACTTTTATTATCAGGTACATTGCAACAAACAACACAAATTTCTTCCTTCCTAAAACCAAGTAAGTATTGCAGATATTCACGGTATCATTCATAAACATAGTTGCAACTTTGAACACGTTAAAAAAAGACTCTTGACAGCAGATTTCAGGAACTTCAACGATAGCGAGAAGTTAAAATAATTGGTTAATAACAGCGATGTTTCAGCTGAAATGCACTGTGAGCCTTTATTAAAAAACCTGATGTTGGAAAAAATTTCAAGTCAGTCTCCGTCGTTCCATTTAGCCCTAAAGAGAGAAGCGACTCTAAACCAGGTCACATCACTGTGAAATGTACCTTTTTACGATCGGCGAACATGCAAATTTCGTCTAACACAGAGCTGACGGCATAAAATTATACGGTCGACAGGTTCCCGCCGACTCATCGACCATGCAATGGCTCAAACCGTTTTTTGAAGTCCCCCGCCGACTGTCCAAGCCGGTTATTTCGACCTAATGGAGATTGCAAAAGCATCGCGAGACAGAGAGCGCCGGCGCCCGGGGCGTGCCTGGGCTTTGTGCTGTCAGTGCGCCTGTGATTAACGGCGTCTGCAACCCGCCAGGCAGCTGCTCTCTCGAACAACTTGTGGCGGAAATTGACGCTTCTGCTCTGCGGCTAGACACCTGTCAGCATGACGTCAGACTACACCCCAAGGCGACCCCCCACGCACATGGCTGTACTTCCTCTATTTATTACAGTTAAAGCGACTCTGCCTTCTGTTAGGGTATGGTTACACTGGAACCGACTTCGGCAGATTTTTTACTCTGCCGAATACGGCTGATATCGGTCAAACAAACAAAATAACGCAATAGAATGGATTCCGTTGCAAGTTGTTACACTATGACCGACCTAGTCGGCCGAACTCTAGCAAACACTACCGACCTAGTGGTGGGCAAATGATAAAAATATATCGATTTCAATTAGAAGTATCGATATGTATCGATATGTACATTCCGATATATCGGTATTTTTTCCAAAGCCATTAGGCTAATTATCTAAATATATTCCCAAAATATATCAAAATATTTAAGAAACTGAGGGAAATTAAAGACACATGTAGAAATTATAAAAATTTTCAATAATTTATTTTTATAATTTATCAAACCAGTATTCGTCTGATATAAACATCAAAAGAAATCTTTGTTGTGTATTTTCCCCTATCAATATACTCATGTCATCCGTTACCGCCAAGTTAAATGCAGAAGCCACACCTTCGGACGACACAGAAGAGGATTTCCGAAAGCACCCAAAACTGTACTGGGTCTGATTTTCTATTTGTTATTGATTCGTCCAGATACTTCTTAACGTCATACATCATCAAAAAAAATGTTGTCGTAAACGTAAACATGTTAAAATCTAACAGCATTTATAACCAGTTAACCGTTGATGAAATGTGTTAAATAATGACAAATTCACATTTTTAAGATGCTTTCAGAAGTTCGTATATGTACTATATTTTTTCCAATATATATGCAACGTTTGAAATTAGATAGTGTGTTCATACAAAAAAAACATCGAATTGGTACTTAAAATTGATACTCAAAAAATATTGATTTCTGATATATCGAAAATAAAAATTTCCACGAAAAATATCGATTATTTTATGAAAAAATATCAATATTTTGATACATCGATATATTTCTCTTATTCGGCCGAACCAGCTTGTCTCGCATCATTTGTGTATTCATACTTAGCCACATAGCCTCCGATACATACATTTCACCGGCCCAACAGTATAAATAAATTTCACCTATAAACACTTACTGTGATTTGTTTTGTTATTTCAATAAATTATCTCAGATAGCATAACTTTTTTCATATCACACCTTCTAATAAGTTTTCGAGTTTAGTTGGCAAAAGACCGGACTGTATTGGTGATTTATATATACAGATAAAAATTTAAAAATGTGTAATTATTACATTAAAAATAGCATATAAATCAAATGAACTATATCCCCACGAAAACTTTTGGGGAAGTACATACGTATTAGTTATCGGAACAGCGAATTTTGTATAAAACAAGTCGTGTGGACCTGTTTTCCGTAAAATCAACACCAGGTACCTACTTCAGTGTCACAGCACGACTTTCTTCTGGAGAAATACATTTCCTGAAATTTTAATGTTTTTCTACAGCCGGTTGAATTCCTTCAAAAATTTAAAATAGTCTCTGGTTTCATCCTGAAGTTTCCCCACATTTCATCGGCTCTTCCAACAGTTTGGAGAACAATGTGTGACCCCACATTTCATCGGCTCTTTCAATAGTGAAATTCTCCCACAACCACTCCAGCTGAAAAAAATTCGTTTATCCATTTAATTTTTCCAGACCAAATGTTACTATATTAAATTTGCAGGGATAGTTCTAACTTTAAATTTGAAGAAAGTAAATTTCGTCCATGTTGCCTTGAGATAAGTTGAGTACTGAAGAAAATACTATGGACTGCCAGTGTTACTAAGAATATGAGCTCACGAATAATCAGTGCGAAGTATCATATTTCCACTCCAAAGAAAATATTAGCTTGTTATGACCGAGTGGCTCGATTCTTCAAGAACACATATTAGCTGCCCCCACTTTAATCAATACATAAAACATATTAATCAACATAACAGTGCAAATGAAGGAACTTTTTTACCAAATTATTAGAACCACTGTTCCGACACATTCAATGTATTCTGTAAAACTGGGTCAATAACCAAAATTAAATATCCATAACGAGTTTACATTACCTTACTTGATAATATGCGTTGATAAGAACAGATTGCGGCGATGTTCCAGCCTTCAGATCAGATCATAACACACATATCGCAGTTCGTACTTTACGACATGCATTTCCACATTCCGATCTCAACAACTAAATATCTTACTACATCGTACAACTACCAAGACTAAACACACTACTGACTGTGGAATCCTATCTTACGAAAACTGAGAATACTTACATCAGTACAGTATTTCATAAGTATCTTCAGTTAATTAAGACAAATAATGTAATACAAATGGCTTACCTGGGTTATTAGAGGTTGATTTCATTACTGTTAATTTTAGGCGCCTTTTATAACATCTGCAAACCTTATAGTTTATTGATTCATTTATATTAGAACAAAACACAATTACAGCTGAATATATCTGGCACATATAAGTTTACAAAGAAAATAACAATCGAATGGAAATTCCATGATTAGCTAATTGTCCAGCCGAATTAAATTTCTGTTAGGTCAAAAGTATATGTTTGGCACATGAGTTTCTCTATTCTGAAAATCACTTTGCGGGGCGTTTTAGGGGTGTCTATGGAATGAACTGGAAACTTCCAGAATGCAAGTAACTAGTTGCGCTTACCAAACGGTCCACGTGGTCTTGGGGATATCACCATTTTCGATGCACTGTATAGTTACTATCAGCGACTAATAGCCGGAGTCCAACTTTGGACTCAGAAACTGCCTAATCATTAATAGAACTCATCGAGACTTCAGACATAGCGCATCGCTACGAAACCTTCACAATCACTTGTCAGAGCGGTCTCGCTCTGTTCTCCCCAACTCCCAGGCACAAGATGTCCTCTTCTCGGGGTGCAGAATGCGTCACTCCACCGCTACCCCTTCCTTTTTTTTCAGTCACCAATGTCCTTGCCGGATTTTCCCTCGTGTACATGCAACATTGAACCTTCTGTTAGTAACAGACATAGATATTCGGTGTTCATTCGTTAGTCACTCAACAATTTATCCCGTCATTTTCGGAGCATCACGTGTTTGTACGGAACCACACGAACATTTCACCAAAGATGCTTGCGTCCGACCTTCGTTGTATCCCAGCTGATTCGGTCGCTTGTGGGGTGGGCATGTGTCGTCTCTTCAAGGTTTCCGCGTACCTGGCCGTAACGGTATTGGTCCCACACGCAACCCCTTCAGAGCTGTTGTTTGTTCGTTCTGTTTCTGGCGGCTGCTTCTGTCTCCACCCTTTCACGTATTTTTATTTGATGAATAATTTCACGTGGTACACCAAATGTCTCGGATCACATCTGTTACAGTAACTTAATTGGTAGGATGTGATGTTGGCACAGATTTAAGAAACTCATAAAGTGTTATTCCTCAAACACTATTAGCATTCTCTGGATCATTATTAATAGTTTAATGACTGACGACAGACGAAAGAATTTCAGTACGCAAATTACATATTTGATCTTAGACGTTTAGAAGGTTACTTTTGGTGGGCGTAATAAAGGTTTAACTTGATAAACGGACAGTACTGTGCCAGCCCACAAAAGTTACTTGAGATAGTTTTATCTGATTGAAAGTTATTTTTCTTGTGATCCACACATGACCTTTCTCAGTAGTAACAAAGGATAAAAATGGGTTTACAACAAATGTTGAATTTAATTTGTAAATAACATGTGACAAATTTACAAGTCTCACAGCATTCAAGTTTGAATGACTCATTTAAGAAGTCTTTGTCTATTAACAGCTATATCTCACCGTAGTTCACGGGATTTTGAAACGTTACAAATTGCTTTCCTGATATCTTCAGCAAATCGGTGTTCGTCATCACTCTCTACCAAGTCGTCCCCGTCGCTCGTTGTTGTATGCTCGCCCTAATTCCAGTGCAGCACGCGTTAGTCGTACGCAGGCACTTTACGTTCTCTCTCACACTGATTTGCCGAAAACATGACAAAGATTCACAAAACACAGAGTAAGGATTTAAATTGTGAATTGTTTAATTAAAAACATCATATTTTGGAGCTGATCGATGTTTTGTTTTATAGTCTTTTCTTCGCGTGGTACTAACATTAACTTCAATTGCAGTCCTTTAGTCGCTGTTCACGGGCCATAAAACATAAGTGCACAAGTCGTCGTTCAGTTCTGCAAGTTATGCCGACCTACTCAGCTGATTACTGGGAAAGGTTGCCGGCTCACACACAAAGCAACAACAACGTGTAGATCTGAACACATAACATTATTTTAATAACATGAAACTGATACAGCTTGCCAAGGTGAACCACCAGTGATTAATAACCTAATTTTACCATATTCCGAAGATTGCACAGTTTGTAATTAGGAAAGTGTTCAGGCCAACATACATCCGCCGTATTACACTCGTTGAAAGCACAGTTTTCATCACGTCACAGTCATTACACAAACGTTTTGCAGTACCGCGGATATTCACTAAGCAGTTACATAGTTTTACTATTGCATAATCACTTCCACACACACAAGTATTCGCGACATTCTTCAGAACCGCGCGCTTAAACATCCCTCACAGTTTGGCGGCTAGCAACAGACTCTCGCCATCTTTCACTGCGACTATCTTCTCATGTTTATCAGTATCGATATACTGTTGTATCGTCACAAAAGGAAATGCGATTGTGGGATAAAATGACTGCGTTTCCTTCTGTTACCATCCCTGGTTAGCCATATTGCTTGTCGAAATCTGGCTGCAACCGTCCCACTTATTTTCACGTGTCGTGGTATGCCTCCAATAAAAATAATACACGAGGGTAGGCTGAGAAGAAATGCACATAATCTTGTAGAGTGCGAACGAAGTGGCCTTCAGAAGCGCATCCGGTGGCACGGGGAAGTAACATTTCCCCTCTATGCTCATGCGCAGGTTTGAAGTCGTTGAATTCATCCAGTGTATTTTGAGAAGCAGAAGTACAGAGAAGTATTCTACTGCTATGTCAACGCGAGTCAAACAGTGTGCTGTAATGGAATTTTTAACTGCTGAGAAAGTGACACCTACTGAGATTCGTCGCCGTTTGAAGGCTGTTTATGGTGACGATGCTGTTGATAGGTCTACTGCAAATTGATGGGCAGTAAAATTCCATAATTGCAAGCCTAGTAAAGCCATAATTGTTGATGAAATACGCAGCGGACGTCCTATCACTGCCACAGACGATAAATATCTCAAACTAGCTGATGATTTGATTCAACATGACCTGTGAATCACTCAAGAGCGTATCGCAAACCATATTGGAATATCCAAAGAACGTGTCTGCTTCATTATTGGGATACCGTAAAATCTGTGCACTTTCGGTACCACGCCGTCTCCCAGGCGAAAACAGACAGTATCGATTGGAATGCCCTTAGCAACTTTTCTAGCGCTGTGACGAAGGAGACGACTGTCTTTCTAATACTGCTATTGTGACGGGGAACGAGTCATGGGTCCATCATTACGACCCGGAAGAGTAACGACAGAGGCCTGAATATCGACATCCGTCTTCTCCTCAGGCGAAAATTCAAAATACAAACATCCGAGTTTATGAGACCAATTTTCTGGAACGAGGGGCAACGGTAAATTCATCTCAGCGCATACAAATCCTAAAACACTTACATCGCCGCGTCTGTCGTGTTGGAGGAAGCCTGGAGCCAATACTCTTGCAACATGACGACGCACGTCTGCACACCTCGCACGCAACTGTAGAGGCTTTGCACAACCTGTGAAAACGATCTTACATTTCCTTTACTGTGGGAACTTAACGAGCAGTTGTTATAGAATCAAACGTTTTGCAGAGAGTACATAATGTTAATTTACGAGTATCGTGCAGAAGATTTCAAGTTATTATTGAAAAATATAAAATTTTACATGAAAATGTCATTCTTATTTATAGCGTAGGAAGCCGAACTGGCACTTAAAATTAAATCCGACCATCACTCATCAAAGTTCTTTTTGTTTAAGTGAAGACGATAGGATCAAGCACATTACGGATTAAGGATAAATTTCGCATTAGAGCCGCAGTTTTTATATCATCTCACACTCACAAGTGATAGAACCGTAGATTTTATATCATCTCACACTCACAAGTGATGACCGCCATTATAAAATTCAGATTCAGTTCGTACTGTGTGTTATAAAAGCTCATGGCCAGAAGAGAAATATAGCATGGCAGTATCATGCGCTTCTTCGTCGTTGTCGAGAAAATCGGCATTGAAATATTCCGTTGCGTTCAAATACTTTCTAAGTTGGTGAGGTATAAGGTGTGCTTGGCTCAACGAGCAGGCGCTATGACTCAAAAGCCCGTCGTCACAAAACGTATCCCACTGCTGGCAACTTTTTCATTTATCCAAATTTGCAAAGACAATTTCCGGCATCAGCATAAACAGTTATGCATATAATAAGCTTTTAAAAAAACCGACGCTTTCGCACTTCATTATGCTGTTCGCAAACAAAGTTACATTTCAAAAACAGATGTATTTGCTGCAGCAGGCATGAAACACAAATATCGTTAGCCGCCCGTGAAGATGTTCATTGCCACACCAGGGGACGTGAACGTCTATACGAGACGCCGTCGGTTTTTTCACAACTAAAGGCATTTAAAAAACTTATTACATGAGTAATTGTTTAAACTGATTACCGGGAATTATCTGTATATTTATTTTAATAAATAAAAAAGTTGCCTGCAGTCAGATTCGAGCCGACAACGAAAGGCTTATCAGGCAGAGAGGTTGTACACTGCACTGCGCGCCCTCTTTAAATCTACTGAAAGTAGATAGTATTTGAAGGCAACAGAATATTTCAATGCCGATTTTCTTGACAACGGCGAAGAAACGCCGGCGAAGAAACTGATTTGCGACATTGCACCTCTGTCCATGAGCTTTTATGACGCGCAGTATGAGTTGAATCTGAATTCTACAATTTGCGGCCTCCCCTTGTAGGTTCATTTTACCCCACTACATTTGGTAGAGACTCACAATGGAATCAGATAACACTTTTATGCTACAGTAGTGTCCACGTGTAGATATATTTGACATTGAACTAATAAATCTGTGACTAATCTCGTGTTCCATCGCGTTCGTGCTGTTCTCTACTGGACTTTGTGATACACAATTTTTGCTGCTGGCACAAAAGGTCCACATATTCCTCAACAAAAACTAAATCAAACACCAATGCACGTGAGCATGACGTATAATAGCGCACTTTTATTAAAATCATATCCAATGACTTACATGAAGTTCCTATACAAAAGAGATAGTATGTTAAATGATTTTACAGTTTCTTATAATGTTTGGCTCTAACCCCTGTGTAACTGTCGTCTTTGAATATCTGAACTCTGCAGTACTTCTCTGTAGCAGTAAAGAAGACTAGACTGGAAAAGGAAAGGCATCTACAGAAAATCTGTACCTGCAAGGAAAAAGTCTCACATCACAAATCAAGTAATTTGTTAAGATAGCATGATTTCTCTGTTATATAACACATTAGTAAGTCCTGCGCAAATTGAAACGAGAATGAAACGTGATTTCATTCCACGTATCAAGCTAATTTAAAAGTTAAAAAGCAAATATACTGCATGCAAGAGTATTACGAAAGCTAGTACTACATAGACTTCCTTTTTAAATTTATATTTATTACGAAGATACCGTTAAAATAATAACAATCACGTAATTTCCTAGATTGTATTAAAGTACTTCATTCCACTCTAAACTTTTTTTTATTGTTTCAGATTACTTCCAGGCCAAAGCCACATCAGTCTCACAGTGTGAACTTCGGTCAACTTTATCTTCCTTTAATGTTTTACTACTGTAATCTAATTAAGAAGACAATAATCTATATTACTATTACCTATGTATACATTTCACTAGAAATTGCCAGAGAAAACCATCACAAATTATTGCCCTATCTATGGGTATCTGTTTGAATAAAGCTGCAGACTCTAAAATCTTCTTCATGAAATGAAACATCTATGATAGTTTAGGATATTATATCTGATGACCATCTTGTAATTATTATGCGAGCCGAAGAGCTCCGGAATCTGCCACGTTGGCGATGAGAAAAGAACACCGCCAGTTTGACCGTTTGTTAGCAAACTCACAGCCATATTCACGTTTACTGAGCATGATTTGAAGCAAGGTTTTATCCTACCTGTCCAAGTTACGAATAGTTTCAAGAATAAGAAACGAATATTTACAACAAATAACGTTAGCTGGATGAAAAGAAAGATATTATAAGCTTAAGTATGGCGTGTTGCCGTAACTCTCTCCACAGATCCTTATCTCGAATGCTTCTTTGTTTTGGTAGTACCATTGTTCATGCTTCCGTACCGTAAGTTCTGCAGTTAATACATTCCGTTCTATAAAGCTCTTCCCTACTCCTCTATCTAAGTTTGATACACAAAGATTTCGCATTTCTAATAATACTTGTTACTGCTTTCTTCCGAAATCTTCCTTTCAACCACTGGTCTTGACTAAGCCATAAAAACAGAGTTTCTCCTCTGTTTGTGCAGCTGCATTTAGTACTTTGGTGTGTGTTGTAATTTCTGCCGAATTGGATTATTTTCCTTTATACGTTTAATCCAGATGTTTATACTAATATTTTGTCTGTACTATTCAAAACATTCACAATTTTCGTTACTATAAGGTACTGTAACAGTATAAACAGCAAGTAGTTGTATACTGACTATATTTCAGTGAATTTTCCGCTGCGACATTTTTACTTGACTTCATCAATGTATTCCTCTATATGAGTGATGATAAACAATAATTTCTCCTAAGACCCAATAGTATGGTAACGTGTGCTGCAACATAGACTGCTAAGTGAATGGGCACTGCTTGTTTTGTTGTAATACCTTTCCCTCTACGCTGTGCGTGTTTTCATTCGAGCTGAGTTTCATGCACGAAGCCGTTACATCTCAGAACAAACAAATGAAGCGAAGGCCTCGAAGGCACTATGAAGCTACGGGAAAACAATGCATACATAGAATGCTTGTTGAGGCGGATGTCAGCTTGCTTTAATAATGGAACTGAATAAATATCCCAGATGCAGGGCTTTGTGTTTTCGATATTGAAAATGGGAAGGCCGCCGGCTATCACAGATCCAGGAATACACAGCGCGAGAACGAAGCAGACGAACAAGTATTTCAAGTGGACCACTATGAACTCGCTTCTTCTCAACCATGAAGTTCATTTCCGTCTTTTTGGAGAACTCATTTCAAGGAAATAATAAAAAGCAGGTAGAAGTTTTTTACTATTTAGAACATCGTCTGATGTTTTTGTTATAAGTCCAGAGCAAGTAATTTTTTCTGTTATAAAGATTTTTTGAAATATCATTTTCTTCAGTATAAAGTAAGCAAAAACTACAGCAGTTTTTAAACAGTAAAATCTGTTACGAAAGTATGTATCAGTAAAGTGACAGAAATGTTTCCAAATTTCAGGCTTAACAAGGAGACACAAATTTTAGTTACTAACACGGATTAAACAGCAAATTGTATTTTTATTTTCTACAAACACAGAAGAAATTTATTATTATGTTGATTTAGGAATTTCAGCAGATAGAGTTTCTGATTCTCTTCAGGTCTTTTTTTTTTAAATCTTTGCAGCTTGTTGCCTGAAACTTTGTCTGTATGTAAGATATTACAACCTGATGACTTCTAACCACAATTTCGCAAATTATAATATTTTACTTTAATTTTTACTATTCAGGCGTGATTAGATCCTCGTATTTGACTATGTTTCAAGACTTTCCTTTTAAAACCAGATAAATAATGTATTTTTCCTTCATGTATGGAACAGAATTACAATACTAATATTTCGTATTTAGTAGTCTCGTGTGAAACTTTCAGTGTGTCCATATGTTGGAGTCGACAGTTTTACACCGATCTACATTACCACAGAACAATAGGGTTTAGAACAGTTTTAAAAGCAATTGACTACGAATTTGATGACTTGCACTCAAATCCTGAAGAGGTTTAAACATTTTTGGTAGTGGAACGTTTCTCAAAGCTAAAAGTTGATTCCCACCCAGCTTGAACATGAAGATATAACCGAGCGTGTTGGGTGAGTGTTTAACGCTCCGGCCTCGCATTCGGTAGGACGCCGGTTCGAATCCCCGTTTGGACATCCAGATTTGGGTTTTCCATGGTTTCCCCAAAACGCTCCAGGCGAATGCCGGGATGCTTCCTTCAAAATGCCTGTTCCTTGTCCTCATTCCCATTCCGCCCTCTAATGACCTCGACGTCGACGAGGTGTAAAGCAATAAGTAAAAAAAATGTAGTTCAGAGATAAAGCGAATAGAGCATGAACATATTGATACGGCTTTTAAGGTTTCGTGTAGTAATATAGTATTCCTACTCTGCAAATTCTACTCAGAGGCCGCTAAATTGAATGATCATGAAAAATTATTGTGGCAGTATTAGGCGGCGCAAAGGTCGCCTGCAGCATATGAACGCACCACCGTAGCGTGGGAAAACTACGCAGAAAAGCAGGTAAGATGTCGTTAATGAGGCCAACAACCAATATGGTTTCCGTTCTCATTTGGTCATGCTACACCGGATGCTTCAAAAATACCTTAAAAGCTTTGAAAACATACACAAATTTTTCAGACAACATCCAAAAGCGGTTAAAGTGTCATTTTGCAGAAAAATATTTCAAGTTTTATTCACGTAGTGCCGTATATAAACTCAGCCTCATCAAGTACAGTTAAAATTACTGTTTTTACTGGTGCAGGACGTGGTCGTTGTGTTTTCTGGTTTCACGACATGAGCTCTGCGACAGCAGTACAGTGTAATATTACTCTCGGAATGAGTACTTAGAGTGGTTGTAAGATAAATCATATGATATTCAAGAAGGGTTTCGTTTTGGCCGCCGATTGACAAAGTTTCCATTTGCTGCTCATTCAATATGGAGTCCGAACCACGGAAGTGTTCTGGTGTACTCCACAAGCTGTGCCACAAGAGAAGGTAACGCGAAGAGCCTGTGAAAATTCCTGCCAAGACAAGGATTCGAACTGGGGACATTTCGATCTCCAGACAGATGCCTTAACCACTGAGTGAACAGACGACTCAGAACGTCTTTCCTTGCGTAATTTCCTCATTCCGTATTTATTAGATGAACAAAATCGATGCCTTTACTACCAGCAAGAGAGTGTATTCCCTCATTAACTCAGGGCAGTTCGGGACTTCCTTGAAGTCCGTTTCCCCGTTCGCTGTATTAATAGTGCGGAGTTATTTGAACAGCAGCTACATTCCCGAGAGTTGACGTGGCGCCGCTAGAATATTGTTTTCGTTGAGGACGGGGTGTATGTTCAGCAGTGGCGTAACTATATCATTGAAGTCCGTGTCAAATTCATTGGATACCTCCCCCACCTCCCACCTCATGTGTACCGGATCTACGGTTGGCGGGGAGGGGGGGGGGCAACAATGTTCGTGGGCTGTTGAAGTCAGCGTCAGTCGCTATCGAGCCTCGGTGGATGCTGGAGACGCCTTCCGGTTGGGGGCCCGTGGTATTTTGCCCGTCCTGCCACCCTATTGTTACGCCACTGATGTTCGCATTTCAATCCTGCAAATCTTGCTGAACTCAGAAATATAACCTGTGACGCCGATGTTTTGGATCAAGATTTCCGGTTAGATGTCTGCCCATCACCAATGATAGTCACATCCAATCAAAATTTCTAGAGTTTAGCTACAAAAGTACTCTTTAAGCATTTCTGTCAGTTATCCGAAAGGGATTTTGTATAATTTCAAAATTTTGAAGTATTTTCTGAGACATCCTGCATACTTGTGATAATGAAAACAGTATCATTAAACATTGAGCGAGATACACAGTTTGTTGTAGAAGAATTTCCAGTAGTTTCCGTTTGTGCCATTAATAAAAGAATATAAAAAGAGGTAACGTTTCCATTTGTCAGACAGCTTTTCAGGATGATGCTTCTTTCATAAGCATACACGTAAATCTTTTCCGATACGCATGTCTGGAGCCAATATATGTTGTATATTCCTTGAAATGGACAAAAATGAATATTTTGTAATAATAAATTCTTTACAAACGAAGATTTGACGTCAGATCAGATTTATACTGAGTTCAAAAAAATCTATGGGGCTTTTTCTCCATTACTTTAAACAATTATCGTTAGGCCTGGTGCATTTATGTGTGGATTTTCCAATATGATCCACGTGAGGTAAATCCAAAATGTGCGATAACACCAGAAATCACTAAATAAATGCGCGATACGGTATATTATTGCTTGTGAGTTAAAGTTCACGGAGTTGCTGAAACATTAAATGTTTAAAAATAACGAGTATCCTAAAATTTACATGAAAAACTACTTGAAATACTTCGAAGTAAATCAAAATCGCGTTTGGATTATCCAAAAAAAACTTCTCAACAGTGTTTGGAGATAAAAAAAAAAAAAGTAAAAACTGTTTTTGTGTCGATTAACGATTAAGAATGGGCTTTCGTTTCACAGTTACACACAATAATGGAAATAGTGGATGGATGTTCCAGCAGAAGGAAATATTGTAACATCGATCTTTCGGTATAATGAAAGTATTTTACTTACTGCTAGTAATCATAGAAATGGTAACAAAAATTTTTTACTACAGCAAAAGTAAAAACTTTGAACCATGAATTGGCCGGCCTCGGTAGCGCAGGGCTAGAGTGCTAGCTCCACGTACCGTAGGTCGCCGGTTCGAATCCGGCCACGGGCATGGATGTTTAAGTGTGTGTGTCTTTGTGAACGTCCTGTCCGTACTGTGGTGTCTATACTTAGGACTGGAGAAACTAATTCACTGGAAGAGATATCATAAAAACACATTGAGCTGGCTGAATGGCTTAGTTGCCGAAAGCCATTAAAAAAAATTTAAAAAAAAAACATGAATTGTTGGAACATGGACGCAGTTCATCGAATTTCCTTAATTCCGAATTGTTTTCCTTCCTCGAGACTTGAGGTTCTGCTTATTCGTCATCTTTCTTCATTGCATCAAGCGGCAATCGCAGGTGCAAATGTTTTTTTGCAGATTTTACGAAAATGACGTTGAATCTGTTACTGGCCAAACCCGATATCAAGTCAAACTAGTTTGTCATACGCGTGTCAAGATATACTAGTTTAGCCAAGGACAATCTAGTTTTGGCCTAAGTACTTTAGGCTTAATTAGTTTGGTCCAGGCCGAACTGATTTTGAATTGTTATTGAAGAAAATTAGACTCGTTGCAACAGGCGAACTTTTTCTTCTGGTCCAAGCAGCATTTCAATCTAAATACATTTCTACCTAAACACAACCGCCAGGAAGAAGAAAAGACATTTTAGGTTGTTTGAAGATCTCTCGGGCATGCGCTCGGATCAATTGATCGTAGTTCAACGAATTTTCGACGGTGTAACGTGCCATCATCTTCAGGATCTTCAAGCATCAGATTCGCCGTGAAAACCTACGATTACGTAACAGTTTAGGTTGATTTGATCCCTGCAGGGACAAGTTGTCGTAGGGGAATCACGATCTAGGATTAAGATGCAGACGGTAGCCGGCCTCGGTAGCGTAGGGGCTAGAGTACTGGCCCCGCGTGCCGAAGGTCGCCGGTTCGAGTCCGGCCGTGGGCATGGATTTTTAAGTGTTGTATGTCTGTGTGAATGTTCTGTCTGTCCTGTGGTGTACATACTGAGAAGCTACAATACATAATGGTTTACTGATGCACTGGAAGCCATGATAATCACATTGAGCTGGCTGTATGGCTTCAGCTGCAGAATGTTAAAAAAAAAAAAAAAGCAGAAGGGAACGAAAATTGTATTAGCTCAAACGCAATTAGTAAATATATTAATATAGGATTCAGTGCGGCTGTAATGCCAGACATATTCGCAAATAGAAATTATCTCATCCCAAAACGTTAAATAGTTGTCATTGAGGTAGGTAATCAAAATTTGTGAATAACGTTAATTATCCATTAAAAATTATAATTACTCGGATAAATTTTACGTCGCTATACAGTGAATGTAATATTGCGCATACTTTAGTCCAGTTTCCGTTCATTCTGAAGGTGTATAATCAAATTAATTATGATAATTTATGCTACGCAAACCAGGAAACCGTATGAAGGCAATGTTGTTATTACTCGAAATGTTCGCGACGCATTTCATTTGTTTAGGTGTGTCATACCAATTCAAAATCTGTTCAGCCTAGGAAAAACTAGTTAAGCCTAAAATATTTGGGCCAAATAGATTGTCCTGGGCTAAACTAGGATATCCTGACACGTGTAGGATAAACTAGTTTGGTCTAGGACAAACTAGTTTGACCGGTAACAAATCATCTCTTGGACAAATGTATTGTTCATGAAGTAGATTGGATAGAAAAGTCTGAAAAGGAGAGCCGAAATGTCAAGATTTTCAAAACCGATGAAGCTTCTTGCCTGGAAACGTAGCTGAGTAAAACTCTACTGATAAGAAAAATAAACCTAGCGTGGTGGTGTAACGGTTAGCGTTCTGGCCTCGCATTCGGGAGGATGGTGGTTCGAATCCCCGTCCGGGCATCCAGATTTGGGTTTTCCATGGTTTCCCAAATCACTCCAGGCAAATGCCGGGATGCTTCCTTCAAAAGGCCATGGCCGAATTCCCTCCCATTCCTTGCCCCTAATCCTTTCCCGTCTGTAAAGACCTCGCCGTTAAGAGACGTTAAGCAGTTAAAAACAAAAAATTTCGAGATTATTGGGCGAGAATTATTTTAACCATTTTCTCGGTACTTATGTTTACGTTATATGTACAGTACGCACGGTGAATATTCATAAATGATGTAATTTTTTTTTCCATGAGAAGTACAGCTAACAGATTGCCAACACTGTACCAAGGGTCGCAATTCTACATTGCACTTGACAAAGGACTTTTAACAAAGAAAGGAGTTACCCCAGGTTACAGGGCTTCCTATTCTCTAGAACTTTGACTCACTTCTGAAAATTTCACAACGTTCAAAAGCCATTGAAAGGCTTCGAAAAGGACGGCATGCACAACGCAGTGGCTACCCTTCAAGGGATCCGCTAAGAGGTTTCACAGAGGAGCTTACATTTACGAGATCCCGTTGGCTTAAATGTGTGGAAACAAAAGGACTTCGCATGGCATTGCGAATTTAGACTAATTAAGAGCTGAACATTGTAAACGAACTTTAATTCACATACATTTCGTAATTACAGAACAAGGGAATAATATTTTACTCATGAAGTGATAAAATAACCAGTGATCAAGTCTCTCTCCGCTTTTATTGACAGATTTATTTGTTTCTAATTTAAATTATGACGGTTTTGTTAAATGAGACACAACCACACAGGCCTATTAAGAAAAAAATGTTATCAGGGTGTGAAGTATTGTGTGGCCGCCGCATGGATCGCTTCTTTTACACGTGTTTAGTGATACAGTACTTCTTTAAGCTGACACGTCCGGAATTCTCGTAGTGTTCTAATAAGTGCATTATCGAAGTACTTTTTAGATGAAAGAAAACCAAATCATACACTAACTTAACGGTTTTCAGTTTTTCGTTTCATGTATAGCATTGCTCTTTGATGCTTCCCCGTTCATCATAATCAACACTTTCCAGCTACTGCCTTTGTGTATAATCCTCTCCAGTTTCTTCTTTCTCTCTGTCACCACCTTGATCCAATCATCTTTTTTTCGTACCCTATCCTTCACTCAGCTCAGTCATGCATCCCTTGATCTTCTTCTTCGTTGTTTACCACGCATCTTCATTTGGTGGATTTTAGTTGGAATTCTCTGTTCCCCGATTCTCTTTACATGCCCATTTCATCTTAATTTGGACTTCTCTATTAGTTCCTGTAGGGGTTCCTCTTTTACTGTGTGTTTAATTGTTTCATTCCTTATACTCTGCATTCCTCTTATTTAAAAAGAAAAAAAAAAATCACTTGCTTGTATCTTGCTTCCTCACTGTCCAGGCTTCAGCATCGTATGCTAGGATAGGAAAGTCGTATGTGCCGTAGATTACTCCATTACTTCTCTGCCTCCCTGATACAGTTCACAATTTATCTGAAACTTCACTCTTAGTAGTAGTATTTGATTGGATATTCCAGAAAATTGATGACTGTAGTCCATGTCTTCCGCGAAAACTGATGCGCTCAATATACATATCTGAAATCTAGATGGGAATGAACTTTGGAAGTTCTGTGAATCACCAAGAACATGTAAAATGATTAGCAAAATAATACTAGTGTCAGTCCGTGACCTTTTTTTTTTTGCGTATCGTCACGGGTCTAGAATAGTTCCAGTATTTAAGATGAAAGATTATGACAGGTTGACCTGATTTGACCAAACATAAACTTCACCTGTGTTTCAGGGTGAATAAAATCTTTTGAGAATGAATAACTCAGAAGCATTAATAGAAATAGGTATTAAACATGAATAGGGAATGATAGCGCAATCGTATAATTGCTTGTATTTGACCCTTATAAGTTCACTCTGCAAAATTTAAAAAATTCCTGTTTGCTTCGAAAGCATCACATTGTTTTTTATTGAGACTGGGCAAACTCTCATAATGTAATCTTTGTTCGTAGTATCTGTAACGGCCAGAGAACTTAATACACATTCTTTATTATTAAACAGTTGAGCAACTCGGAAGAAATGAATTACCAGAATAGTCGATTCGGTAACATATTTGGTCTGATGTCCACTTAAAATAACCTTATAATTCACGTACAATGAACATGAACAAAGACCATTATTGAAAGTGGTCAATAAAATACCTAAAAAGAAAATAAACCGTAATGTATAAACATTGGACAAGCAACAATATTAGTTAAAGTTTTAACTAAATCAAAATTTATCCTAAGCCGTAATGGCAATTGGGTAGTTGACTAAATTTGAAAAATAGGTTAATACTTCACCTTATTATCTATTTTACTCAAAAAACATCTTATTTTGTAAAGAATCGAACATTTACATTATGTATTTTGCATTTGTAAAAGCGAATTTAAATTTAGCTCAAAAACGCTCTAGACTGTCATGGCGTCTTGGATGACGTCATAGCGTCTGAACAGTCGTGTACGTATATGGCAGGTATAGATTTTCTTTAGTTAAACATGAGTTCCTCGTTTTATAAGTACTGTGTAGTGCCGAAGTGTAGAAGCACAACAATAAAAACACCAGATAAGTTATTTATATATGTTCCAAACAATGAAAAAATACGGAGAAAGTGGTTAAAACTTGCAAGGAGGGAGGATGCTCACAGTTTACCTGCAGACAGAAGTATCTATTTTTGTGAAGACCATTTTGATGTATGTGTTTGTGCGTAATATATTTCTAAATCCAAAGCAAAAATGATGAATTTTGCAGAACCACTACTTTTCAAGTAATGATAATGGAATAAGGTATGAGTTGAGTTTGTTTTGGTTTTATGTGATAAAATCTTTCTTTAGTGCTATTTTTCATAGAATAAACATCATTAAGTGGCGCCACAATCTGGTGATAGATTCTTAAGCAGCTTGACGAAACCATTCGAAAATAAAGAATAATTGTTTTTAATTTCTCTCTTGGTTCTCGAGATATCGTAACTGAAAGATGATGATGTTAGGCTGATATGAAGCTTACTTGGGAACCATCAGACCTGTTCCGAACGGATTTCGATCCCCCGAGTATATGTTGAAGGGTAATAACTCCATATGTCTGTATTATAATAATTTCTTCAAAATGAGTCCTAGGTAATGAGATATTAACGCGCAAAAATTTGTGAATATTGTTTAAATTTTATAATTTTAGTATATTGTTTCGCAGTTTCAGCGTGGCGTATCGGTAGCGTGCTTGCTTAGCATTTTGCGAACCCGTGTTCAAATCCCCATACTGGAAAATATTTTTATTTCTTTTTTTATATGCAGAAATCATTAAGCATTGATTTTATTTCATTTACGAATTTTTATTATGTGAAATAACTTTTAAAACAAAATATTACAGAATATACAGTCCCAACTTTTTTTTTATATAATCATTATTTCATTGTTTATTGTTGATTTTTTTTTTTTTTTTTATGAAACGGGTATATTTCATGTTCTACAAAGGAAATGGAACTTTAACAGAATATCTCTTTTATGGTCGTAGCATTGTAATAAAAATTGGTTATTTTATCTATTGTAAGTAATTATATTACTGTAAGTAATTATATTATTGTAAATAATGTTTTAATAGTTATTTCACATAATAAAAATTCGTAAATGAAATAAAATCAATGCTCAATGATTACTGCATATAAAAAAAGAAATAAAAATATTTGCTTGTATGGGGATTTGAACCCGGGTTCGCAAAATGGGAAGCAAGAGCACTACCGATACGCCACGCTGAAACTACTGAACAATATGTTAAAATTATAATATTTAAACACATATTTACAAATGTTTGCGCGTTAATTTCTAGATACGTAGGTTTCATTTTGAAGAAATAATTGTAGCAGAGACATATGGAGTTATTCCCTTCAACATATGCTCGGGGGATCGAAATCCGTTCAGAACACGTCTGATGGTCTCCAAGCTAGAGCAGTCTGGAAACTGGCAGTGCCATACCTTTAAAATTTACCACACCAGTTTTTGAGGATATATTTTTCTAGAAAAGGTTTATATATATAAAAAAAAGAAACATATCTTAGGCGTGATGCACCTGAAAAGTTAAGACACGGCACAGAAATAATAGTACCGAACAAAGAACTATAACTCATTTTTAACGTGCTATATCTCGAAAACGAAGCAAGATATCAAAAAACATTATTCTTTATTTACGATTTGTTTCGTCGAATTCTACAAGAATTCGTTATCAGATTGCGACGTCACGGTAATTATAGAACCCCTAACAGTTGCTTATACTTCGCAAAAGTAACATCAAAACCATATCAATTAACTTATAAAACGTACGTCTAAGCAATAGATTATTGTTGACGAAACTGATTTCAGCTTATAATATATATTTGACACTTGTATATATTTACGTGGAAGTTTTTACATTGCGGAATTCCGACGAGCAGAAGTCTATGTTTGAGGCGAAAAATCTTCCAACGGCTACGGCGTCAATTTTGGGCAAATTACAACTGGTTGCTTTGCTAAAACCTTGTTCCATAATGAATTAGACTTCTCTTTCGCCAAATAATTAACAATATCTAAATTAGCAACACAGAAGTTGCTACAAACGAAATATTTACTACGCAAAGTGTTCTATTACATGTAAATGTCAACCACTTCTGTGGCGCAAGGGACGCTATGACGTAATACTTTCTCATTGGCGTTTGCGGTCACGTGTCACTATGGCTGATTTTGTCGATTTTATTTTCTATAAATAATTATAATCTTTATCTTTTATATTAAATAAGGTTGTTTTTTGTTATCTCCTTAGCATGATTAATCATTAAAAACTACTATACGCCCGATTTATTCTTAGTGGAAACAAGCCAATTGGCATTCGTGGTTACAGCAGAGACTATGAGTAATTTTAAGTTTTTTTAAGTTGCTTTCATTAGCAACAAGTTACTGAATATCAGATCACGTTTTCCCAGCCGCGAAATTTATCAAAAAATTTTGTAACTATGAAACGCTACGAAAAGCAAACTTAATCAATGTTTTATGGCAATTAATTTGGTAGCAGTTGCTTGGCTATTAAACTGTGGACACAGTCACAAATTTCTTCTAATGGTATCTCTGGTCGCTGTTTTGCGAGGGAAGGCTGACACGTGACATCGTTCTCCAGCTAATAGCTATCGAGGTGAGTGAATGAGTGAGTGAGCTAAATTATTTAGTAGACTAGTGTAAGGCCGGGACCATTTTTTGCCTGTCGTCACGGCTCTCGAATAGTTCCAGTTTTTAGTATGAAATATTATGAGAGGTTAACATGTTTGACTAAATATAAAATGGACCTGGAATAAAATCTCTTGAGCTTGAAGAACTCAAGCATTAATAGAGGTAGGTATTAAACATGAAAAGGAAAGATAACACAATCGTATAATTGCCTAAATATAAACTTGACTTGTATTTGACCATTAAAGTTCACTCTCCAAAAACTAAAAAAAAAATCCTGTTTGCTTTGAAACTGGGCAAACTCTCATAATGAAATCATTGGTCATAGTATCTGTAACGGCCAGAGAACTTAATACAAATTCTATATAATTAAACAGTTGAGCACCTCCAAAGAAATTAATTGCCAGAATAGTTGATTCGGTAACATATTTGGTCTGATGTCCACTTAAAATAACCTAATAACTTACGTACAGCGAACATGAACAAAGACCATTAACGAAAGTTATCAGTAACATACCTAAAAAGCAAATAAGCCGTAATGCATAAACATTGGTCAAGCAAAAATATTAGTGAAAATTTTAATTGAATTGAAATTTATCTTAAGCCGGAATGACAATTGGCATTCGTAGTTACAGCAGAGACCATGAGTAATTCATAATTTTTTAAAAATTTTAAGTTTATTTCATTAACAACAAATTACTGAAAAAAAGATCCACGTTTTTTCAGCAGCAAAATTTGTCAATATTTTTTTAGCTATGTAATGCTACGAAAAGCAGACTTAATTAATGTATCATGGCAATTAATTTGGTTGTAGCTGTTAGCTATTAAATTGTGAATTTGACCACGAATTTCTTCTAATGGTATCTCTGGTCACTGTTTTGCGAGCGAATGCTGCCACTTGAAACCATTCTCCAGCCAATATCTAGCGAGGTGAGTGAATGTGTGACCTTACGAAATTATATAGTAGATAAACATGATGTACCTGTTGAATCTGTGCTGAAATGATATTCGATAAAAATTGGTTTGATTAAATGTACGCAGAGGATAATTTAAGGGAGAAATAAAACACTTACGTGGAACTTCCATAATCCGCAGTTCGTCGCAACAATAGACTCACTGAACAAGACAGTCCAGAGTTCAAATCTCCAACCATTCTGATTACATCTTATATGCTGTTTTCCGCAGTTATCTAAGTCACAGAACTGACCAAAATTATGAAAAGAAAATGACAGTGAAAATATTTGCATGAATTTTACAGTACGAGCGAACAACAGACGTATGGCACCGCTATCTACTCTCCCTTTGGACATATCGTCTATAAAGACTTCAAGATAGAGTAACGCTTTACCGCACCGGACACTGCTAGTAGTCCGGGTGTTCACATTTGCCTGCATCTCGTACATGTGTGCTCACTCAGTCTCCTTCAACATTTTCATGCGGTTATATCGATGTTCAAAAATTTCCATAAAAGTGAGTTAGGGTCACGGCTAGGGTTTCTACCCTTACTCTGATAGAATATTGTAGTTTATTTTGCGTACGGTTACTACATAATCTACGAAAATAACAAAAAACGTTAAAATATATTTTTTTTTACTGACTCACGTTATCACCTTACTGGTTGATCTCTAACGTACAAAATATTATCCCAATTAGGCTTGCCAGTTTTTCGGATTTCTATGAACGGACAAATGCCCGCTTTTCAGATATCCACGACCGGACATTTGCCCGCTGCGGTGGACGGGGGGGGGGGGGTGTTATAAAAAGTAAAATTTATAGGGCAAATCTTTTTTATTTTTACAAATAATTGTCACGACAATCGGGAAGTAAAAATGAACAAAAACATTTACGGAAGAAACCGTATTTCACTGCCTTTATGACATCAAATTTCGCAATGAAAGTAATTTTACAATATGCGGTGCAATCATTTTCCTTATACATCCAATTTTAAACCTGTCATTTGACAACCACTCATCTCTGAAGCGACAATAACGTTTCTGTAGTTTCTTTGGTAACTCACTCATCATTTATTTTTAAAGTACAAATTAATAACACTAGTCATCCTTTAATACTCCGCGAACAAAACGAACACGACGTTCCCTCTTCGACATAATGTAGGTAACTGAAACAATAAACAAATCGCTTCACGATAATCACATATGCGACGAACGAACTATTGTAAATGTTTGAACACTGAGCGAAACAGTTGAATTACGTTCAGCGAATGGGGGAATAGGAAGCGAGACGCGGTGACCTTATTTACTTCCTACACATTTCAGAAACTATCAACTATAATTTCGGTCGCTTGTATTGAACCGGACCCGAACAAATTGCGTTAGAACTGGACAGTCTGATCGGAAACTCGACGGGTGGCAACCCTAATCAGCCTTAACAAACCATTGTACTGGAATGAAAGCTTCTCGCGTTTCAGAATTCAGTAACATTGAAATGTCAAACGTCAATCAGTTCATACTTGACTTTTTTTTGACTGAGGTTACTTTCAATTCACTCAATATTTTTTTGTTAATAAAGAATGATGCCATTATATATTTTGATTATACACCGTAAAGATTCTATATAATAATTACTATTATTTGATGTCAAAGACCTAGTCACAGAGTTTCTTATCGGCTGCGCAGTGCATCTCCATCATAACCACCTAACTTCGTCTGGTAATACCACCAGAAGAAGGAGTCTTACTGTCTAAAGTGGAATTCGAACCTCATAGCGTCCTAGCAATTTCGCATTAACAAATCGAAGCTTGCCAGAGGTTAAGGTCAATTTTAAGTTCCTAAAAATTGCAGCTTACACCGAGATTTGAACCGGTGCCCTCTGTACACCAATCGCACGCCGTAATCATTTAAGACATAAGACCAAATCTAGAAGTAATTAAACGTATGTACACTTACTCTATTTCCATACGATATACTTTATTTTTGCAATCCAAAAACATAAACGTACATTTTTATTCTTCAAAAACAAAAAAGTTGGTAGCAACCCTAGTTTCAGCAGCTGATGAATGATGAAACGAAATTTTACGAATGTTTTAGAGTTACACGATCTACAGTTTACGATCCTCTGATGAACCTGGAAGTGAAGCAGAAGAGAAATAATAACACCAAAACATTATTCGGTCATATAGGACTATATATTTCCGGACTCTCCTATATGCTGCTCCACATGAGGCTGAGTAGGAAGCCGTCCGTCGCTCCCACGAGCTACGGACAAGTGTGGACGCGAAGGAGGCGAGCCGTCACTCGGCCGAATGTTCGCTCGGACACGGTGCGGACCAGTATTGGGCAAGTGTGGCCCGACTTTAAAGTGGACATAAAATGCCCAACACAATAATTTACTAGGACAATCCTTGTTCGGAATCGGAAACAAAATTTAGACCTTCCAAATGAAAGCCTCAAAGGAAACCATATCATAACGGTAGTCTGAAATTAATAAAGTCACTTAAAAATTAAAAATATTTTCGAAGAAAGAGATAAAGAAGCTCATTGCAGCTCTGACTATCAAATACCCATAAAAGAACGATCTGAGTTCTTTTTGAAAGTCGACTGCTGATGGGACATTTAGCTCCTACTCAAATCTGGTCCCTTTCGATGAAAAAAAAAAAAAAAAATCAGAATCGTAAGTATTTTGATTGGTATATGAAACGAAAAACTGACGCGATAACGCGATAGTTCAATCAGTTCATTACAAACAAATAAAAAAATATGCACAATTTGGGGTCACTGTATAAATCACCATCTTCCTTCCCAAGGAAATATTAAGGTTCCATACCTTAAGAATAGCCGCCTAATGGCCGCGGTGGCAAAGATGCAGTATTATGCCTGTCACTCGCCCTGGAGTTAGTTATTTCGAAACCAAGCTGGCGGTACTTGGTAAATAAAGCAGAAAAATTGGTAGTGCAGAATCCCTGGTCATCAAATTGTGTACCATAGGTCTGTATTAATTCCCAAACCACTCAGCACTGAATATGTTCAATTGCATATGTAAGTGCAGGCGTTGATTCTCCTTTCTGACGGGGACTTTATTGCCGGCGGTAATATGAGGTCTTTTGTATGAGTAGGCCCAGTGCGAGGTTTCACACTGATTGTTCTGGTCATTTTTTCATCCAATTACACAACACGAACAAATCACTACATGTACCACACACATATCTTTTCTTTTTTCTCTCTCCCATCAGTTCCTCGACTGGTTTTATGCGTACTTCGATCTCCTCCTATTTGGCGGCAACCGCTTCATCTCAGAATTACCTGCTTCATATGTCTTAATTTTTGTCTCCCTCTAAAGTTACTTCTCTCAACTGTTCCCTCGACTAGCAAATTAACCAATCCCGCTTTCCTTAGAATGTTACACACCATCCTGTTTCTTCTTTCTATAAGTCTCTCCCACAAACTTATTTCTTTATCTGTCGTTTACAAAACGTTCATTTCATTCCTGTTCTATCCATTTAATTCTCAGCTCCTTCTATAGCACCTCACAAATCACAGCCATCTTTAAACGTACAATAACACTAGATACACAGAGGAAAAGAAATTCCAATCCTACGTCTGTATCATTTAGCTAACCCCATGACGACAGGTGTTTTTAATTCTGTGTTTATCTTGTGTTGCCAACACTACGTGGATCAGTAATAGTAATTACGAAATGACAAATGTTGAGAAAACAGAAAATACCTGCGGTAGTCAGGGCCGAAAAGACCGAATATCAACTTAAAATAATAATAAAAATATTAAAAATTACTTTTAGCACTACCCCAACAGGAAATGTGGCTGAGTTTTTCAGTACATTTCGTTTAGTAAATTGCGGGTTAAAATTAAGTGGATGGAAGGGGCGTCCATTAATTACGTGAGATGTTTTTCCGGAATTCCGGATCCCCCCTCACTCTCTGGTGAGACTTCGTGAGATTTGGTCAGACCCCCCTCCCTTTCTGGGTGAGATCTGGTCGGACCCGACCCCCCCCCCCCTACGAATGGACCTCGCAAGTTTTTGAGACACTCTTTTTATTTTTTTAGCTCTGACCCCCTCCCTCCCCCTTGGTGAGATTTCGCCGGACCTTCCCCTATTTCACCTTACGTAATTAAGGGACGCCCCCGAAGGTCATAAAATAATGTATTATGTTTGAAACTGTAAAAATTATTTTGCAGTGTATAATAATTGTGCTCCTTCTTCTTTACTTACTACATGGCATCTCGTCTGTCACGGAACGCCACGTATAATCTTTGCACTTTTTACTAACCTTCTTGGTAGTGTATAAAGTGACAATACTTCTCTTTTATTCCACCAAAAGAATAAAAATAACCATCAAAACATCCACTTGGCTTTTTTATTTTAATTTACATTAATAATTACATCCTTCTGTGTACAGATACAACTCGCAGTTATTTTCTCAGCGTACCTCTGTATATACCCCTTCCATCTCTTCTCCTTGCCTGTCACCGAGATGGGAGGAGGCCAATATTGGCCTCCTACCTATCATTCGGGAGGACCGGGGTTTAAACTCGGTTCGGCCATCCTGTCTGAGGTTTTCCGTGGTTTCCCTCAGACACTTAGGCGAATGCTGGGATGGTTCCCTACAAGGCCACGGCCGACCTTCCATCCCCCTTCCCTCCCCGTAGTAGTAGATTGGCTGAAAAGAGTCCCCTATGACTCTCCAGCAGCCCGCCTCCCAGCCTTCTGCTGGGAGGAATGAAATGTAAAATTCTCCTTGCCCAAAGATCTTCCTCTTGTACTGTTTATCGTCCAGAGATTTTCATGTACTTTGTTCATCTGGTAATAACGACGCGTGGATTTCTTTGACACAACACTTAAGAAATAATAATAATACGATATATAGCACTTTTAAAAACATACACATATAATCAGCTTAACATTAATCAGATACAAAATAGTGAATCGAAAATACCACTGTCAATAACCAATTACCACAGAAATAACATAAAAAATAAACATTAATTACTAAACCTAAGAGGCTGTGTATCCTTACAAGTGATAGTACAAACTGATTTATTGCTTTGATGCTGGTCAAGACGGCAACAACTAGGTCAGAGGATTAAGCAATTCGAGTGAAAAGTAATACCCTACCCGCTGAAACATCCGTCGCTGTCCATAATTCGGTGAAGCAGTAATCGAGGTAAATAATGTTACATTAATTCTGTTTAAAGTGGTTCTCCCTGTTTGCTGTAACGCGAAGCACTCCATGTAATAGCCGCCTCCACTGCTTTTCAGTTTCGCCAGATACTAGTGGCCTCGTAATGGCCATAAGTTTACAGTCATTGCTAGTATGTGTATGTGACCGTTTCTACTGAACGCGACACTCGTAAAGTCTGAAAACTGCTAGCAACAACTCACAAGCTCTGAGTTCAAATGTCTTGGAAAGTACTAGTTTCGTGACTGTGTCCATCGTCCCGCACAGATTTACGACTGGTTCGCAGGGAGGATACTTCCACCGCGAACCTTGGGGGTCAGCAAGTGCTGTAATAAAACATAAGGTGGTCGGTCGTTAAATGTGGCAGGGCTACACGGTATATGAGTGACGAGCCAGAAATCCTTCACAAGCCGCGGCAAGTTTATGTACACACTAAATGTTTCATCTCTTCTTGCCGGAGGCCAAAACGAGCAGTCGAAAGCCATTCTAGGACCATGTTCAAAAAGGTTGTCAAGGCTAGTCTCAGTGATTGGCTATTTCCACCACGCCAGTCATAAAGTCGTAAGTTATTCGTCAGAGGAAAAGGAGAAGATAGAGGATTATTCCGAGATGATGTTAAAAACTTTCAGGAATGATGGAGAGAGGTAAATGTATTAATTTGAGATAAGGGACCCTCATCCGAAAACGACCGAATGGGAAATGTTATAAGCGAAAATCTACAAAAGTTCTGCCTCAGCATCGTGCAATGCTCAAACTAAGAACCCCAACTACCGATCCCTGATCATGACGTACAGAATTGCCGCTGAATACTCCCCAATACCCTCAGATAATTCCCCCTGTTGATGTACTAGTAACGGTGCACATAACTTGATGTCAGGCAGACCGAATATACAAAGTCTATGGTACAGCAATAATTAATTCCACTTGCCTGCACAAGTTTCACAAGCTGCTACAATTACAACAGTTGTTCAAAATGGTTATCCCGGCATCCATGCAAACATGGCAAAAAGTTGTGTTGTACCCGTTCTAATATCCCCGGTGACGTTTGAGCAGTGTCGAGGACAGAGAGAATTCTTGCCAGGAGAAGTCTTCACAAGCGTCTCATACACGAGACTTTTCACATTGCCCCACATCAAGTGGAGTGAGATCAGGTGAATGTGATGGCCACGAAACAGGACCTCCCTTTCCTATCCACTTTTCAGAGAATGACTGACCAGGTGTTCACGTACCATTAGTCCAAAGTGAAATGGGGCTCCATCATGTTGGAAGTTGGAACCACATCCGTCGACGAATAACAAGCGGGGTATCTTCCAGGAGCTTTGGTATTATGTCTCTGATAAACACTGCATACCACTGTCAGAGGTATCAGAACGATTTTCGCTTACAGCTTTTGACTCTGTCGTTTGCGGACCAGGGTCCCTTACCTCAAACTGATGATACTTTTATCATCTTCCATCATCCTGAAATTTTGTAAACATCATCACGGAATCACCCTGTATAACTATCTTTGGCGATATACTAATGAGATTCCTGGAAAAGCAAAAAGAAAATTACAACGGATTTGATGTTTGTTGCTCTCCGCAAGAAGGCTGAATTATTTACCGCCAACAACTGTGTCCATACTTTTGCCCAAAGCTAAGGAACAGACTTTAGTAGATGTCTTTCTCCAATAAAAGGAGTTGAAATGAGATGTTCTGTTGCTGTGCAGTCTAGGAGTGTAAAATTAGAAAGCGAAGAGAAGTTTTCATTCTCAACAAGTCTTCAGGAGACTGTTTTTGTGCATCATTTCCCTGTCAAAGTAAAGTGAGGTTACTGCCGACTGGTGACAGAGTTTTAGATTTGTCGTGCAAGCCCCCGTTGTAGTGGTTTTCCTTGACTAACCCAATAGGTTTACCATATTAGGTTAGACCTACAGATTAACGTGGAATTCGAAGTACGGATGCATTCTGGCATACTTTCATTACACAGCAAGCTGTGCCAGAGGTGAAGGTCGGTTTAAGAGCCTTACAAAATCCCAGACGAGATCGGGATTCAAATCGGGAAATTTTTTACCTCCAGTCAGACGCCTTAAGCACTGAGCCAAGAGGCCCTTGTAAAACCGGTATGGTATGTGAGTATATCGCTCATCAAGGATGATCCACAGATGATCAACGCAACAAACTACGTACGGATATATCGTCTCCAGATGTGTGTTTCAGAACTGACTGAATTCGGTTATTTATGTTTCTAAAATACCTTATCATTAAAGTATAACTTATATGGCGACAACTCAAAGAAATTATTGCTTTTTTAACATGAAATCACAATTGATAACAAGATGATTTAAATTAAAAAAAACACGTCTTTGACCTATAACTATTACTATTATTATTACTCCACGATTCACTAAAAGTGTGTGGCGAAGGGTGCATTGCACCTATCCTAACGTGTAACCGTTTGTGCATAGGAAGGTATATACGAGATAGGGCAGGAGGCACCCATGGGCTATTTTGAGGAACCATTCCGGGATTCGCCTGAAGCGATCTGACAAAACCATGGAAAACCCCGAAGCGGTTTATCGAGACCTACTCGTATCGGATTCGAAGTTTCTTGCTCGATAAATCCTTCCTATTCCATTCCCTAATCGCTCGCGGAAAAAAATGAGTATTCATATCTTACAATACTTCCAGTTAATTTATGTGTTTATGTGTCTGATCCAACAGTAGTGGATAATTTTCACTCCTACATAGAAAACTATTTCCAGGGGAGAAAAAGAGATGCCTTAAGTGTCTGAATTATTCAGTGAAACAATGTTAAGAAAATGTTAGTCGATTTAATCAAATGTTTCATCGCAAATAAACTAAAGCTCCTGAACTATTACCAAATCGTACTCTTGTTCCGTGTAAGATTTCCCTGGTCCTAAAAATTCAGTATTGAATCAGAGAGGACTTCAACAACACAACCTGGGCGGTCATGTTCGGACTTCAATTTCTGAAGGGTCGATGTTAAAATACTAGATTATCTGCTACGATATGTGTTTTCTATTTTCTTTCGTGTGTCATTGCTGGCCCCAAAATCCATCAAGTAACTAACTGTTTCTTATACAGCGTTTTCTGGCGTTTGTGTAGTGGTTAGCGTAATTTGGAGGTGGAAAAGAAGAGGTAGTCGTAATTCTTAAAATCTGGCTATGAATCACGTGAGCTGTGTTCAGTGTAAATGTAAATTTGTGTGAAATGTGTAATTTTGGTAGGGGAAATTGAGAGGTACATCGCAGCGGTGGCCTAAATGATTACGAAAAACTACTAGGAGGGTAGAGGGTATATCAGAGCGTCCAGAACCGGTGGAAAACGCAGTTCTGCCCAACAAGAAGGTCGCAGCATAGCTGCCGAAACGTTGACTTTTTTCACAGTGACGCAGCTTCACCCGGACAGCTAAGAGACCATCATAAACCCTTGTTTCTGATTGTTTTGTTAAGCAGTTTAAATCTTGTTCTTCTCGGTATTTTTCACTTATCTTCATTTGTACGCCTTTAATAATTATAAAAGTTTTTAATATAATGATTCGTATTAAAAAATTTCGTAAATTTGTTTCTAAATAATGGAAAGCTGAATAACTCAACTCAATTTAAAAATCTTAGAGAACTTGAAGAAGAAAAAAAATAAAGCTACAAATTTTAAAATTATATATAGTACAAACTTTCGGAAGAAAGTTTTTGTTTTTTTTTGTAACAGTTTAACGTCCCTTTTTAACAACGTGGTCTTTAGAGACGGGAAAGGATGGGGGCAAGGAATGGGAAGGAATTCGGCCATGGCCTTTTGAAGGAAGCATCCCGGCATTCACCTGGAGTGATTTGGGGAAACCATGGAAAACCCAAATCTGGATGCCCGGACGGGGATTCGAACCGCCGTCCTCCCGAATGCGAGGCCAGAACGCTATCCGTTACACCACCACGCTCGGTGGAAGAAAGTTAATCGTATTTTAATCAAAAAAATTAAAATTACCTTACTTACCTGATAGATATGCAAAACTAATGGATAAAATAACATAAAATATAAGCTGAAATAACTTAATAGAACCGAAATATATGGAAAATGGTAAATGAATTCACGGTATTAAATTTTCTTAATTAATATCGTTTTAATCATTAATTTTTACTAATTTTCTACCTTGAATGGTTAAATCTTATTATCTTTTCATTGAGCAGCATAATTCATTTTGTCCAACACTGTCTTCATCATACACAACTAATTTAAATATTGTTCAAAAGATAAACTTGTGTTCTATGAATTTACGCTATCTTTTGCTATAGAATTGGTGCTTTTCGTAATAAACGACTGTATCTGTAGGTTTTTTTTTTTTTTTTTTACTAAATTATATCATGTCCAATTTTGATTGACCTAGTAAAACAGGGTCTTTATGATTTTCATGTTTAAATGGATCTGATTTCGGATTAGTAGGATGAAAAATAAGGGTGATCCGAAAGTTGGTACAGTAACCACACTTTGTATTTACTAGTGACAATAATCATTTAGTGGAAAAAATCTCTCGTAGTTACGATGTTTCAGTCACAATTTTTCGGTTATTCAACAAGTAATAATATCACACTGCCTGTGGGATTTTAATCCTAAGAACGCATATCACCTCTTTGTATTCCTCTAATCCGCCAGATCGGAAACTGGCAGTCTTTTAGAAACTTCGAACTGCTCGGTTAATACCGACCAGAGTGCCCTTTGGAGCAGAAACTTCTCCATTGTTTCGCCGATAATCCTGGTATCTGCTAGGCCTACTGCACTTTTCCTGTCCCTTATTCAAAGGCTATCCTTCTGTGCATCCCCACGGAGTGAGCCTTCTCTCAGAAATCCGTACATGCGTAGAATATTCTATTATTAAACAAAGACACATGTGGCCCGTACTGCACCCCTGGGATTGGTACGTTTGTACTACAGGTGTTTTCCGACCAGCGTCTTCGGAACGGTAAAACCGCAGATAGAATACGACGATTCTCAAACGTTTTGTTGCTTGAGTGCTACATGAATAAAAGATATACACACGACTAAAAGGGATGTATGGTTCAGATGTGGTTTTTATATCGCACACATTATATTCTATTCCGATTTTTACATTCTTATAAGAAAATCAAGCGATTCATACTACATTTAAATTCTACGTTTCGTTTTTAATATACAGATATTTGGGATTTAAGGTTTTGTACCTCTGAATAATAGATGGAACTCCGTGGAATAATTTTTTTTTGTTATTTGTTTTGTTACTAACCCAAAAATTATTATAATGTAAAATTTGGAGAAAAAATTAGATTTAAAATAATAATAGACAAGTTAGCGGAGACGTAAAGAAATTATTTTTCGATAATCTTCATGGCTATCAAATGACAGACAATTGGTACCCTGCCGGTTGTTAAAATGTCTGGATTTTTGTTCAATGATTTAAACGATTTATGGCGAAAGCCATAAAAATCAATCACAGAATTCTTTCATGAGTTAGATTAACCAGACTCTAGCCATCATTCTGGAGTTTATGGTTTTCCCCAACAAAAATAAATGAATAATTTTAGCAAATCTGATTCATCAATAGATAATTTTTTGATGGTAAAACAATCATATCATTTGACAGAGAATTTAGTGAATCGGATAGTAAATGTCATAAAAAATCATTTTTTTAATTTTTGAGTCTCACCATAATTCCTTTTTTAACAGAAAAATTTTTCTGTTTAATTTATTATACTATCAGATAAATTATTATTATTATTATTTTTTTTTTTTTTTTTTTTTTTTTTTTTTTTACGTGTGATGTGACACTTGGTGAAACCAAACATTCGACCACATAACTTTAAGATTTCTGCTTCGGAAACTAATCCTCCGTAAAATTGACCCAGTTTTAATTATTCAACAGCTACGAAGATAAGTTACCTCGTCCCACCATTTCAAATTTTATTTGAGGTCAAAGCTATTTCTTTATGCCTCTATCGAGGAATCTATTAAGTTGCTGTCGTACATGTCGTTTTTTTTTTTTCAGAAATGTAACTGTTACACGATTTTAGGACTTCTAGGAAGTAAAGTCTATATGGCCCAACAGGTTAATTGGAACTAACACGAATTTTTTATATTTCTTAACATCTAAAAGAAATACATCTCGTATTTTTCAAAAAGGAGCTAACTCCAGGTAGATGTTTATGCACTGTGCATTGTTTTCCAATTGCTGATGTTATATTTTTTCTCTACTAAATTCATGACAGCAGAAGCTAATCAGCAAATCGAGGATGAGTCAGTTAGTGATGAGGCAGAAACGGAGGAGTTATTTCTACTGTTTCCCACGGCATGTTAATAAATATATACATCGGTTCTATGTTAAGTTTATTTTCAACAAAGAGAACATTTCTTCTGTATGCAAAACGTTTTAAAATAAAACTAAAAACACAAATTATGTCCACTTACAAAAAATAAAGAATAGTGAACTATACGCCAAATTCCAAAAACATTAATCGCAGAAAAATTAGTTTTTTTATGTCGTTCAATATAGTTTAACGAACCGCGCAATTGTGTAAGCCCATAATGAACGAGTCTGACACTGTTATAAAACTGTTATTACGTCCATTAAACACTGCACACAGTGGAAGAGGTCAAGAAAGGAAGTCAAGTTTTTAAATACCTTTTGTTCAATTTTAGAAAGGTTTCAAGCACAGAGACGATATACTTACACAGAACCGCAGAAATGACTCGCAGATGATATCATATTTTCTTGTAGAAGAAAAGCTTACATAATCTTCCTTCAATGACATAGACAACGGAGTATATTATTATTAACAAATTTATGGCAGCGTGTGCCATGGTGGACTGTGGACATTTCCTTACAAACTTACTTTTGCACTTCAAGAAATTTTACTTTAAACTCTTTTAACGTTTAAGGTTACTTGCTCAACATATTCCTCGATAATAATTCATTCCAGTCTCTGTCTGCTTTACCCACAAAAGAAAATTTTCAGACTCCTTTATCTCTGAAATCAACTGGTAGTTTATAGTCATGATATTGTCTTCCCTTCCTGCTACTAAAACTAATCTTTCTCAAACATCGATACAGGTTTCATAGCCAATGCATTCCTTATACATTCCCAAAAGTTTCTTCCCTTTTCTCCTGTCTTCCGATGACGCCAAACTCAGTTCCTTTATCGTAGTAGTCACTGATAGGTTATACAGAAAGTAGTTACCACTGTCTGAATCTCAAATACGCAGTTACATAATTAAGTTTACAAAATCGCTTTAAAGAAATTGCTATAAACCTAGCTGCTATATATCATTATGGTTACATTAAAGAACGAACCATCGAACACACACTGAGATACCTACCCGTCTGGTAGCTTTCTCTTAAGCCCAGGGTCCCAGCAGGACCCGCTCTAGGGGGGGGAGGGGGGGGGAGGGGGGGGGCAAACCGGGCATTTGCCCGGGTCGCTAAAATTTAGGGGCGCCATTTCGGCTGTAAGTGTGAGAAAAATATTAATAATATTAATGGGTTAAATACCCAATTAATAAAAAAATCCACATACCGATTTTTTCGTTCGTTAAAAACTTACAGTTCTTAGCTATTTGGGTGCGCCCCTAGAGACTTCGAAGAGACGGGGCACGGACCTCAAAGGGGCGCGTCGTTGCCTCGCCGCCTCTGTGTGAATTCCGCCATAGGAGCAACTTCAAAATGCGCCGCGTCCGCGCCATGTCTCAGCCCGAAGTCCGCACCACGTCTCTTCTGTGTGGATTGGGCCTTAGCACGCGAGTAGAACGCGTTGTTGTCTCAATTTGCTTATTATTTCTAATTAAAAAAGTGGTTTCATTACATAACAGCATTAGTCTTACTATTACGTTATTAGTGATAAGTGGAAGTTCATCAAATTTACTTCAGGATTTCATAATTTCTAAAGGTAAGTACATTTATGATTAAACTGTTATTTAGTTGGATACACGACATAGGCACACAACGACAAAAGCGCACAACAGAAGCCCAGTAGGTGGGGGCTGTTACACCTGCCCTCGGCTACCTGCACTGATTCCGACGTTATTACTGCCCACAAGTTACTAGACGCGGTGAAAAGGAGTGTTTTTCGCAATTGCAGCTAGGCTCTAATACATGGAATCGATAGTGCTTGGCGGGAGATGTGAGTATTTATTTTATTGAATTGATGAACCAAATCAATATGGATCTTAATTATTGGAAATAGAAGTGGAATAATTTGCATAATAATTTCTTCTCCTAATCCGAGCCTCACAGATTTGTTGTACAAATTATATACAGGCATTGTAAGTGTTTTGGTTGGGTTAAATTACATACGCTAGCTTTGATCGCTTGTGAAAATACTGTAGTTTAGTGTGTGTGGGACAGTAGTTACAATCATTAATAAAGAAATAATATTACCAGCTGCTGATTACCGATTAGTTACTTCACATACCATTAGTAGCCTATATTTAATTTCGAATAATCCATGATGTTTATTATATATACGAATGCGGTTTACAGATACTCTAATTGCTGCATTTATAAATCGTCTCAACAATAAAATAATTGTTTTAAAAAAACATAAAAAACCGCCTTCAAAAAAAGCACTAAAAATTTTAAAATAATTTTATACCTTGCTTAGGAAAAAGTAAATCTAAATGGACAACATTTTACATTACTTTCATTGAAATTTTGACATTAATTAGTTATTTTTGGAGTCGGTGGAAATCTGATAAAACCGTGGGTATCTATAAAGAACATTGGAAATTAGGAGGGGTGGGGGTAGAAGGGAAGAGGGGTTGGGCTTCAGCAACCTAATTTAAACACAATTGTTCTGTATGTTTTAAAGTATATGTGTGCAAATTTCCTTCAGAATCGGATAGAAACTGTAGATTAAAGGATGGAAAGGAAGGAGCGGAGTTTGAACTCTCGAAACCAAATGTAGACAGTATATTTCTGTTTGTTTTGCAGTGTACATATGCATACTTCCTTCAAAATCAGAAATAAACGGTAGATTTGTATAAAGAACATTGACAGTAATTAATGGGGTAGAAAGGGGGATAGGGTTTGCATTTTTGTGAAAGTTATGTGGACAGTATTTTTCTTTTTCTATTTGTTTTAAAGTATACGCATGCGAAGTTCCACCGAATCGAATCAAAATGTGGGTTTTGTACAAATATTAAGGGAAAGGGAGCTAGGGTAGTTTTTTGATTTTTTGGTCAGAGATCTTATCAATAAAAAATTACATAAACATGTGCCAACTTTATTAAAGATCAGTCAAATGGTGTCGACTGTAGCTTTCTAAAAAGAAATTGACAAAAATCAAGGCGGTGGAAAAGGGGAGAGGGGTTCATTTTTTGCAAACCAAGAGTTGGCATCATTTTTCTCTTTGTTTTATAGTAAAAATTTGCTAAGTTCTGTCTAAACCGGATAAAAACTGTGGTTGTGTAAAAAATTAAACCGTTTAATGGGGAGAGGGGGTGGTTTTTAGATCTTTTGGTCAGACACCTTCTTCGTGAAAAAATACATATAAGCACCAACTTTCATGGTAATCGGTCAAACGATTGCGACTGTAGCTTTTTATAAAGAACATTGACAAAAGTAAATGGGGTTGAAGGAGGATAGGGGTTGAGCATTGGCAAACCAAATATTGACATGATTTTTTTCTTTGTTTTAAAGTATACATGGGCAAAGTTCAATAAAAATCAGATAAGAAATGTAGATTTCTATAAAATTAAGGGGTTTAAAGGGAGACATGGGGTGATTTATTTATTTATTTAATTTTTTTGGGGCAGAAATCTTCTCCATGAAAAATTACATGTATATGCCAACTTTAATGGAGACCAGTTAAATGTGTCGACTGTAGCTTTGTATAAAGAACATTGGTAAAAATTTAGGGGGTGGATAGGGGGAGAGGGCTTCAGTTTTTTCAAACCAAAAGTTGACAGTATTTTTCTATTTATTTTTTACTATACACGTCCAAAGTTTCATCGAAATTGGATAAGAAATGTGGGTTTATATAAAAATTAAGGGGTGTGAAGGGGAGAGGGTTGGTTTTTTATTTATTTATTTATTGATCAGATTCTCCATGAAATATTACATGTATATGCCAACTTTGATGATGTCGAGTGTAGCTTTTTATGAAGAACATAATTAAAGGGGTGGAAGGAGGGGAGGGGTTGAACTTTGGAAGACAAAATATGGACAGGATTTTTCTCTTTGTTTTAAAGTATACATGGGCAGAGTTCAGTAAAAATCAGATAAGAAATGTAGGTTTCTATAAGATTAAGGGGTGTAAATGGGAGAGGGGTGGTTTTTTATTTTTATTTTTTTGGTCAGAATCTTTCTCCATGAAAAACTGCATGTAATTGCCAACTTTAATGGAGATCAGTTAAATGGTGTCGACTGTAGCTTTGAATAAAGAAAATTGGCAAAAATTAAGGGGTTGGATAGATGGAGAGGGGTTCAGTTTTTTTAAACCAAAAGTTGACAGTATTATTTTTGGCTATATGTTCAAAGGGGGTAGAAGGGGTGGCTTCTCAATTAAATTCATATGGGACCACTTTGGCGGTATACCCTATCCACTAAAAAAATTTAATTTCAATCTGTTCAAAGTTGGCGAAGATATCGCTGGTCATACATACAAAAAAAAAATAATAATAATAATAATAATAATATAAACTACAGACGAATTGAGAACCTCCTTCTTTTTTTGAAGTCGGTTAAAAAGAAATTCATTAACTATTTTAGTGAATGTGAATAACTTTATCAGTTGGTTTAATAAGTGCATTGCGTGACAATCACTCCACAACATCATTTTTTTGTTTGTGAACTTGGAACCTATTCCGTTTAAGCCTATAGAAATTGCCATTCTGTATACACGGTTTCTGTATTTGCAGCAAATTTACGGATAGTATCATCCGCGAATAAGCTTTGACTGTGTAGTAACACTAGACTTTCTTTATGTTCACAGGGTATGGAAAATAATTTGTGTTGTGCATAAATATTTTTTTATATCGACTGAGAATAATTTATCTTATTTATGGTTTTAGCTTATTTAGAGAAAGGATAAATATTTACTTTTTATATTATTTTATAGTGTACATTGTTTGAGTTACCTGCATGCCTCTTCCAAAATGTCTGACGATCAAAGAAAACTATCTGGTTACCAGTACAAAAAAAGAAGGTTGGGAAAGGAAGCGTAAAGGCAGAATCAATCTGGCACGTTAAAAAAAATATACTGTATTCAGGGTTTACCGAAACACATCTTAGAATCCAATATCAGGTCGGGATACAAAAGAAGTATAGAATCGTCAGAGAATAATAGCGAACAAATGAACGAAGTTTGTAAACCAGCTGGAACTGACACCAACGTGAGACTCACAGAAGGCGTTCTAAAACTTTGTGGCCAAGAATTTTATGAGACGTCGTAAGAAGCTTTTTAGTAAGGCAAGGTCCACCTAAACTATTGCGTAATTACAAATTTCCTTCCAATGACACAGATTGACGTTTTAGCGCAAAATATTATGCACGAACTTTCAGCAACGCAGAGCAAATATTGCGAGATTAGTTACTGCGTTTACTGCTTCTGTTGCAAAATTTTCAGTTGTTTAGTTAGTTCTCTCTCACAGGAGGGTTTTAAAAATTGGAAGCACCTCGTCGAAACTTTAAAAGAGCATGAAATTTCGAAAAATCATATTCAGGCAATAAAGATTAAATTGTTGAAAAACTGTAGATGCTGCCACTCAAAGAGTTATTAATGCCGAAATAAATCATTGGAATGAGGTGCTTCTAAGAATCTTTGCAATTACCAAAATGCTTGGTAAAAGTTGACTGGTTTTCAAGGTACAAGCTACAAGTTGTTTGAGCATAATAACGGTAATTTCTTAAAAATAGTTGAGTTACTGTCTGAATACGATCCCATTATGGAAGAGCACGTCCGTTGAGTGCTCTAAAAAGTAGAGACTAAAGCTCAATATCTTGGGAAAAATATAGGCTACAAACCGGGATAGTAGATCTGCTACATCAAAGTGTAAAGTCTCATGTTATTAATGAATTAAAAAAATTCAAATATTTTTCCATAATTTCAAACTGTACTCCTGACTTTAGTAAGATACAGCAAATTACTCTTGTGATCATATATGTTTCAACCAATAAATTTAATCCTGATGTTGAAATTAAAATTAATGAAAACTTTTAAGGCTTCTTACCAGTCGAAAGATTCACAGGAAAACAATTGTCTGACATTATAGTTGGAGAACTTAATGACTTGTGTTTAAATTTGCAGGATATCAGAGGACAGGGACTGACAACGGGTCCAATATGAGGGGCAATAAAGCAGGAGTGCAATTTAGAATTAAACAATATAATTCGCGAGCATTCAATGTTCCGTGTAGTAGCCATTCTCTCAATCTTGTTATTAATGGCAAAATCATCCTTGGAAGCCGCTAATTTCTTCAACATGGTTCAAAAAATATATTTATTCATTTTGGCATCTACTTTTCGATGGGCAATACTTTTAAAGCACGTTCAGGGTTCAACGTTGAAAACATGGAGTGACACTAGATCGGAGAGTAGGATAGAGAGGATAGAGGCATTAAAACCTTTAAAATTTCATTTGGGAGATGTATACGACGCCTTGCTAAGCATTTACAAAAACCAAGATATTGATAATTTAATGATTTATCCATTTTGGCAATTGAGTATGAATTTGCTGATGAAGTAAATTTTAAGATGTAGTAAAAAATTCACAACCTGAAAGTAAGAAAAAGAAGTTTTTTTTATTTTAGCGTATTTGATGTAATCTTGTTTTATTTTCAAAATAATGGCATTTAGATTGTTTGTGTGATAATATCCATCTGTAAAAGCATTTAAAAACGTAAAAATATGGTTAATTTGTGGCTATGTACAGATAATTTCATAATTAATTTCTCTATTTTGTGCCGCTAGATCAAAATTCAATAAGTTTATTTATGAATATATGATTTTAATAAAATTTAAAATTAAATATTTTATTGGATTGAAAATTAATTATTTTTTTAAAAAATATATAATTCTACATAATCTTAAGGGGCGGCAATTTGTCTATTTGTCCGGGGCGGCAATACCGCTAGAGCGGGCCCTGGTCCCAGATTCAAACCTCAGTACAGGAAGGAACTTTTAAGAGAAGTGCTTCATCATATAAGATATCCCACGGTTTGATTCCAACTTCAACTGTAGGTCCAGTGACGGCAGATACGGAATGCGCGGAAAATCGAAATTCTGTCACCAGCCCGTTAAACCGACACGAATTTACTGCGAGGCACTGATATACTGAGGTTAGGAAAATCTTCCCGAGCTAGTTGAAGCAAGGCAACGCAACTGCTTGTTGTCAAATTCGCTAACTTCACTGTCGGATGTTATTTTTTGGAAATGAGAGTTTAATGGAATATTACTTACAGAGATTGCGACCAGCGTACATAGCAACGTCTTGCCTCAGGTTCTCTTAGTTAGAGAAATTATAATTATTTTTTCTTAATAACTATGTTTATTTGTTTTCACATCAAAAGAATCACTTTTTGTTTTAATCAAACTGAAACTACATTTTTCCTCTACACAATGGAACAGATTGTCTGCGTAAAACCAGCCACAGTTAATGGTTATAAGCATTTAAACGATCTGAGGTGAAGGTTCTCGGCTTAGCTGCGCAGTCTGCATTGCTAATTGCCGGCCCGTTGCACGCTTTATTGGCATATGCGCAGTGGCGTCGAAAACGATCAGACCTCGGAATATTTCAATGCTGACAATCTTCAGTTGCAGCAGATTTTATGCAAGCTGTCATGTTCTAGTTTCAGTCTGATGTAAAAAGTAATGATTTATATCCCACTCAAACAAATGAACATAGATTTTTAAAAAAAAAATAAGTAAATAGCCATAATTAAAAATGGGTTTTCATTCGTCTTTTGCAGCTACAAAATTATGGTTCGCTCTGGAATACACGTTTGTCATTTGAGCCAGTTTTTTTGTATATTACATTACAGTTGGGAACTGGTCCAGTCTTCTTTTTCTATTTCTTGAGTTATATGGAACTGTAAAGCAATATACAAAAAAATGGCACCGGTGATGATTTAATAAATCGAAAAGCATATACCAAAATGAAAGACGAATGAAACCCCGTTACTAGTATAGAAGCTAAGGAAAACGGCCTAAATAATAAAAAAGGCCATAATTAAGATTATGTGCTATGCAATCCTGTGTAAGTAATTTTCCATTAAGATTACATTTCGATAGAATAACAAATGAACGCATAAATCACGCCGCCCGATCTAATTCTATATATCGGGCCCCTTTTTAACTTATGTGCAAAGTACGGCCAGTAGAAAAAAAACCTTGTTATTTCGGGATGAAAATACTATTTTCTTAGGCATTGCTATTTCAGAAAGAGTACCCGAAGCCGGTAAAACAGGTAAGACAGGAGTAATACAAAACAAATCGTCGGGTTAAGTGCAGTATTAGCCAATATGTAACAGCCATCATTATCGTGAATGTGCTATTTCCGCATGCGGTACACATGTTGATTTTTAAGGAGATGTATTGGCGGCGGGTGTTAATAGATTAAAATGTTGCCCGGACCAGAATGACGACTAATATTCCATGGTGTATAGTGAATTTTTAGTGAATAAAGAGGCTGCCATGCCGAATTAAGAATATAATGACGTCAGAGTTGGCTCGAGTTATCTATCACGGCGAGTCAGTAATGTGCGTAACCGTGTTGTGGTTAGGTTGAACTCAAGCTTGTACCAGAACGACTACTAATATTCCATCGTGCTTAGTAGATTTTGGACTGCCATGCAAAACTCTGACTATAATTACGTCATAGGTGGCTCGACACTTCTATTGACTCTGTCAATAATGTGCGTAATCGTAAGTTTCGCCACGTATTACACCTTTGTTACCTATTTTACGGCTTTCGGGTACAATTTTCCCTGAAGAGTTAATAACAAGCAAGCAGTTAGCCATAACTTCAAACCGAAGTAACAGTTTTTCTATTGGCCGTACGTTGCACAGTAACCCCTCTTTTTTTTTAATATAGTGAAGCGTACAGCTTGTATTCCTTCTCGTTTAGAATTAAGGTACCTTTTAATTTAATTATTTTATCAACAAAAATATTATTATTGAATGAAATTTGTCAGAAGGGGAATTGGGATGTTACTTTACATGATGGCAACACCGTTTCACGTGGGTTTGACATTAACATTTATTGCGAATTTACTTTTCAATTACAACTAAACAATCAACTCGTAATACAATAGGTTCAATATCTATCAGTTCTTCAGGGTTTTGTTATATGTCCGTTCACTATGCTGAGCGGGGCGATGAGAGTCTCTAGGGCGACATTGGGTTTATCAATACAACTCCTTGCGGTGATCATCAACATCTCTGTGGAGTTACCATTTTGCAGAAGGCGCCAACTATGCTGCCCGCAGTAATCCCAAGTGGCCGTCGGACAGCGTCATCCACTCCGATGACGGCATGTAACATAGAGCACCACCACAGACCGTGCTAACGTTAGTCGCCGCACATCATGTTCTGTCCCTCGGCTGGCCACGCACCCACCACATGCTGGCAATCTACCCCACTCTCCCCTCACCCTAACGGCTCCTGCTACCTGCCTCAGGGTCGCATACCGCAGCAGCGCCGTCGCCCCTTTTGTTTGCACTGTCCACTTCTGCGAGCTAGGAGCCCAGGATATGGCAAACATTTCCATATAGTGTGGCAATACAATAGTCTTCTCGGGTGGCTAGCCAAATGAGCAGGGTGTTTTCACAGGATATTTCGGCGATCAGAACTTTGTCACCATCTTCTGGTGAAGTGACTTCACCAGAAGATGGTGACAAAGTTCTAATCGCCTAAATATCGTGTGAAAACACCTTGCTAACTCGGCTAGTCACCCTAGAAGACTATATTAATTCTCAACACAGAGAGATACTTCGATCTTATGCCCATTTTTTTTGCAACGTATTTCTATCACCACTATATAGTAATTAGTTCAGTCTTTTTTATCCCTCTTTGATAACACTTTGTTCAGGATTTTGCAATTTCAAACAGATAACGGTAACTTAGTCAGATTTTCTCGAAAGACACACAATTATTTGTGGAAGCTTTCCCACCAGGTAGCGTCACATATCTCTCTCCTTCCGAGCTGCTGCGGTTGCGAAACACGATTGCTTCTAGTGCGCCACGCATCGCATCCGCCTCAAAGGAGGAACGCTGGAATTCAAATTGAAACGGCACGGCGAGATACAGCGCAGCCGGCATGCGGAGATCTCTGCCGTTCACGTATCAAACTACAGACGCGGTTGAGGTTTACTCATATCTCATGTTTATTTGAAGTATCGCTATAATTCTGTTCGCATATTTTGAAATAAAAAGAGTCGGCCGTTCCGCTTAGCCGCGCAATTTAAAAATGGGCTGTGACATACACGCCCTTTGTGGAAGGTACACAGCTTTAAATCAAACTTTTGATGTTGGGAAGTATAAATTTACTTTGAGAAAAGGAAGTTAGGATGATGAAAACCGAGGAGGAAAAAGGAGCACGTGAAATTGTGTAAACGGAACTAAGCAAGTAATAACTGTCATATTTTATTTATTTTATTTTATTTTATGTGAATAGACCTATACAGATCACGCAAAACGTAGTCATTTTCTGTCTGAGTTCTTTTTCCATTCCAGTATTCTCGCATCCGTTTACTGAAGGAAAGTTTTCTCTCTTCTGTCCATGTTGTGCTGGTCTTCTTGGCTTTGATTTCTAGCATGACTACCCAGTCGTGTATTTTTTGTCTGAATATCTAGGAGTTCCGAACTCTTGATTTTAGCTTTTTCCAGGTCTTCTCTTACTTGATCGAACCAACTGTTTGGCATTTTTAATGGTTTCATGAGTTTGAATATCTGCTTAGTTAATCTGTGATCTGGCATTCTGTAGATGTGACCGTAGAATTTTAGTCTGCGTTTTCTGATGTCGTTGGCTATGTTTGAGTGGGACTCTACAGTTATGTTTGACTTCAGTCTGTAGCTTTTTTCAGTTTTGGTTGGTTCAATAATTTTCCTGATTATTCTTCGTTCTTTTTTGGATGTTCTCGATATCCCTCTTAGAGTTTAGTGTGAGTACTTGTGTGGCGTATAGAGCGTTGCGTTTAACAACTGTATTGTAGTGTCTAATTTTTGATTGAATTCCTGTTATTTTTGTTGTAGATGTTGCAGGTCTGTCCGAAAGCTTTTTCGTTTTGTTGAGACTGTTTTGTTGTGCCTTCTTTTCGAGTCCTGTTGGACTGATAATTTCGCCTAAGTATTTAAACTCGGTGACTCTGTTGATTTTTCCATATTTTGTGTCCAGTGTTTTACGTTCAGTTTGTGTGCCAAGAAAAACCGTTTTCTCAAAGGAGATTTTTAGTCCCATTTTTTCTGCTAATTCTTTGAGGGATTCTATTTGTTTGATGGCTTGTTGTTCACTTTCTGACAGAATAGCCAGATCATCTGCGAAGGCCAAGCGGGAGATATTTAGTCAGTTTCTGCCTAGTTTTAGTGGGGTGTTCGTTTTCTCCCGTTCTCTAATGACTTTGTCCAGTGCTATATTAAATAAGATTGGCAAGAGACCATCACCCTGTCTAACGCCAGTTTTTGTTTCGAATTCTCTGGAGACTTCTTCCATGAATTTTACTTGGTTTATGATGTTGGTGAGTGTCTGTTTGATTAATTCTCTTGATTTATTGTCCATACCATATTTCCTTAGGATTTTGAGTAGGCTTTTACTGTAGATGGAGTCATACGCCTTCTTGAAGTCTACAAAGGTACACATGGTTTTCTTGTGCCTGATTGATCTGTGTTTTAGGATGGTTTTTAGGTTGAAGATTTGCTCTGCGCACGATCTATTAGGTCTGAAGCCTGCTTGGTATTCGCCAATTTTGTGTTCGATTTGTTCTTGTACTCTTTTGCGGAGACAAGCAGAGAGAATTTTGTAGGGGACTGATAGTAGAGATATTCCTCTGTAGTTGTTCACACTGGTGCGGTCACCTATGAGAGCGTACTTCCAGTCTTTCGGGATTTCGTTTGTCTCCCAACAATGTCCGATGATTTTGGTTGTTCTTGGAGTGAACTCTGGCCTAGATTTTTCAGGAATTCCGCCACTATGCCATTTTCTCCTGATGCCTTCCCATTTTTGAGTTTCTGAATATGCTCCCTGATTTCTTCTAGTTTTGGTGCTGGTGAATCTGGATTGATTTCTCCTGATTGTTCTGGGAACCCTTCAGTTGGTTCTGGGCAATTTAGCAGTTGCTCAAAGTAGGAAGCGAGGAGTTCACAGTTTTCTCTGTTGTTTAGAGCCAATTTTCAATTTGCGTTTTTAAAGCAAAGACTCTGTGAGGAGAAGCCCTTAATTTTGTTTGCAAATGTTCTATAATAGTCTCTAGCATTATAATTTCTGAAGTTTTCTTCAATTGAATCCAATTGTTTCTTGAGGTATTGTCTTCTGGTTTTTCTGAGAGTTTTTGTGGTTAGTCTTCTCTTTTCATTGAGTTCTGTTTGGTTTTCTGGTGATTTGTGAGCGCTATACTACTTGTATGCAATTTTCCTGTATTCTATTACTTGGTTGCATTCTTCGTTCCACCATGGGTGTTTGTACTTCTTTTGTAATGGATTTTTTTCTTTAGCAGATGAGTTGATTTTGTCTTTGAATTCAATCCAATTATTTGCGGGTATTTCCTCCCACCTCGTGGTGATTTCTGATGACTGTAGTTTGGTAAGATCAAATTTGGGTAGTGGTGTTATTTTGTTGAAGCAACTACGAGGTGTCATTCTAATCTTGACTCTTGTGAGGTAGTGGTCAGAGTCGATGTTAGCCCCTTTTCTGACTTCAACATTTTGAATTTCTTTCTTAAAGTTTCCTGATATGGCTACATGGTCGATTTGGAATTCTCCGATTGAAATTACTGGTGATCTCCAGGTCTTTTTCTTGCTTGGTTTCTCAGTTTTTCTGACATATCAGTTGTCGATGTGGTAGAAGGTAGGTGTTAGTTCACAGCCTTGTGTGGCTCTTGAGTGACCAATAGCCATAAAAATATTTTTTTTTCTACACGTCTCGTAGTCATCGAGGTCATTAGACTCGGGAGAGGATAGTAATAAGGAACTAAAAGGAATTTAATCATGGTCTACTTGAAGGAACCTTCCTAGCTTTCGCCTGGTTTCTGGAATCGAATGGCCTGACAGCGACTTGGACTCGCTTCATCCCGAATGCCAGGCTATAGCACTCTATTGCTGCCCGTTCAGCTAACAGAGGTGGTTCAAGGTCACTCTGTTCTGTCCCCCACTCCACTGTCCTTGAAACTCAGCGCGGAAACTTAGGAAGGGCGGGGATACTGTGGTCAGGAGTAGGACCAGGGAAACATCACCTTGAGCCGCCAGTTGAGGGTGAACAGGGTATACTCGCCAACATCAATGTCTGGGTCGTTAAAGCCAGGACAGAATTGTGGGTCGAGGACTGGGAATATATTCGGCCATGACCTTTTAAATGAACCATCCCAGTATTCACATGGAGTTATTTCGGGAGCCGTGTAATACCGAAATCTGGATTGCCAGACTGAGCTAACACGTGTCGTCCTAATTGGGATACACGCACGTTACTGCCCGCTGCCCAGGAAAGAAAAAACAGCGTCACGGTTTTAACAGCGGGATGGAGAAGGCAGTCTATAAAATCTGAAAATTAATCAGCGATAATACTGCGTCGCTAAAGCAAGGTTCTATTAAATCACTAAAAGGAGAAAATAACTAATGCTTCAACCAGTGCGGTATAAGTTTTTAGAGAATTAGAAAATTGCTAGATAATATGCACTGCTTCGAATATTCCCGCTATAAATTCCGAGAGAAAAAGTAACTTCTGTAGTCAGGTGCGACAAAATTTAATTACAAGAATCAGTCACCTGTCATCAAGCCTTAGCAGGTGAACCTGCGTAACGATAAACAGCCCTATGTTTCTTGGCTTGGATCGTTGTAACTTTCAACAGTAAAAAGGTTTTATGAATGCACTACGTCAGCTTTACTAGTTCCTTAGTTTTTCGGGCTTCATTCTCTCTTGTGAACAGTGGCGGCTGTACGTTAAGTGCGCTCGTGCGCTGAACCACCAATCCAAAAGATTTAAAAATGACAAAATATTAAGTACCTACTTCATCTTTATTTTTATATTACCATTTTAATATTTATTTTTAAACATACAAAAACAAAAACGTATAAAAAATTAAATCTCCAATTATGGTGAAACAGTTTGAGCGCTTTACTAAACTATTAAGACTTATTTTCCTGTAAAGACAAATTCTCGTGCGCTTCGGCGAGTGCACGAGGACTGCTAATACAACTTGTAGGTGTACGAGTTAATACGCCTGACGCGTGAAACAAAAGATAGTTCATAGAAACGTATGGAGTAATGAGTCAGTTGTCGAGCGCCGCACGAGCAAACCGAGGATTGCCGAGAGCACCCGATGTTTGACGAATTGGCTGGCTGGGCGCGCGAGGCGACGGCAGCCATGATTGACATCTCGTTATTAGACTATCAGTATAGTTTCACTGTATGTGTGACGCGCTAATAATTGTTTATTTATATTACCGTAAATAATTGTTTTTAGTTTTTGTTTCGATTTTTTTCGAGAACTTTTATTCTATACTGTGTATGGTGTTAGTGAAAATGAGCATAAACATTGATTATATTAAAGAAAATAACAGAACTTTTCAAAATAAAGTGAACATAAAATTGGCCGGACCGCCACGGCCCTTTTTAAATTTAAAACAAGAGTGCAAATCGAAAAATAAAGCATTTACACGAAGTTTTAAAAGTGAAATGTATGATAGAAAGAAATGGTTGTGTGGATGTGAGCGTCTTAATGCATTCTTTTGTTTTCCTTGCATTATTTTTGGCGGAGAATCGATTTGGACAGAAACAGGAATCAAGGATTTGACGCATTTGAGTGAAAAAATAAAAAAACATGATTCTTCGCAAGTACACCTACAAAATGTAATGAGTTTGTCTGTGTTAGGCACGGTCGACATTCGTAATCAGCTAGATTCTGTGTATAGAAGCAATATCCAAAAGTATAATGAACAAGTTGATAAAAACAGGTATATTTTATCACGTCTTATCGATTGTGTCAAGTTTTGTGGTGCACCACCAGTTTGATAACCCACCAGCCGCCACTGCTTGTGAATACCCGTATAACGTTCTTCCTCTTTTTTTACAGTTTTTGCAAAGTTTCTGTGTTAAACTTAGTGGATTTCCTCGAAGTTTCTACAACTATTTATTGACTTAGGACAATCAATTTGCTAATGAGCCACATTTCTCATTGTTATTCCGCAGTGCTTACGAACCCACCTGTTGCCAAAAGTCTGGTAACTTTATGAGGAGACAGAAGAAACTACACAATGCAGATGAAGAAAATATGACAAGTATGACATGATGGAATGGCAAACTGAAACAAAGTCTAATCTAAGATCACGTTGATCCTTCCTAGGTCTTCCGAAAAATATCCCACCATTTTCTCATTCCTAAATACAATCATAGAGCAGGCTGAAGGCTCAGTGATTAAGACAACTGACTGGAGATCGAAAAGTCCCCGGTTCGAATCCCTGTCTCGGAGGAGATCTTCAAATGCCCTTAACCCTACCTCCACCAGTGGCACAGCTTTCTGTGTAATGTGGAGTACACTGGAACGGTTTGGTAGTTCGGATTCCATGTTAAACTGACGGTTCTCTTTACCCCGTAGGTTATGTTAGGTAAGAAGGAAATGAACTGGCCGTCCTACCTCTGATACGCCTGATAGGGAGGGTCCAACCAACCATCGGATTGAGGACCACGATTAGCCTAAAATAATTAAGTCGATTTTTACTCAGAACTGAGAGCCAGCCCACCTTTTAGAATCTCCTTCAACGCTCTATTAAGTGACATACTGAAGAATTATTTTTTTAATTTCATCCGTCTTGACAATTTTGATCGCGAATTATAAAACCGTATAATCTACTTTAAATTTAATAACAATTTGAGATTAACTCTGTTCAACACCTATTAGTTAGTTACCTTGATCAATGCAAGTTATAACCTACGCTTTCGGTGTACTCCTGGGATATGGAAATCTTTTAGATACACTAATACTTTTTACCTTCTTATTTCAATTAAACATTATCCAAATTCTCTCTGTAGTCGTTCAACAAAGATTAAAAATAATTTTACAATATTGTATTTTAGCTTGTCGTGCTCCTTAAGACTTTCCGCTAGGAAGGAAAAACGTTTTTGGCGTCTCCTTTTTGCTCAGACAATTTTCAACGCTCGCCCTTCTGGTTATAATACATTATCTTTCTTCCTACTAACAGGAATAAATTTTTGTACTGTACCTGAAATTCTTTTATGATTTCTTCCTTTAAATGAAATCAACAACAATATTAAATCTTTCTATAACACTTCATATATTACAGCACTCTATACAAACATTTTTACACAATAAAAAATTAACATATCACAACTTCAATATCAATAATGTCCTCTTGCGCCGCAGATATACATATTTTTCATAATTCAATATCTTTTCATATCCATATCTCTCTACCGGTGCCATTTCCAAGTTTATATCCTACAATTCTGCTCAACACATTCTATTCCATTCAATCATTATCCTTTTTTTTTTGTTATCTCCATGACCAGCTCTCACTCTTTCTGCTTGCTATCAGAGATTCTTCAAAAACATCTGATAAGTATTTTATAACATCGCTTTATATTTAATATACATAAAATAAATATTTTTCAGTCGTATTTTTTGACATTTTACAAAGCAAAGAGACGTATGACCATTACAAAATGATTATTTGAAATAATTGTAATATAAATTCCACTTAAAAATCTTCTTTTATTGAAAGTTTACGTTCTGCGCAACGACGAGTAAAATTCAAAATTGAAAGACTGCAGTTCTAAATGCAAATTTTTATACAAGTATGCTACATCGTGCCTTTCCGGTCAAATGAGCTCGTTAACCTCTTACTGCCTGTATTGGCTCACTATTAAAGATTCTAGTAGTATTGGAGTAGTTCAATCAAACAGAAAATCCAGCCAAACTGAAACAGGTAAATGCTATTGTTCTAACCATCATATATTCTGGTTGTTACTCGCCCATGATAGTTCCTTGTTGTCAAGGAGCCTGTTAACCATTTATCAGTTATAAATCAAAAGAAAATAAACAGAAAGTATTTAAATCAATAATAAAGATTAGACACACGCCACACAGTTCCCCAGTGAGTAGTAAAATGTTTTAAAACTCACTCAACTAAAGCAGAGGGTACACTAATTTCTGGTCTAAACATAATACTTATATAATTTGATAGGAACTGTTTCCCTAAAAACTACTGGAATTTGGAGGCAAAGGACTTTCATAGGATATCTGAATAGAAAAATCGAAAAAGCATGCATGAGCAGGCCGTAGCAGGATTCTCGTAGTGTAATTAGTATAATCTATCCATAGAAAATTATTTTTTAATGTGTTTGTGTTTTTGTAAATAGCTTCTTCTGTGACATTTTTGATTTCAGTCTTACTTCCATAAAAAAATCATTTTGTAAACTTTATTCGCAGTTGCGTAAGTCTTTTTTACTGTTATTATTAATTGCGATGGAGTAAATAGTAACCATTTCCTTCCACCACTTCTTTTGTATCACAATAATTTTAGCTTTAAATTGTTTCAATTTTTCATCTAACATGGCCAACATACTCCTCATAGTTTAGTCATCTTCAGTTCCCTTCAAGAAACAAAAAACAAAAAACAAAAACACAAAAAAATCAACAACAAAAACAACATGTGTTTAAAAGTATGGTCATGGCTGTCTCTCTCTTTCCACCAACTACTCCTGATTAACCGACATCAAAAAAGGGTTCATTGATATCTTCCATAATTGTGAACCAATATATTTATATTATTGCCCCATATAATTTTCATTAAGATGCGGCCCGCCTTGAAAATTTTTCTGGCCCGCAAGATTCATCACACTTTTACAAAATACATTTTATATTTCATTTTTAGTGTTATATATTTTTCTACAATGTGCGTATAGTATCATTATTGTTATATTAACTACGTTTGCATGTAAGAATAATAGTAAACACAATAATAATTGAAGTTTCAATTTTTCACTCCAAAAAAACGTTTCTAGTGAGGATATATAATTTCATATGCGGCCCGCGGGGTTATCACTTCCAAAGTGGCCCGCAAGGTCATTTGGGTTGGCCACGCCTGTTCTAGTGGTTTCATACTAATACTTAACCGACTTGGAATTAGGTTTCAATTTGACCTATGTTGTTGAGATCTGATCAGACTATCCCTTCACGCCTTTGCCGCCATCGCCGCCGTGATATCCTACCGTCTGTCATCTTCGGTCGGTTGCGGAGCATCAATCAGCGAATAAAAAAAAACTAATTTTTAGATAGATAACGCAACTTCGTCATTTTTTAGAGAGTTTTCTCTTCCTGTGGATAATTTATCGCGTATCAATCCGAGCCAGTAAGCACGATTATTTTCTGGCCTTTCATTACGTCGGATAAACACCCTTGTGCCTGACATCGAGTGCCAGCTTGTGGTCACGGTCATCTCTTCCATTCTATGCATTACTTTTAATTCTAATACCAATATCTTTCCACGCTCCATCACCAATATACGCCTTGTACAAACCTTTGACTCTCTTCACCCTCCTCCTACATTCTAATGAACCCCATTCCAGCACTTTTATCATATCGGTTACTGATTCTGTTCTCCAGTAATTTCCAGAGATAAATCTAGCAGCTCTTCTTTGCACCCCCTCTAAATCCTGTATTTGATTCCAAAAATGTGGGTCCCATGCTACACTACCATGTTCAAACAATGGTCTGACCAAAGTTTTGTAACCCAATTCCTTTACTTCTAAAGTACATCCCCTCATCACTCTCTCCAACAAATGAAGGATTTTGAAACCTTTCCTACTACCTATCCAATGTGACGTGCCCAGTTGAGCTTGTTATCAAATATTATGCCAAGATATTTAGATTTCAAGTCTTCAACAAGAAATTCTTTCCTTTTTTCTCACCATAAAATCATAATCAGCCTTTAGTTTTTCATCTGTGTATCTAATAAACTGACTGTTCTTTGCATTTATCTTCATCCCATGTTTACCAACCCAGCAATTTTCATCTAAACGGCGCTGTCTCATTCTAAAAGCTTGTTTAGAGGGGCTACTCTTATTTAAAATACAAAACAAACTATAATGCCACACAAAAAAAATCTCCTTAAAATGAAGCGTTTACACTAAAAAATTTAAAATATGTTTTATACCTTGCTTAGAAGTAATCTAAATGGTCAATATTTTAGTTCACTGCTTTTAATTTCAACATTAATCAGATATTTTTGGAGTTGGTGCCAGCAAACGCAAGAAAAACAAAAAAAACGATAATGATAAGGAATGACAATAATTTTAGCTTTTATCATACGATGCAAACTGCCAGCCGACACTGTAGTGCCAGAGATATGCCTCGACCAACAACGAGACCGAGCCACAGATTAAAATACCGTCTAATTTGTTTCACTAAACCAAAAACTCCAGCAAAAACAATTTCCGCCTCACTATACGCTGTAAATTATTCGGAACTTTTGTACGTACTCTCCTTGCCGCCTCGAACAGCAAATGAAGTACAGTAATTCGTTCCTCGCGGTGGAAGTGACAGCTGGCACCGACTCAAACAATTACTGGAATTTTAATATTAAAATTCCAGTAATAGTAATTGTAAAATATTATAAACTTTAATTTATTTACTTCAAAGCAAAGTATAAATTTATTCCACACTCAGCAGCTATCCAGGCCGCATCGCAGGGGTCTCTTCAGTCGCCTCCTGTAGTCCAATACTTCAAACCCAAGCTGTTTTTCTACGGCAATTTTTACATACAAATCTAGCTGCCTTGTTTCGATCCCTATCCAATTTCTGTATTAGGCAATGGAATGAGGAAGGGTTTGTATGGCAGTTACCTCAATTTCGTGGTTCAAATCGAAGTAACGCTCGCACCTGGTTTTCAGGAAGGGTGAGGGTTCAAATCCCCTTTCGTTCGAATTCCTTTCCATTCCTTATCTCCAATCAAGTCCCGCGTCTAATGATCTTGATGTTAATGAGGCGTAAGCCACAAAAAATAATCTGTTTAAATTTTAGTAGACGTAAGACAAGCTGCCCAACTGAGTGAACTATTAAAAGATATGTCAAGATATTTACACTTGAAGTTTTCAAGTACCAATTGTTTTTCCTACTTATAATTATATATCTGAATCAGTGTGTGTAAATGTTAACGTAGTAGTTTGCTGATAGTTAATTTATTAAGTCTTTATACTTGCATGAATATTTCAAATACTTATGACAAATTTGCTACCGACGTAAGTGACATACAGTACAATATTAGTTCACCAACAATCTGGATCACTTGTGCATCATTCTGGGAAATAGACATCTCATCGGTTCCGTGGTTGTTGGTTATCTTAAAGTATAAATTATTCAGACTGGACCCGCTCGAAACCAGCAAAAACGCAGGAAACCCTGATAATGCTAGCAGTATATGTTTTCTGGGACGCACACAAAGACCCTACATTTCCCCACCTGTGGGACTACATTTGTTTTTACGAGAACTCGAAGTAGAGGAGCAGGATAACTTATAAACTAGCTGCACACACGCTTGCGTTTTGATTGGTCTATAAGAATAAGTAAAAAAAGAGAAAGATGAATTGTAGTAATGTCTCTAGAAATTCTCGCGCTTTCGATATATCTTCTCAACAGGCTGGAATCCAGGCCGCAGCATTTTCAGCCAGTACGCGAGTTGAAGAGCTTCGAATTAGGTCGCGCATTCATCGCTAAATTACCATACTAAGCCACTAGCCTGCAACTATGCCACAGAGCGGCGAGGAAGATGAGAGGGTAGCAGATCATAGAGACCATAAGATGCAATACCTTTTGACTGATTAATTACTCTATCTTCCACAATGGGTGCATCTATCACTGAATTTCGTTTGGAATCTGTCAAAAATGTGCCAGTCAGGTGTCTTTTACTCTATATATTATTTATTAGTATTCCTCAAAGATAAGACACTGAAACAAGAAACAAATAAATAAATTTTCTATAATACAAACTTGTGTCTGTTTTGATGTATGGTTAAAAAAAATATACAGGGTATATACCAAAAGTAGTAGGACTGATTTTTAAAAAAAAATATTGAAGATATCTTTACAATTCCTTAATCCTCTTCGAAATAGCACCCTTAGGCAGCTACACACCAAAAATTACGCTGCTGCCATTGGCCATACGCCTTCTGGAAGTCAGTTTCGGGGACGCTGTTGAGAGCCCTCGTCGATGCTGCTTCAACGTCCTGGATTGAGTCAAACCGCTGTTCCTTCAGCTGCTTTTTCATCCATGTGAGTAAGAAAAGTCAGATGGAGCCAAATCAGGACTGTAGGCGGGGTGCAGCAACGCGGCAATGTCAATTCGGGCTAACAGTTGCCTCATGACGGCGCGCCTTGGCACGGCGCATTGTCGTGATGCAGAGTCCAGTTAGCGGAGATGACTGGTCGGACGCGATTCACTCGGTCTCACATGCGGGCTGACACTTGCACGTAAAAGTTCGAATTGACAGTTTCCCCAGGGGAAACGAACTCCTTATGAATCACCCCGCGACGGTCAAAAAACACGATCAGCATTGTCTTGATCTTTGATTTGCTCATGCGAGCCTTCATTGGACGGGAGGATGAAGAAGGCAACTGTTGGCTCAATCCAGCGTTGCCACGTTGCTGCACCCCGCCTACAGTCCCAATCTGGCTCCAACTGACTTATTTTTTATTCCCATGGATGAAAAGGCAACTGAAGGAACAGCGGTTTGACTCAACCCAGGACGTTGAAGCAGCATCGACGAGGGCTCTCAACAGCGTCCCCGAAACTGACTTCCAGAAGGCGTACGGCCAATGGCAGCAGCGTAATTTTTGGTGTGTAGCTGCCTAAGGGTGCTATTTCGAAGAGGATTAAGGAATTGTAAAGATATCTTCAATAATTTTTTTTTTTTAAATCAGTCCTACTACTTTTGGTATAGACCTGTATCTGCCAGTGTTGCTCAGTGCACTGAGGTGCCTCACTGTGGATCTGGGAGGTACAATGGACGGGACATGAACCCAGACCCTCGCATACCGGCCGTCCTAACTGTGGGTTTGGGCGGTTTTCCGCAGACATCGAGGCGAATTCCGGAACGATTTTCAATCTCCGCCTCTTAAACCACACATTTTACAAACAAAAAATACGCTTATAACACGCTGAACATAGTTATCATTTCACAGACAGATGGTAACACTTCACTTCTCCCATTACTGCCTAGTACGACCTGGTAGTAACCGTAAAATACTTGGCGTCAGCAACGGCATGCAGCCGTGAAAACATAGCTTCAAATTTGACCATGCCAATGATAAGTAAAACTCATCGAAAACAACCGACTCCAAAATGCTGGGAAAAGGTGGTGAAAAAGGAGTCAATGTGAAAAATATGGGAGTTAAGAAGGTATTAAATGAGTAGCCGGGACAGTAAAAGATATAAAAATCGAAGTTTTGGGCATGTGAAGAGAGAGGAGAGAACTTGATAACAAAGAAAATATCGTACATGGATCTGAATTGAAAGAGGTTCTGAGTTAGAACTAAAAGCAGATTGGAGAAAGGAGTTATGAAAAGTATCGTGAAAAAATAAGTCATTCGGAATACATTGGTAGAAGGCATTTAGTGGACGGATACATTCGCCGGGAAGTTGTTACCAATACCAGCGCCATCGAGACTTAAGTCCCGACAGAACCTCTTACGGACTTCAGCGCTACTGAAGGATCACCAAGCAGTGAAAGAATATAGGCCTGGGAGAAGAGAGTGAGACGCAGCATCGACTGGATCAAACCGAAAGAGGGTGTATCATCTGGGTCTGAACAACCATGGAAGTCATTGAACAGAGTTCGAGTTGGAGTTGGCTGTTTCAAAGACACTCTCGCTGCATGAGAACAACCAGATGCCACATGATCTTGCGGCAAGATCGAAAGTATGGTACATCTGTTGCCATGATAACAAATCGGAATTTATTTATTTTATTTATTTCTCGTGTCCAGAACATAACATTACAAGTTAAAAAAAAAACAAATAACATTAATTAATTAATATTAAACTACAGAACACAATTAAATGGAATGAGACCAGAATTCCACAATCTTGATGGCCTTCTCGTTTGCCCTATAAAGGTCGTCGATATTGCAGGTTTCAGGGAGATTCCTGCATATCAGAAGATGTTGTGGGTTCTGAAGCTCACCACATTCACATAGATCGTTGTCAGTAGTGTAACACAATTAAATGGAATGAGACCAGAATTCCGCAATCTTGATGGCCTTCTCTTTTGCCCTATAAAGGTCGTCGATATTGCAGGTTTCAGGGAGATTCTGCATATCAGAAGATGTTGTGGGTTCTGAAGCTCACCACATTCACATCGTTGTCAGTAGTGTAACCCCATTTTTTGATATTATATCTACATCGGGACACTTCAATTTTTAATCTGTTTAGAGCCTTCCATATAGCATATGGCTGGTTACACCCCGCAGCCGGTGCCTCTTTGATGTTCTTCCACTGTTCTTCAGGCAACGAATTTCGCCATAGTTCTAGACGGCGTGCTTCAGGAGAAGATGTTATGGCTGTAGTTGATTGTACGAAGCTCTTCCTTGACTTCAGCATTGTGGGTTGAGGTTCGTGTCCAAACAAAGGGTGTCTGGGGTCTGTTTCTTGTTTCCTCTTCTCCCTCTCTGCAGCTGTTTTCCTACGAATGTCAGGTGGTGCTTTACCCATGATTTGGTATATTTTACTAACAGAAGTTTGTTTCAGGCAACCTGTTACAATGCGACCAGTATCATTCAATGCTATATCAACCTCCCTAGCATGTGCAGAGTTTTGCCAAACTGGTGCTGAGTATTCTGCTGCAGAGAAACTAAGTGCCAGGGCAGATTGGAATGAATATATCTCAATCAGATCCTCAATCAGTTAGTAACAAAGCCATCGCATTGGCGGAAAAATTACGTTATATTTGATGCTGTCATCGACACGAGAAGAAGAAAAATGAACGGATGCGAGACGTCGAAGAAGTTTACATTACTAGCAGAGCATATCAGTGGTTGGAAAGTATCCAAGATAATTATTGTGAAAGGGGATTTGTAAATCAAAGTCTTGAATATAAAATATTTGTGTATTTCAAACCGTCATAAAGATCATAAGTCCGCTATCCATACTGTTATATCACGTTCCAGTAACATGTACTGCGAGGTAGCATTCAGTCTCCTTGATTATTTCCAGTGCTTCTTGGCGAAAATTTGAGCAAGTAAAATTCTAGTTGTGTGACGTGGTGGCCTTGTAATTGAAGTACACCACACCATGTTGGAAGGCATTAGTATTCAGTCCTGTGACAAGTGCAGCGTAATGCCGGCCACTTGGTGTATTGTGTGGGCGTGGCTGGCTGGTGGCGTGCTGACGCGATAGCCTGGTGCAACACGCGAGATGGCTATTAAGGGCGACTCCAGCCACTAGCTTTACCACTTTCCACAGCCACCACCCTTCCAGAAAGAGTACACGAGCAGTAAAACACTGTCTGTCAGTGGCTGCTATTTGTCAGGGTCTCCCAAAGGTTGTTTGCCTGTTGAGCTTTACGGCTACCGATCACCCAGAAGTAACTGATGCCTATTGCCTTTAAAACAAATTAAAACATTATGCTACGCATATAAAGTGTGAAATGCTCTATCTACTCTCGCTTCTAATTGAGCTATTTTTAATTAGAATAATTTGATTTTGAGTGTAACTTATTATAATTATTTATTTAAAAATTTATTTACGGGTGCCATCCCAAAACAGGAAAAGCTAAAAGCACAGAGTTATTGCCTCACAATTGACTAAGAAAATTAATAAAGTTAATTAGAATAATCATATTTTATTGCAAAAAAAAAATTGTTGATTTAATATTGAATAAATTCACATAAATCATTTGCACTCATTATTAAATATCAGAGTTCTGTTCCAGAAGGGCAGTCATTGGATCTTCATTAAAACAAGCACTGTTCCATGGCTAGCTCATCCGATGAATAGTGTTGATAATTACTGAGACACAATGTTGCAACTTTCATTGTTCACAGGGTCGCAGTGGGCCTAATCATTTTGACAACGAAAGTTACTTATATGCATAAAAGTTCGTTACCACAGTTTGCTGCGCAGCTGTAATCAGTATGCACTACGATCACTGATGCAAGCTGAATATCGTATTCGTACTTCGTAGCACCACATAGAAAAACTTGAGGAGAACACCAGCCCTCGCAGTTTACATGCCGCGTCAAGTTTTTTTTTTTTTTTTTTTTTTTTTTTTTTTTTTTTTTTTTTTTTTTTTTTTTTTTTTTTTTTTACTTATTGCTTTACGCCTCGTCAACGGCTAAGGTCATTAGAGGCGGGATGGGACTGGGGACAAGGAACGGGAAGGAATTCGGCCATGGCCTTTTTGAAGGAAGCATCTCGGCATTCGCCTGGAGTGATTTGGAGAAACCATGGAAAACCAAAATCTGGATGCCCGGATGGAGATTCGAACCCGCGTACTCCCGAATGCGAGGCCAGAACGTTAACCGTTCACCCACCACGCTCGGTCCGCGTCCAGCACCAATATATATACTCCACTCCTGTTCCACCTGTCACCTTCCTCCCATCCCCATGCAACAGAAGAGCATCGAAGGAGTCAAACGCACGCAAATTCCGGCGACCTGGTTGGCTTTTCCATTCAAGCAAATTTCTGGCGCTCTCTAAATGTCACGTTATTCGCTCCGACAAAAGTCTATCACCGTCACCTAAAAAGGGAAGATTCACTCTCCGCTAGTCTTGTGTAGTTCGCGAACGAACTAGTTCGGAAGAGCGCTCCCATAGGCGAACTGCGCGAACTAGTTCCCAGAACTCTCGCTCCTTAGTTCGTTAGTTCGTTCGATCCTTTCCCGAAGACCAACTTTTGTTTTAGTTTATTATCTAAAATGAAACACAGTTCCTTGTGGACACATTTCACTGAAGACACAGATATAAAAATAAAAGAAAAATAAATTGTTCAACATTAATAATTATTGCAGAAGTCACAAACGGAAATTTAACGTGGAATGTGAAAATAAAATACACTTTGATCCCATTAACAATCAAAAGACAACCATCGATAACCACAACTACCATAACAAACAAGAGAGCGCGTGCAGTAGCGCTAGCAAAGCGAGCGAGCGAGCTGTCTTGGAGGACCTAGTTCGCGAACTAAACAGAGCGCTCCCGGTCGCGAACTAAAGAGAGCGGTACAGTTCGCGAACTAACAGAGCGCTCCCGGTCGCGAACTATAGAGAGCGGTACCGTTCGCGAACTAAACAGAGCGCTCCCGGTCGCGAACTAAAGAGAGCGGTACAGTTCGCGAACTAACAGAGCGGTACCGGTCGCGAACTATAGAGAGCGGTGCCGTTCGCGAACTAGCACCATTCGCCGCTAGGGTTTCCAATATTTTTTCGGTTGATGGTAGGAATTTTTTAAAAAGAATAACCTATAAAAATATGCTACACTTCAAAAATATAATATTTTACGAAAGAGTAGAAAATGATAAAAGGTATGTTTTTACTATTTCATTTTTTAAGCTATATTTTTTGCACTTCTTTCATCTTTAATTCTTTTTTGTCTACAGTTAAATTGTCATATGCTTTATCGCTTTCAGTTGTCAAATTAATTTCGAGAAAAAGCTCATTTTTTATTCATGAAATACTTCTCTTACTTTTACCTGGATTTCGTATAATATTGTTATTTCAGAGTAAAGTTTGTTCACTTTGATATTCATTTTTTCTCGCAAATTTATAACCTCTAATATAGTCTCACAGTCATCAAATGAAACCCTGTGATTTGAATTTAATTTTTGGATTTTGTATAGCCAATTGCTTTCATTAAAATCTAACTATTTACTAAGATACTCCAGACATTTATCAACGAATACTAGAGCATTATTTTTTTATATTATCACTTTCTGTGGAGAATTTGGTTTCTAAAGGCTTTTTCTTGTTTTCTTAACCAAAGAAACAGTATCTTTTACATTTTTCTAGTGTTGATTTTAAAGCTGACATAATATAATACTTATCTCAGTCTGTTAGTTAACAGCTTTGTGAAAGTGATGAAAGAAATGACTTGCGAAACTCAAATAGATTTTAACTTTTGTGTCTTCATCAGTTTCATTCGTCGCCAAAAAATTGTGAATGTGTGTTGGATTATTCTCCCCTTCACTAATAAAATAATAGCTCAATGACTTCCAATTCACTGGAAATTTACGCACTTTCGTTATTGCTACCACTTTCTCATTCAAGGGTCACTGTTATTTTTATATGTCTAATTATTAGATATCACATTGGAAGTATTAATGTTATTTTTCTTAATAATATAGGTAATACTATTTCTGTCATATAGTACATAAGTTGTAGCCAATAGTAGAATTATATTTTGTCCATGATTTCCAAAACTTTATTTATATAAAATAGCCGATTACTTATAAACGAGTATTTTAATTCATCAAAATAAACGCGTTTATAATATTTTATAATTAATGTTGTGTTGTTGTTGTTGTTGTTGTTGGGGTTTAAGGGCGCGTCGACGGCAGGATCATTAGCGCCTTTTATAAGTAATGTTTCTTCCATGAACTAATAAACAAATCCATTTAAAAAATTAATATTCTACGAATGCATGTAAAGTAAATAGTACCAAACAGCACAATTATTCAATTTACCCATTTGTGTAAAGGAAAATGAGAACTTTGGTTTATCGGCGCCAACTGTTCATGCTAATGTAATTTGAAAGGGCTATTATTAAGCAATAACTTTTGTTAAGAAGGTCATATTAAATTCCATTTAGAAACGACAAAAAATGATTATGTCCTAATAAAACTGACTTAACAAACAAAATAGCGCGTGCAGTAGCGGTAGCAAGGCGAGCGAACGCTCTGTTTCTCTGAATTCGAGACGCGAACTAACGAACTAAAAGAGCGAACTAGTTCGCGAGGGAGCTGCGAACTAAACTGAGCGCTCCCCTTCGCGAACTATTATGCGCAAGTCTACTCTCCGCCCTTCCACCTGGTGCGGCCACCCTGTGTCGCCCACCTCGTTCAAGGCCAGACCATTGTCCGTCTCCAGCTTGCCGATAGGTTGGCGCCAAACGGAAACAGCCCATATGTTACTGAAACCTTTCCTGCGACCACTCTAAGCACTTTCACTTTACGCAAACACTTAGCCTTTTTTAACGAACATTTGGCGACGTATAAAACATGTAGTGATGTACAGTACATTATTACCACAAGTGTTATAAATTGTAAACTCCATTGTGCAGTCTTCTACTCGTTGGAACTGAATTTAGCAACGAAATGCCAGATTAATGACTATGTTGTTATTCATTTAAATCAGCGTTTCTCAACCTGTGGTGCACGAAACAGGTGGTCTGCAGGGAACATTAAAAAACTATTATAAATAACATAGCAAAAAATAAATTAGTATATGATTCTCACATAAAGTAGACACAGTAGTCGTAGTTTTTAAGGCGATAAGCAAGTGTAAACTGTAATCGAGTATAAGCTAAAAGCCAAACTTTCAAAAATCTATTAATATTTAAACGATCATTAAAAAACTGGGTTCTTATTATTTCAAAATAGAAGAGTATAGGACTGAACTTTTACTATAATAGTCGCCGCGCTAAATATGTCTCCATAGAGCAGCATTGTTTTGAGGAGATGAGAGCCTCATCATAGATACACGTCTTCAATGACCACCGTATGTGCAGATAACTATTGGTAGGTTTGGTTAATAGTACAAACATACATAAAAATTTATGCCCATATAAATTAATTTTGACATTTTACTGGTCCCCGGGACATAGCTTCATAGCGTAGGTACTTTAAAATTTATACCCTGCATACGCACACTTAAATAAAACTTTTTGAAATTTCAATATTAATTATTACTCTAAATTTACATTTAAATTAAATACATAAAGTACACTTAATACCTACATTATTATATAAATTACACCTGTTAATAAAATATCTGCAAAATTTGTATTTCTTGAAATAATATTTTCATTTTTTAGAAAATATATTAATCATGAAAATGTTAGGTATATTACTAACCAGAAATTTCCACAAAAAGGAGGTTCTCAACAAGACGATTGGCAAGGTACCGAAAGTAATCTCGGACATGGGATCAATTCGCCTTCTTCGAAACTCTTAGCATACGCAACGCTCCAACCCATCCGTTCAGCCACCAAGACTAAGCGCAGGAAAAGCAATTCTAACAAATAATTTCTTGAAATAAAGAGAGCAAAATTAAAATTATTAACAGTGCTAGTTAAGGAGCTAGTAATATTCAGATTTTTTTGTTTACTCCTGTTTCTGAATAACGTTCCTCTTCGTAGGGCAGTGCGGAATGGAATAAATTTTCACTGATGAGGACGCAACTCCAACATCTCCACACGCAGCTTCTCAAATTTCATCGCCCTGGTCCGCTCAATGAAACACTCCAGTTCCATCTCTGACACCCCCAACAATAGATTACAAACCACCTGAACCCGATGAACGCCGTTCACCCCTACTCCGATGAAATTTCTTTGTAAACTTTTGAAATGTGCCGTAAAAAATCGGTATTGCTCGAGTATTATTTGGTAAAGAATGTAAACTTTTATTTCTATTTTCATTTAGAATAATATTATTATTGTTTTGCTTATTACTTTAGGCCTTGACGACGTCACTGTCACTATAGGAGGGAAGGGACATAGGGCAAGGAACGAGAATACATTCGGCCATCGCCTTTTGAAAGAACCATCTCTGCATTCACCTAGAGTGATTTGGTGAAACCATTGATAACCCAAATCTGAATTGCCGGACGGGGATTCAAATCCACTTCCTCCGAGGTCATAGCGTTACCGCTCACCCACCACGGGCGGTGATTAATTAGTGAGAAGCTCACAAATAGCTTACGTTGACTTAATTATGCGATTTTTAAATTACTTAGTATTTTATAATTTCAGTGACTTTAGGGCGCGTCGACAGCAAGGTCATTAGCGTTATAATTTCACCTTGTCTTGCATTTTCTAAATGTTATAGAATATTTCGATTTGTTAAATCAAATACCTATCGTGCTTTCGGTTTAGTAGAAAACAGGATCTATCTAATAAGTATTTAGTATTACTCTCCTCTGTCACTTTGAGATTAGACTCTTTTGTAACTGAAGGATTTATAGTATTTTAAATACGCTGAAATATCTCCGGGATCAATCTGTAATAATTGTTAAATTTTATGTATTCTTCTCTAAATCACGATGTAGTTGGAGGAATTCTCCAAATGAATTCCGTCTTGCTAACATTGAATTAACCCAACGCGAACAATTTCTACAATGTTTGGCCAGGCAAGGACTTTCCATTTCACAAAATTTTGAAATTCTTAAATATTCGCACCAAATCACTGGCACACCTGTTAGCGGCGAAAGAAGCGGTAGAGAATTGCTGCAACAATCATAGTCGCGCTACTCAGTCGGCTACAGTGGAAGCCCTCAGTCGCTCCCTGTCACCTCACTCAAAGTCGTATATAGTTGCTTGAGTTGTTAGACGCTCAAATATGCTTGCAGTGGACGACCAGCCTTAAAAACACGAAATATGACAAACTTACACTTTGGGTCCACCCCAGCTTAATATACCGTCGGCTGCTGTCAGGGGCGGATCCAGTGGGGGAGGGGGGGGGGAGCTAGGGGGCTCAAGCCCCCGCCAAAAGTATCTAGGTCCACCCCCAACATTGTAATTTTTGAGACCTTTTTTTTCTTTTTTAGCTCTACGGACTCAAGACCCCCCCCCCCCCCCTAAAAACCAAAATCCACTGAAGTCAAGCCCTCTGAACCAAAATTCACTCAAGCCAAGCCCCTCCCAAACCAAAGTCCGCTCAAGCCCCCCCCCCCCAAACCAAAATTCTTGATCCGCCCCTGTCTGCTGTGACACTTTTCCAGCCGGTGTCTGCAAGCAATTTTGCTGGGTAAATAAACACACTGATAACTACACATCTCAGAGGTGCTCTGATCGTAAATGAGAGATACATCATCGTTATAAAATGATAAGGAGTTCTTGACTTACACAACTTCTGTGGTGATAATTCACTTCATGATGGTCGAAATACTGTCTTGAAGAATTAATACAATCCGTTCTCCTGCTAGAGCCGGTGGAATGAAAAATTTATTACGATTGGTGGAGTGAACACGTGAACTACGGACGCTGGAACATGGTTGGCTACCTGCGTGAACTTCTGGCGACTCCTTTGTGGCTTTAATTTGTCCTGCCATCTGGCTTAGTTTTAAAGAGCATCCAATCACGCGAAAACGGAAGCGTTAACTGTGCCCGGAGTGTCCATTGCTCAGAAACGTAAATGACACATTCTTAACACTACGAATACTTGCAAAAATAAAGATTTACTACATCAATTTTACCAACCATTCTCCCATAAAACTAAGAGGAACAGCTGTTAGGAACACTAAATCAACAGTCAATTAAGACTACTCATACCTTGGAACTAATTCGAACTGCCAAACCTCACATTTAAATGCCATTCAAACAACCTTCGCCTTAGCTAAAAGTCAAATCGTTGATCCTAGTAAAGTGAGGTTGGTGCCTGCAGGTAGAACTTACTACACAAACATAAAAATATTACGAAGCTTTAGATACAATTTTTCGGGGAACTAGCCTACTGATTCCGTTTCGGCGGTAGTAATTTCTGTCGCCATTGTCAAGTGTTTCATCAACGAACTCGCTCGGCTAATTACCAGAGAGAATTTTATATACATAATTCCGAGAAAACCTCCCCTCTTACATTGCCAAACTTTAATGTACAAATTCTCACATGAAAATCTGATTATTTAAACAATTTCCAACTCTTCCTAATGTATTCCAGTTATGTCAGGTAGTCCGTTTTTTATATTAGGTTGCGAAAGTTTGTATACTTGCTATTATGCTAACCTTAAGAATCTGTTACTGTAATCCATAAAGGCGGAAAACAAGTACATAAGTAGTATAAACCATGTTCTGTTATTTACGTGTTAATTTGTCTTTGTACCGTGTAGTTATTGAGAAGGAAAGTGGGTACGAACTCACCATTTCCCTAAGTGATTGCGCCTTAATCCCTGTTTTCCTACCGGTTTTAGCGCTGTGTACGACGTGTTGGATATGTGACAATCGCGCACAGTGACAATCGCGCACAGCGACAATCGGGCACAAATGGGTCGTCTCTTGCTACCTGCTTTTAGCTACCAATTAGTCACAGTGACAATCGCGCACAACCGGGTCGTCTCTTGCTACCTGCTTTTAGCTACCAATTAGTCCCAGCTACAACAGCATGCTGGATTCTGGGACTTCCAACCCCCATTCCCTCCTCACCGGACCGCACACCACTGTACGCATTCACTGCTGCCTTGAGTATCACAGTTTCAGTCATGGAAGTTACTTCAACTACACATGGAAAGCCGTGTGCGCATTATGACGGGTACAGCTATCGAGAGTTTAGAAAGAAAGAAGATGGAACGATCACCTGGCACTGTCTCAAAGAAAGATCGAAACAATGTCGTGGAATTTTGAAGAGTAAGGATGCTGCCATACTGAATGTTACAGAGCATATATGTGGACCCCCTGACGACGCACGAGTTGAAGTACATCAGAAACTTCATGCGGCAAAGAAGAGAGCTCGAGCGGAAGATAGTTCAATTCCAAATATCTGCGTTGAGGAACTAGGAGATCTTCATAATAAAGGCTACGACTTTGTAACTGAAATGCCAGCCCAGTCAACTGTCAAGAGAAACTTGTACCGTCAGAGGAATATATCATAAGGAATCCAGAAGGAGCCAAATAATTCTGACGAAGTGATCTTGGATGGTGATTTATTGAAGATGGGAGATGGAGGAAGTTTCCTTCTTGCGGATGATATGGAAGGTGAAAGAATTATTGTTCTGAGTGGTGAAAGAGGTAAACAAAGTTTAAAATTACACCAACATTTCTTTATGGATGGTACTTTTAAAAGTGCCAGCAAACAGTTCTCCCAAATCTACACGATACATGCAAATTACGGCAGCACTGACGAAGAAACAAACATACATCCTGTGGTGTTTACACTCTTACCAGACAAAAAGAAGACTACTTATGTGCGTATGTTTCGTGAAATTATCAAGGCTGTACCAGAATGGACCCCTAAGACGGTGACTGTAGATTTTGAAAGTGCAGCAGTATCTGCCCTCAAGGAAGTGTTTCCCTTAGCGGAAGTAAAAGGCTGTTTTTTTCACATGAAAAAATGTATATGGAGAAAGGTTCAGGAGCTTGGACTAGCGCGTGAGTACAAAGAAAATGAGGAACTTCACCTCCATATTCGTATGTGCCCAGCTTTAGCTTTCCTTAAACCAGAAGATGTGACAGATGGTTGGTTGGAAATCCAATCACAGGCTCCTAATAACTCAAAACTATTTGAGTTTTTCGACTACTTCGTAGACACGTGGCTTGAGAATGAACAAATCCCAATTCACATGTGGAATTGTCACAAAAGACGTCATCGCACGACTAATGCTGTTGAAGGGTGGAATAATAGGATTAACAATGTACTTGGCAGACCAAACCCGAAGTTTAGAGACGTGTTACTTTGTTTGAAGAGGGAAGCCGAGTCTTCATGTCTCATGTATATGAGATCTGAATTGATTCTTCAAGGAAAGAGAAGAAAAATCACATACCAGAAGTTGGACGAAACAATTGTAAAAGCTGTTGACGATTATGAAAAGAGCGGCGACATCAGATCATGTCTAAAGGCGTTGTCCTACATGCACAAGCTTGAATAAATGTAGGTCTACTGTAAACAATAATCAATTATGACGAGTCTCCCTGGCTGAATTGTATAATTTAATTACTGTAAATAAATGTAAATAAGTTGTAAATATTTGTTATGACGAAGCTTCTTGGCTGATTTTAAACACGCCTAAATAATTGTAACTTTACACTTGTTTAGCCAGTCCAAAGCCTGGATAAAGTGTGATGGGAATCAGTTTTAAGGTCTGGCCACACTAGCCCGCACCGTCAGCCTACAGAAACTTTACTTGTTGTTGGGGGTTACTCGGTTGAAATGACTTCAAACGACACCGCATGTCGTCCGACACTCGGAAGTCATTAGCGGTAGGTAGATTGCGGAAATTTCTGGTCCTTTACGACCAAATTTTATTTTGATGTTACTGATTGACTCACTGTGTTACGGCGCACGATTTGGGTACTGAAGGTCCTCGATACAAATCCCGGGCTCCGTTGTATGTAATTATTACAGGCCTTAAAATTGACGTTCAGGTCTGGCAAAGCTTTAGTGTGATGATCATTTGTCAATACTGCGTTCCGTAAATTATAAAGTACACGGGAGAGGGGAGAGTGTGGCCCGACCTTCAAACTGTGCGCGATTGTCACGACACCCCCGCGGATGAGAGGGGAGAGTGTGGCCCGACCTTCAAACTCTGCGCGATTGTCGCTGTGCGCGATTGTCACTGTGCGCGATTGTCACGACACCGACATGTTACGCTGCCTACTCCTTCCACAAGTATTTAACGGGACTGTTTTCCTAAAGAGCGCAACACGTTACACGTTGACGTGATAAGCTCGGCGCGTTTGACAGACTGCCTGGAGAGGAATCGCTGCGTGATATGTTTCGTGTTATGTATAAAGCTCAAACTTGTGATCGTAAAATCTCAAAGAGCACGCCAAAAAGCGCAGAAAGTGCGTTTTCGCCTGACAAATTTTTAATTGAATGTGTACAGAACCATGCGATAGAAAAAAGGAAGACAGGGAACATTTTAAAAGGTACCTCGAAGAAGATGTGACATGAGAACCTGAAGAAAACTATAATACAAATGATTTATTTTTTAAAACGGTGTTGGCTACTTTGAAAAAATTCCGACCAAACATCGCCACTCAGACAAAAGCAAAAATTTTCTAAATAATTGCAGAATTGGAATTACTGAAAGAGCAGTAGCCACTCTCATCTACCGCATTTACAAATATACTGTACAATGGAAACCAAACTCCCTACTCCTCATCTTCCAAGACCACTCAGAAGCTTCCAAAGCTGTCACTGACATACTTTCTGAAGACTTCGTGCAAACCTTTCAAAACGGGGACGACTGATACCACTGTTTTTATACAAATACCTTCGTAATGAGGATAGTGATAATGTTGTGTTTTTGTTATAAGAAAACAAATATGATGAATGTATTTCTTAATTTCACTATATGTTCAATTTCCTCGGAGTTAGGGAAAATTTCTTGGCTGCTGTAATAGGTGACTCTATTGCAGGAGGAACCTCTCAAGTCCTTTTCAGTTAGCTTTATAATATATGCGAACTTTTCTCTGGTCAATCTAACATATTTTCTAAGCCTTTCTTCCAATCAGATGGCTAGTTATCAACAGTTTGAAAAACGCCGCTTTTCCCGATTCTGATCCATGTCAGTGGCCTTCTTTCTTAATTCTAAACACGTAGTTCTCTGCACCATCGTCATAATATGTTTTAGAAAAAGCATTGCGAACATTTTCCTTCTTCTTCGACTCTTTTTGACACACTGAGATCCTATCCGTACATTAGTTGAATAGATCAAACCGTTGCCTTAGGGATACACGTTTACACCACGTAATGCATTTCGCGCTCCTGCCGACGTGACAAGGACTAAACCAGTTCCTACTGCGCAAAAAAAACGCGTCGCAAGGAAAACAGGGCTTAAGAACCGTGACCAAAATGATCGGCACGGCTAGCGATACGTAAAACCTTGACACATTGTGGCTCTGTTTGTACAGTGTTGCAGTGGACGCTGTAAGTCAGGTAGTATGACCTACAAATTTTGCAGACGACTTTACTAATAGGTAACATATAATCCGTAAACGGACAGTGGTTGTGAAGATACTGCTGTGTCAGACTCGTATAATGTTTCAAATAGAAACAATAATTCATATTTAAAGAAGGGTAGGAATATTTTACTCGAGAGTGCCAGAGCATGACGGTATTTTTGCTTAAGTTTGAAGGATGCGACCCCTTTCATACCTGGGCTGTGTAGCAACATATTTCACAATAGGGAGTGAAGGCCAGCTAATCTCTGGCAGGTACCGGCTTAACTGACCCTTCTCCGGTCAAGTGAATAATTCGGCTGGACAACCTATTGTGCCGCGAGATGAGAGATCCCCGCACCTAACAAAAAAAGTATGACAGATCGAGGTGTTAATCATGTGACTGTGAACTCCAAATCAACGTGAACGTTACAAAATAATAACAGGCCCTTTGGTGTGTTCTGGGTCCACATGTCTTAGGAACTCAAGGATTGGATTTCGATGGAGCTGGTGGGGATTCCAATCCGACATCCAGAAAGAGGGACGATTTCCAGAGGTCTTGCGGTGGTGACTAGCGGAGAGCTAGGTCACGGCATCGCCGGGCCTTCGATTACGACGTGACTTCTAACAGTACGCTTTGAGCCACCTCTGGCTTGTGGTACCTGTTGCTATTGTCTGAAGGAAGCGACGCAACACCGCTGCTGTATAAACGGTAGAGACGTTCAGCCATTAAAAAGAACTCAGTGTAGTGCGTTTCCTCGACCCGTCAACGCCTCTGAGCAGAGTATCTCTCCCGACAATGTTTTTGAGCATGTTAATAGCCGGGAGCAACCTGTTGTTACGAAGTGATAAAAGTAACGCCTAAGTGTTAGTAACGCCCAAGTGTTAAGATTGTGCAATGCGTAGCAAAGAGAGCCAATAGTGAACGTGTGCAAGGATAAGGTTGCATCAGCTAGGGGCCACGTAGCGCGTGGGATGATGAAAGTTTCTGGAAGGCACGCGCAGCGCAGGAGGGTGCGTCACGCGCTGCTATAAAAAGGGGCCCGCCTCCGAGGGAGGGGACTTCTCCGATCGACTTCTTCGACAGCCACCCACGAGTCAGCGAGTACGGAGCGCAAGAGTACAGCGGAAACACAACGTGTAGTCAGCTACTGTAGTCGCCGTTGTAGTTACTCAGCTTCTTTCAGAGTTTATGGATCTTTGGCAGAGGGAACTGCTATTAGTTGATTCAGACGGGAAGGTATTTTCCTATCAATCCTTTTTGGAGTGCCTGTGGTGGGTGAACTTCTTCCACCGACGTTTTGGGTGGACCGACACGACTATTGAAGACGTTGTCGAAATGTTAATGCTAAGTCAGGACCCCTTGGAATAGGTACCTCCCTGTGGTTCTGAATATTTTCAGTGAGAGCTTGTCGGCTTCGTGAGCTTCATACTGTTTCCCTCAACTTCCTGGTGTTCTTTTATTTCAGAAAACCTTCCTATCCGAGTTCCCGAATTGTAAAAATCGATACCCCGCTTGTTGGTTGATTTCTTTCAGCTAGCTACAGTACGAGGTCATCTGTCCTGTACCCGCTACCCAGTTGCAGGACGCAACACTGTTTTGAAACGGGAAAACTTATAAATTCCTATTAATGACAAAATATTATTTTATTTTAAGTCCAAGACTTAATGTCGCCCTGTTTGAATTCATTTCTAAAAGCTTGTATTTGTGAACAGCTTTATAAATAAGCATCTTGACATAGTGCTTAAATTTCACATAAAATATGTCACTGTTGTTTGTTTAAAGTAAACATCTTATGCCTCATATTGTAAGACTCAGTATTAATTTTGTTTGAACCCTTAATTTTCATGTATTAAATTAACTGTAAAGTACACCGACGTCTGTAGGCATTCAATGTTGAATTTAAATAAATATGTCAGCTTATCACTTTGCACCCTCTTCCTATTTGATAAAATTATTAAGTTTATAAAATCAACAAAATCATTAATATTAAAATTAATAAAATAGTAAATGGAAGGCTATAAATATAATTACCCAGCAAACCCCTCTTACTACCACATGTTGTAGAAGCTACCAAGCTGGCCTAACATTGCAAGAGTTGGGGTTTCGAATGTCTCGCAATTATGTGAGCAAAGCATGATATAAAAGTTAATATAAACAAAACAGTTTAACAACAGCACTATTCAAATGACCTTGCCTCAGCAACAGTGAACTGAAAAAGAATATAAATAGAATTTCTCACTGAAGTAAATTACTATCTCCCTGAATTAAATAAAGAGAATGGTGCCGTCAGAAATGCTTTATTTTTGGTTTAGCTTCGTTAACAGGCACACAAAATTTATCAAAGGCTAAAATATAATTAGGAAACAGCTCTTTTAAATCTGTCATCTCTTTCAAAGCGTACAATTAGTGTCTTAAACATAAAATGAGACGTCCAGCGAGCAGAAACATTTCGGACTCTGAATACTTTATGCAGCTCCCCATCGTAAGTTCAAAATATATACTGTGATTAATGGAAATTGTTAACGACGAAGCGTGAATATCTTAGACAGATCGCATGTTTAGTGTCAATCAACCGAATACATTCACATGCTGTCCTTGTAAATACATAGCTGTAGGCATACTAGTGAAATAATGTCTTATTTAAATGTTTTGGTTTTTCTTATTAACTCATGTGGCACTTTCACAACATAAGAATGAACTAACTTTAAAAAAATTTAAAGGCAACATTGTTGTTTCTCCTTAGTACTGAAGTGTTTCCTATTTGAGGAAAGCGAATTCTTGACTATTCTGTTGTGATCATAAAAAAAACTATCATGGTTAAATGTTATAAGTGAACATGAGTTATAAGCTCGTCACATTACATTTTACTGGACTTAATAGGATCAGTTACAAATTGATGTACACTTTAATTGAATCATTAAAAAATTTAAAATTTACTGAAACATGAATTGCATATTATTAAATTTTGAACAATTACACCTTGCCCAATGTATTTGATTTTTGAAGCAGTCAGAGCAATTTAGGACTTCTCAGGGTTCATTTCCAGCAGGGATGGCCAACCTGTGGCCCGCCGCAGGTCATCATGAGGCCCGCGGAGCAGGATCATTGCATACATCAACTTTAACTGATAACTCTGGTATCAAACACTACATCACTTAGTTAAGATGATTTTAAATCTATATCATCACTCGCTTCATCTTGAGACAGTGGACAGTGCTGGTGTGCAACCGAGCCTTATCACGGCTTATGAATATGCATTCCATTATTCTTAAAATAATTTATGTTCCAAGTCTCTAAACATGGATCATGTTATGAGCGTGGTTATCAAAACGCTGGTTCAAGGCAGTGGCGGATCCAGGATTTTGGTTGGGGGGTGGGGAGCTTGAGTGGATTTCGTTTGGGAGGGGAGGCTTGAGTGGATTTCGTTTGGGGGGGCTTGAGTGGATTTCGTTTTGGGGGGGCTTGAGTGGATTACGTTTGGGGGAGGCTTGAGTGGATTTCGTTTGGGGGAGGCTGAGTGGATTTCGTTTGGGGGGGGGGGCTTGAGTGGATTTCGTTTGGGGGAGGCTTGAGAGGATTTCGTTTGGGGGGAGGCTTGAGTGGATTTCGTTTGGGGGGAGGGGGCTTGAGTGGATTTCGTTTGGGGGGGCTTGAGTCGGGTAAGTGTAGGCTTTATAGTCATTCCGTCCTGAAAAATCAGTATAGCTTAAAAAAAAAAAAACATAGGTCTTCAAATCTCAAAAATTACCGATGTCGGGGGTGGACCTAAATACTTTTGGGGATGCTCGATCCCCCTAGCGCCCCCCCCCCCTCCCCTGCCTCTGGACAGGGCCGGCGCTAGGAATTTCGTGCCCGGAGTAAAATGGGTGACCTTTTTTTTTTCTTTTTTTTTTAGCTCTACAAAATGGCCAGGCGACAATGGGCGTTTTCTTGGCTTCATGGCCTAAGTGCCCCCTATGCCCCTATAGTCGGTGATCGGGTCCCCCATCAGCCGGCGGGGCCCGGGTACTTTTGACCCGCTTCCCCCCCCCCCCCTAACGCCCGGCCCTGCCTCTGGATCCGCCACTGGTTCAACGCCTTTGATCTTATGGAGTTCACTGCCAATTCCAACAATTCCTCAAGCATTTGGAGTCAGAGTATAATGACCTTACATTTCATGTTGAAGTAAGGTGGTTCATCTGTGCAAAAATTTTAAAAGAGAGTTTCACTTGAATCAAGAAATGCAATCTATATTTATATGCAAGCAAGTCAAACAATACCACACAGTTTGAAGACATGGAGTGGGTCTACGAATTAGCGTTACTAGCAGACATAACTAACCACTAAAATAACCTGAACATTAGTCCTGAAAGACAAAGACCAATTGGTTAATAATGTGCCTCATCTTGTTGTATTTCAAATGAAACTTGGGTTATGGGAACAGCAGTTCAAAACTGAAAATTCCACTCACCTATTACACCGTCATTATAAGTAGACCGTGACACAGGCGTCAGTGAATAGATGCGGTTCATTTGAGGTCAACTTGAACCTTGAGTTTAAAAAATCTATTTCAAGATTTCCAACATTACAACTTAATCCGATTTTAAACCAATATTTCGTGTTCTTTTATGTGCATTTTCAACGCCATTCTCTGTAGACGTGTATTCATTGCAAGAAAAATTTGCAAATGAAAAATTGTGAAATGCAATGTGACGCACAGGTTAAGGAGAAATTCCCCTAGTTTGGCTTGAAATAAATCTACAAAAAAAAATAACAGAGATGTATCCTGCGTTCTACAAACATGGTTTGCGGTTGATTTAGCCATTTGGAAACAATTATGTGTGTGAACAGCTTTTCAGTCGGATGAAGAATGTTAAACTCCATCATAAAAAACGAATCACTGATGCTCATTCGGCACTTTGTCCGAACATCAATATTGATGTACTTAGTTCTGTCAAAAAATTCAAAAGTCATAGTAAAAATAATTATACTTCTAAGACTGTAATTAGATTTCTATGTTTCAATTTTAGTTGTTTTTCACTATAGAAAATATTTACGTCCTTTTTCCAATAAAATAGTGCGTGTCGGTCCGCTGGAAAATTCTACTTCTAAAAATTGGCCCGGCTGCTGAAAGGTTGGCCACCATTGGTTTACAGGGTATAACTGAGCGAAGTTTTACCGTTGTCTGCAGATAGCAGATTCTCACGACCCTCGCTAACCAGACTAGCGCCGGCGACGCAGACATTGTCAGTCGAGACGTGTGGAATTCTTGCCCGGGCTGTGTCGCTCACCCAAGCCTCATGCTGTCGAGACGGAGTAGTGAGGCCTCAGTGAAGGTTACTTGCCATTACAATAGATCAGAGTCCTCTCCATCGGTTCTGCTCCTCCGAAGAAAACTCTATTCTCCCGCATTCCAATGGGGCATATGTCACTCGACGAATCACAGCACTGCCCGCGAAGACACTAGCCTCTGGTAGGCTCAACAGATCAACAAAACATCAAAAAGATGATGATATTGCACGCGAGCGAGTTCAGTGGCTGGATTCTCCGTACCACTCTTCGAGCAAGCCACTTTACTAAAAAAAAAAAAAAAAAAAAAAAAAAAAAAAAAACCAAAAAAAAAAAATAAAAAAAAACAGCACTGAGAATATTTTTTTTCGGTCGCCCGCCACTTTCTAAGGGTTTATGTGTGGTCGGTAGGCTGCAATAAACACTTCAGTGATTCCGATACGTACGCAAACGGAAAGCGAACCTTAAAACTATTTATGATGGACAATATATTCATTGCAATCCCAAGGCAGGTAGGGTGTTTAGTCACCCACCGGACGTGTAAATCTGTGCTCGCTTTGCCCCGTCACGTGGCACGGTCAGTTTGACTCATGCCGCACATCCAATATCTCGCAGACGCTATACAATCACTCGCCACTCTGTACTTATTAATTCATTACAGTATGAAATAATAATTAGTTGTAGAGGTTACGTGAACTTTATCTATTCAGGCTTTTGACCACCTGAATACGTCCAGTAAGATAATGAACGACGACGGGGACAAAACAATGTATCAGAGAATCTAGCAAGCAACCACATCAACACAAGCAGAATTATACAGCAACAAGTAACAACATAACGAAGATCTTCCGCCGGCCGCCATAGCGTAGTGGCTAGAGTACTGGCCCGCGTGCCGAAGGTCGCCGGTTCAAAGTCCGGCCGAGGCCATGGGTGTTTAAGTGTTGTGTGTCTGTATCAATGTGCTATGCGTCCTGTGGTGTCCATACTTAGAAGCTGTAATGTGTACTGGGTGATTCACTGGAAGTTATGATACATTGAGCTGGCTGTATGGCCTCAGTTGTCGAATGCAAAAAAAAAAAGTCTTTCACTTATCAAATTGTGGTTAAGTTAGCTGATGAAACTTATACATTTACACCGAAAAGTTGTCATCACCAGCAAGAAACACGTAGTGAAGCGGGTACGATATACCGCTGTACTGAATGGTAATTAATATTTATTTTAAATTTACCAAAAGCATATGAGTATTTATATTGTGGATTGAAAAGGGTTCTCAAAATAATTTATTGATCACTAATAAGAATGAAAAGGTCATAATCTGACTTTTTATTCTTTGAATGAAGGCCAGCAGACATAAGGTGATTTAAATTTAATAATGATAAACAATAAAAAAATTATTCACAAACAACACCTTTGCCCTACATTAATGACCATTAAAATTAAGTAATACAACACAACAAAATATCCGTCCAGATTTTTATAAACACACTAACAGTTTACAGTTTTCGGCAGGACACGTAATGAGATTATTTGTTAAATGCTAATGTCCTTCGTTTCAACCACAGAAACTACTGAATTCAATTTAGTAAAAATGCCACGGCTAATCGCTCAGAGCGTTATTTGGGCAACCACAGAGGTTTAAAGTGCAAACACAATATTATTAACTGATGCAATGTTTGTCTTTTTACCGTCTGTCCGGCATTGGCGTAGTCAGCAAACTCCGACACCACACTGAATTTATCTGTCACCTTGTGACTAAAAATAAAGACACAACCTATCGCATGATATGCTGTCGGCTTTCTGGGTCGTACTTGTTCGCCAGCACAATTGAACACGAACCAGTCAGACCCAAAAAGACCACGAGAAGAATCTCGCGCCATCTTTTAAAACCTCGGCATGCTCTTCTCCTCCTTCAGCCGATTTTCTCTGGTCCTATCGTCGATGTAGACGTTCCTGCCTCTCTCCTCATTGGCGGACATGAAAGAAGATTATACAAAAAAAAGAACTATTCTATATACTAAAATACTATTGGCAAAACATTCGCCCCTCCAAGCACTCTCTGGTTCAACACGTAAGTCCTATGACGGGGTTGGAGAATTTCTTCGGAAACTGTCGTTTTTCTTTCGTGTTCACTCGGTTTTACTCGTTTCTCGCAGTAAGCATTCGCAGAATCTCTAATTTGGCGTGTCTTGACGTTATCACGTATCTGCATTGGTCACGCGATATATATCTCACCCGTCAACGCTGTCCATGCACCGAACTGCGGCCGACCCCATACTGAGCAGTGAAAGGTCGTAAATCTGCCTTTACAAACTGGCAAGTCCCCTTGTGTTTCGTCTTTCTTCCAGCCTGAATGGAGAATTCGCCGTAATGCACTTGAATTTGCTGACCCCTGTCCTGGAGAATGTCCTTCTAAGCCAGCGTAATGCGAGCCTTGTTTCGTTACTCACATACCTCATGTTAATGTGGTTCTATGTCTCACCACAGTAGCGATAAACCCGTAAGTACAATTTTACAAAATTAAGCCTGCGGAAAGCGTGAATTTTTATATAAGTTTATACACTGTCATTTGCAGTTTTTCTTCACTGTTTTGGAAGATTGTATGATCATCAGCATATACTAATGTACTCACATATCTTTCAGTTTTTGGGCATTTTTCAACTAATATGCACAAGTACTGAAAGGTGGTGGAGGTGTACCGCAGCCTTGACTAATTCTCTGATTTTCACATACATCTTGCTAATAGTTTCTTTCCAGTATCTGTAACAAGTCAGTCATTATTATTTGCTTTTGATTAGTTTAATTAGATGAATGGAATATTCTTTTTTCTGCATAAAGTTACATATAAATTCCTATCTTAACAATCAATGTTTTCAAAGACTACAGAATTCTGTAAATTTATTTATTATTGCAACTCAGAACAATACATTGTCGTGGTCTAGTACTTATCGGACCACATTCATGGATATTAACTTAAACTGGAATCCATTTATACTGTTATAAGTCTGTAAGCAAGCTACATGTGTCTCTTTATTTGAACGGGACTCGGGCAGAAACTACCGCAGCAATTAGGATGGTTTTTTCAAATTTTTACAGCTAATGGTCCTAAGAAAGATCTCCGGAAATAGCTAACGACTTACATGTACCGAATGGAGGAGAAAATATTTAAATTCATTTGTAGACCGGTAATTATAATATATGGATCACATTGTAGTTGAGATGTTCACTCCTTGCAGAAAAACTGACAATAAAATCACAATCTCTTTTTTTTAGGATCATGTTTCGTTTCTTGACTTCGTCTATTTATCTAATCTGTTATCCGAAATTTAAAATATTAATATGAACAAAATATGAAAATCAAATGTATCAAGCGTCATTAATACATAATATTTATATATAAAGATGAATGTATGTTTTTGTTTGTTGTTTGTTTGTTCTTCATACAAATCCACAGTTTTCATCCGATCTCGATGAAACTTTGCACACTTATCCTTTGAAACCAGGAGAAAAATACTGTCTACATTTGGTTGAAAAATTATCTGTATAAATAACACATGTTGTCGTAATAACTTCGAAATACGGCGATAGACAGACACGTTGGATTGTGAACGTCTCCAGACCGTGTATTCCGGGAAGTGAACTGGCAGTGCTCAGTGGCTAAGAGCTTGCTTACGAACGTCGTGGTCTCCGGTTCAAATCTCCGTAAAGGCTAAGATTTTTAAAAATTGTTTTTCATCGTAAGAGTCAGGCCTGGATCGTAGGTTATTTGGATTAATGTTAAACTGTAGATATTAATAAAAGTTAGGGGTGCAATTCGAGCAAATCGTAGGTAGTCTTTGCACATATTTGTAGGTGTTACACTTTTTTACGTTATAATGATCCCTCAGGTGTTGTTCGCAGTCAGTGTGTGAGTGTGAACCACAGTATACTAATATAAATACGGAAGTAAGTCTCTGTCTTTTTGTTACGTTTTGACGACTATATGGCTATATCATTGTGATGGAATTTTATAAGGAAAGCTGTATGAAGGGCACAGGATATTTTTTCCAGTATGATTAACAGTTGTAGTCACGAAATTTTGAAATCTTATCGAATAGTGACAGAAATATGTTGGAAATTGATTCTCTTCAAGAGGCAGGTTCGACGGTAGAATGATATAGTGATAGCTTTCCTGTCATATTATGCCGACTCGATATTGTTTGGGACCAATCCTTCGTTACCAACAACTTTTTATATTTAATTCTGGCAAAAAAATTCTTAATTCACGCGTACGAAGTCGCGGGTACGAGGCTAGTTTACTATAAGCACAATCGCCATGATTATTAACATCTTTGACAGTTGACAAACTTTGTCTCTGGTACGACATGTTTTTTAAATTTTCTCTGAATGCCGTACAATATTAATGAAAACCGCTAATGTGTGATATGGATGCAGAAATCAGTTTTCGGTGCCTACAACAAACATTAACAGGTAACGGTACATATTTCTTATGTGTAAATATTCCGTTATAACATCGCACAAGGCAAGTGTTTACAAATTTTGGCTGCTGTTCAAACCACAACCGGTAGAATAAACTGTTCATTTTATTAAATAACCATCATACACCTAATTTTGAAAAAGTTGTAGCTTTTATCGCCTTGGAGTTGGAACGTATAATGTGTTATTGAATTTTTGACGGCAGCAACATGGAACCAATTTTCATTATTCACGCCATAGTATCTGCGCTCTGTAACAACGAATTCAAGAATGCTGGAAGTTTTCAAGATGCAAGTATGTGAATAAATTCCTCAGATGTATTTAATAAAACATATTCGTTACATAATAATAGATTATGCACCTATCCATATTTTGACTTATTTTACATGATTCGTACATATTTTGTGGTTTTAAGGTTTCTTTGATAGTTAAAGCTCGCTTGATTTTTCGGCCGTAATACACTGGTTGTACAGAAGAAAAATTTCCATTGGCGCCTTAATTTGATGATGCATTTTTATATAATTCGATGAGACGGAGATATAGTAGGTATCACATCGATTGCGTGGTTAGGTCGAAATGTGGCCTGTATCAGAAGAAAAAATTCCGTGGCACCGCAATTTTACGATGTCTCCTTAAGGCGAGACATTTCGCTTAGTTCCAGCCATATCGTGTGCAAAGGTTTTGTTAATTCGTTAAATCTGGCCAGGAGCATTCTTATGTAAGAATACGAGACACTTAGTTTTAGAGATAAGTTATGTCAAAGGCGATGTGATTAGGATGATGTGCGACCTGGACAAGAAGTAATATTTCCCTCTGTGCCATGAATTTAGGAATATTTTGAATTAAGATATTTAGAAACCTAGGTTAGATATCGAAAGATTTTGTTCTTTACTTCGCTATTGTATTTGGCACGAATAACATATTGGAGATGGTTGTTCTGTACTATTAATTCTGTACCGCATCGTAAAATATCTGTCGCATCAGGTATAGAGTACGTTTCTTTTTACTTTTATACACACTTTTTCTAGAGAAGTATGTATTCAAAAACGAGTATTGCAAATTATAAACTTATGGCACTTCCAATTACCCTTCTGGTCCAGGTAGCATATCAGCCTAACTACGTAATATTTGAGCCAATATATCTCGAGAACCAGGCGAGATATTAAAAAAATATATTATTTATTTTCGATTTGTTTCGTCGAGTTCTATAAGAATCCATCATTATATTGTGGCGCGAAGGTAATGATAGGAGTACTAATTTCTAAATTGTACCAAAGGACACGAGCGCAAAGCAGCGGCAAATGATAGTTAATATTCAAAAATGTCTTCGAAAAGCTTCCTTCTATGGCTTCTAAGGCTTTCTTGTATATGGAACAGCATCAACAGAAGATATTATACAAAGAAGTTAGTTAATATTTTATGTATGCTTTTATTCTCTCTGAGGAAAATTTTCACAATCACGGAACATACTTAAATCATAAAAGCATGCTTTAGCCGGTCTCGGTAGCGTAGGGGCTAGAGTACTGGTCCCACGTACCGAAGGTCGCAGGTTCGAGTCCGGCCGAGGGCATGGGTGTTTTAGTGTTGTGTGTTAGTGTGCTTGTCGTGTCCGTCCTGTGGTGTGTCTAGAATTACTTGAAAGATATATATACACGTAGAGAAACAGAAAAATACTGGATGAAATAAACACATACTTGAGCTGGCTGTATGGTCTAAGGAAGCCAAATGCCATTTTAAAAAAAAAAAAAAAAAAAAAAAAAAAAAAAAAAAAAGCATGCTTTAAGAGTTTTATTTGGAGTAAATCCATGAACATAAAGCAGCAATCTGTTTAGAATATTTAGGTGTACTTGCAATGTCAGTACAAAACAAACGATGTCCCTGCGAGAAGTTCATACTAAAATCTAGCGTCGGTCCTGGCAGCGTAGGAGTAAATTCATTTCCCTCGCACTGAGGGGGTCACCGGTTTGATTTCCGCTTATGACATGGAGGATTCTAAAGAAGTGTTGGCCTTCTGTTATCCATCTCAAGCCGAGGAATAATATTTGTGATAAAGTCCCGTATTCAGCTCGAAATAAACATAAACACAATTGTGGCTGGCTGCGAAACTGAAACGGGTGGATGTCATAAAAAAAAAAAAAAACTTTAGTCTGACACAAGTAACCTTTTCCCCAAAGAGAGAGTGACCGATAGTGTCCGACATGACCTACATTCCTGAGTCCAGCAATTCATATTCTGATCACTTCAAGAGAATGCCGAAAGGATGCTTTCATAAAAGACCGTAGTTTATTTCCTTCCAGATCCTCATAAACTACTCCCTTCTATTAAAACATTACCCCACGGTTTAACACCGGCAAAGCCCTTATTAAAGAAAACGCTAACACTTTATATAAGATTGAAGTTTCTCTCGGCGTTGAGAATTAATATAGTCGTATCGGGTGACTAGCGGAGTGAGCAAGGTGTTTTCACACGATATTTCGGCAATCGGAAACTCTGTCGCCACCAGAAGATGGCGACAGAGTTTCCGATTGCCGAAATATCGTGTGAAAACACCTTGCTCACTCCGCTAGTCACCAGATACGACTATATTAACTATTATTATTAACTAACTCTTTATTCCTCTATTTTAGTGAACAAGTGTTCGTGGCGTTCGACGATTTTCTCCCAATATTCCTTTGTTCACGAGAGAAGCTTTGACCAACAAATTGGCGCGGCTCGACTTCAGTTACCTCGATAGGAATACTTTCTGCCCTGAAAGATATTTTTTTTCTAATCCACTGACACCATGCAAGAAAATTCAGTAAAGAAATTGCAAAGTGCCCTAAAAGGAAAAACGAGACTGACAACGAGCATTAAACTTCGAGAAAGTTCTGTTTAAAAAATGACGAAAATCGCTAACAATCTCCATTACTTCTGCTGCTCACTATCTTAAATTTGCCAGTTTACGTAAGTAGACATGCCATTAAGAGTGCGCTAATAATATATATCGTGTATGCCTCTCCAGTGTGGCTGCGAACGTTAAGGCGCCACCAAACTGTATCGGGGTAGTACAACGGTCCTGGTCCAAGCGTACCGGTCGTCCTTATAGCGGTTTTTATACAGTTTTCCGCAATCACTTAGACGAATGATGGGACGGTCGCCAATATCCGTCACAGACAAACAAAAAAAAAAACGTATCATAGAGAACTTAAGTTCCACAAATCGCACACAGATGGCAACACATAAGCTACCCCTTTCCCCTAGCAACTGAATGTACCTTGCTCTAATTACTCAGCTACCAAGCCATGATGAGAACCAAGCGTGATCCGATAGGGTCAATTCGCACGTGATGATAATAAATCGTTTATGGTTACAAACAGAGGGTTCAAAATTAACTGCAGCTTCTGTATTCAAAGACAATATGTTATAAATTATTAGTAAATATTATAAATTATTAGTAAATCAAAATATTCTGTTAGCCATATACCTAAACGGAAACAGTTTCTGCTGAATCACTCAATTAACACTGTGAAAGATAATTAACATTGAAAAACTACAGAGCAGTAAGGAAGTGATATGAATTTTCAATAGAGAAAGAAAGGAGATTTATAAAGCGTATGATTCTTGGAAATTATGCACAAAGCTTAGCAATTGAAACATGTATTCCTGTGAATCTGGTTACAGCTGAATTATACAGTGTCGAATCACAAACTAATCACCTTTTAACCGTTTAGTTATACATATAATAAAATATACAAGGCGTGATCAAATGAAAATGTACGAAACGACGTAACAGTTAAATAATTGCATATTCCGCCATGGGAGAACGTAGCGAGACATCTCGGGATGCGATTGAAGTCTCTTAGTGGGATCGGAGAATGCGCGGGCGCCCGCATGCTCAGTAGAGAACAGAGGCTCCTATCAAAAGCGGCGTCCAAATGATGCGGTAGTCCGTATGAGGACAGGATGGCGTACAGGTGGGGGACGTGTACTGTGAGACACTCCGACGCCTACGCAGGTCCATCAAGAACAAAAGACCGGGGCTGCTCACGGAGGGTGTGGTTCTGCTCCATGATAACGCGCGTCCACACGTCTCCAGTGTCACACACATGGAACTGGCCAAGTTCAAGTGGGAGACGTTGGAACATTCGCCCTACAGTCCGGACATGTCGCCCTGCGATTTCCATGTGTTTGGTCCACTGAAGAAACACCTGAAAGGGAAGCGCTTCAACTCGGACGACGTACTCAAGGACGCTGTGAAGGACTGGGTCTCATCACGGCCACAGGAATTCTGGGAACAAGGAATCCTTCAGCTTGTTCATCAGTGGGATCGTTGTGCCCAGGCCCGCCGCTAGCTGTTTGAGCGCCCGCGTGCAATACCGATTATGCCGCCCCCTATCTAACTACAGCCAGTGGTGGATCTAGGAATTTTCCGAACCGGGTCAAAAGAATGTGAGATTGCCGCCCCTTCAAACATTATTTGCCGCCCCCATTGTTGCCACACCGAGTGTTGCCGGCCGCCTGAAGCAGCTGTTGAGCTAAAAAAAAAAGGTCGTTCACTCCATAATAGGCGGCGACTGTCGATCACTTCGATCACTCCATTTGCCGCCCCCCCCCCCTCGACCTGCCGCCCGCGTGCGGTGCACGCCTTGCACGCCCGCTTACGGCGGCCCTGCTCAGGCCTATGGTGTATATTTTGAATAAAGTCTACATTTGTACCCACCGTGTCGTTTCGTACCTTTTCATTTGGTCACCCCTTGTATAAATGGGGAAAAAGTCTGTATATTTAAGACATTTTAAAAAAAAATGAATTTGGTGTACGATTAATAAGCTACAGAGAAGGAATTAAAAGATACAACAAAACTCAGTGTCCCTAGTCTCCGCGTTACAAATTGCACAATTCAAGCACAAAAAACCTACACTTCACATTACATGTCTCACAAAGACGTGGTGACATTCATCTTCCCTGATCCCACGGGTTACCAAATCTGCGACATGACGGTTAGTAAAAAAAGAGTTGTCGCATTTATATAGCAACAGCATAGCCTACGATCAGCGAGAAAAGGTAGGAAGACAATTGGAAGACCGAGCGTGGTGGACCTCGCATTCGGGAGTCCTCTTCCTGCAGTCCAGATTTCGGTTATCCACTATTCACGACTTCCCCAAATCACACCAGGTGAATGCCGAGATAGTTCCTTCAAAAGACCGTGGCCAGATTCCTTCCTGCTGTTTGCTCCCACTCTTTTCGCGCCTCTAATGACCCTGACATCGACGGAATTGGAAACGGCAATCTCTCGAGATGTGAGCTTACGTTCTAACCTCTACTGACAGATGATTACAGAATACAGCCTAAAAACATGAATCAACATGCCTGTCCCAGACCAGAATCGCGAATCGTCAGTTCTCTACAGTTAAGTCGGCTTCAGTCCACAGACGATATTGTTTTCGCCGAGTAGCAGTGTCTGCCGCTGCGGTCGTTTCTCAAAAGTTTCTGGGAGCCCAGAGATAACAAATCAGCCCAACCAGTCAGCGTGGCTGCAAGGTGGAGTAATACTCCCGCGGGCCATTTGCTCCATCGATCTCTGGCCAGGAAGTGGCCTGATATTAAAGTTACAAGACATTGCTTTTAGCGGGATTGGGGTCCCGCCGACGTCACGTCTAGGCGATGCCGTTATGGGAAGTCATAGTGCTTCTGATTCACGAGCTCGCCGCTTCCCTGTGCGTGTGTCTGCACACAAGAGCAATATTTTGCAGTTGTATTGAGCGAAAGTGACGTTAGAAACAGTATTCCAATTACCTTTCCCATCCAGCTTGTCGTTGGAACATATAGTGCGTTCCCCTGCGATCGCAAACTACTAAACCGTAACAGATAATGAGCTGATAATGTCATTATTTCGAGTTAATAGAGTAAAAACGATATTATCAATTAGGCTATTTTTTGTCGCTCAGGTCTTTAAGGACTATCTGTCTGATTACTTAGGCAGTTCAGTGTGAATTATGAATAAAAAAGGGGTGGGGGCTAGACCCAGACTTGTTTGGTCCGGAGCCTTTATTCATACGTGAGGAATGTTCGTGTTTTAATCTGTCTGTGAAAAAAGTAATTTGTGTTGTGTATGATAAGAGTATCTTAAGTTGTGAAATATGTATTTTGTGACGCAGAGATTGGGGACCGACTCGGCATTCGCCTATGTAACTGCAGGACAGGGCCGCTGTAAGCGGGCGTGCACCGCACGCGGGCGGCACATCGAGGGGGGCGGCAAAACGAGTGATCGACAGTCGCCGCCGCCCCGCGATAGTTGCCACTCCATTGTCGCCGCGACGAAATTTGCAGTGAATTTTTTTAGCTCAACAGCTGCTTCGGGCGGCCGGCGAAGAATGGGGGCGACAAAAAATGCTCAAAGGGGCGGCAATCTCAAGTTTTTTGACCGGTATTGCACGCTGGCGCTCAAACAGCTAGCGGCGGGCCAGCTGGAGAAAACCGCCTAAAATCCGCAATCAGGATGGCCGGTAGCCTACGTGGGAACCAGAGCTCAAATCTAATCCAGTGTGGTGGCATCTTAATGCGCGTTTGGGTTTTCGTACTAACTGCGAACAAAACTTTTTACGGGGTGGAAATTTCTCTGTGTATCTACTAAGTCTTCATATACATATTCCTTTAAATTCTTTCATTGTTGAATTACATTGTACAGCACTTCAGATATAACATGCTCGAATCTCCGATTTTTTTACCAATAAATAAAAAAAATTCACCATCCCTTATGCGCCGATAAAGCGTTAGTTTATGGTTGTGGTCCTACTGAGAATGGAGGGTAAGCGGTTAACTCTCGGGTGATGTGACTTTATGCCTCGTCGATGTCGAGGACATTAGAGGCGGAAAAGGACTTGGAGCCAGGAACGGGAAGGAATTCTGCCATGGCTTTTTGAAGAAACCATCCCAGCATTCGCCTGTAGTGATCTGGGAAAACCATGGAAAACCCATACCTGAACGGCCGGACGGGGATTCGAACCGACGCGCCTCCCGAATGTGAGGCCAGAGCGTTACCGCTCACCCACCACGCTCGGTTTAACTTTCGGGACAATCAGGCGAAAGCCAGTCCGGCCATCCAGATTTTCTTTTTTCATAAATCACACTTGCCTAAGTCCAGATGGTTCCTTGGGAAGGTCATCGTCAAATTCTTTCCCATTCCTCGTCTTCATTTCTCTCACAGCTTTAATAACCTCTACATTGAGCCCTAGAGAAAGAGTTGGTAACAATATTCGTTTCAGTTCCAGTTACAACTCATCATCAATACATGTCTTTGTGGATAATGTATGCATTATATACACTCACCCCAATTTCTGTCTTCCAAACATTCCCAGTCAAGCTTCTCTATATCAGTACCTAATTGAGTTTCTTCTGCAGTAAATTCACTGAGAAATTTCTCTGTCCTGTTCTGCACCCTCTCCATCTCTAATATTTGATACCATATTGCAGGCCCCACTCTATCCCGCCATTCTCAGGAGACAGTATGATCAAGGTCTTATAATAAATTCCTCTCCTTCCCTGATACCCTCTCTACAAGTTGCAGAAATCTGAAACGTTTTACAATATTTCTCTAAGTCTTTCTTCCCCACATTATTATCAAATGATATGTGGAGACAATTACATCTTATGCCTTGGCGTGGACAGGGCCGGCGCTAGGATTATCGGGCCCCGGGTAAGAGATATTAGGCACCTCCCTTCCCCCCCCCCCCCCCCCGAAAATATTTTTACTTTACATTTTTTTTTTGTTGCTTTTGGTTGTTTTTTTTATAAATTCAAAACATTTTAATACAAAAAAGTTCAAAATTATTGGTGCAGATTTTAAAATATGTGTTTGATTTCTATTTATTTAGGCACCTAGGCCGGCGGGCCCCCATTTGGTGGCCTGGGCCCCGGGTACTTTTGACCCGCTTAACCCCCCCTAACGCCGGCCCTGGGCGTGGAGGACAAATAAACGCAATAATTTCGTGTCACGGATTTCCTAACTCACATCGTTTCGTTGGTTACAGTCCATAAACCAAGCCAGGTACGTGGAAGGAATTAAATAATCATGACAACAAGTTGGCACTTGATTTCAGACATAAGAGAGTGGGATAATTTTCTTTTGAAAGTAAGGGAGTGGGATAAATTACCTAGGAAAATGATGAATAGTTTACCTGCTACACTGAAAGAAAGGTTAAAATTCATAAATGGCAAGAAAGTAGTTGGGTGGTAAAATTGCCTTAAAGAGAATTTATTGACCAGTAGTTGTGCAGGAAAATTGCCACGAGGGCATACACTCTGTCACAATTAAATAATAATAATCCTGAGGGTTTATTGGCTGAATTCAAATTCAACATGCATCTCTTTTGATTTTCCCAAATGTAATTACAATGGAGTATCACTATTTCCATTTAGCCACCAGTGCAGAGATACTAATTACACATAGGCGACAGTTGGGGCATGCTGTGAAATGAGATTAAATCGACAAAAGGGCTATGTTTTTCGAAAGACATGAAGGTGGTCTCCGAATTCAACGTTCTCACCTGTCAGACAAATTTCATTTATTAGCATCGTGTGCCCTCACTCGCATTCGAAACATGAAAGGTACTTGAATATGACACAGGCCTTTAAAAACTAAAGTAGCAAACAGGAATTTTTCTTCATGACCTCTTCCAAAAGCTTCATTCACTATGAGTTAAAAGCATTCGATAGAGTGAACCAATATCTTCTAGTTTGGATGCTTCTCCAATGCAACACCCAGCATTATTCCCAGCAGAAACAGCTTCAAGTCATTACGCCAACTCTAAAGGAAGGTATTAAAAAAATAAAATTCTCTACCGATAGTTAATACCACTAACAGTAAAATAATTTAAAGTAATAATGCTCAACACTTAAGTAGGTATGTAGGAAAATTGCTACCGGATGGTTACCTACAACACAGTCAATAACAAAGCAGGAGGTTTCAAATACTCTATTTTCAAGTCGTATAACATTATTCAAATTGGTACCAGGATTTCCACCATGGGATTCGAACAGTGTCATTGCACTTACACGTCTGTATTGCTTTGCACATCGTGGCCACAGAAAATAATACAGAACCCACAAAAGTTTAAAAAATTGTCTTACTTGTCTTTTTCAGGGTTTGCGCTGCGTTTATTTTTTGCGTTATTGCCTACATTGGTGCCAAAACGTAGGCATTTGCACTGTGTTTGTTTTTACTGTTATTGCCGAAACGTAGGCAATAACAGCAAAAAATAAACTCTGTGCAAATCCCCAAAAGGGCAAGTAAGTGCAATTTTTTTGAAAAATGGCGCCTGCAAATATGTGAAATTTTAAAAACACAAAAGTTGTTTCTAAAATGTTTGTGGGACTTTCCGAGAAATAAATGTTTTGATGAAAAGAAAATAACAATATGGGGAAAGAACAGCATCTTGTTCAGGTAATACCATTACGACATGCTTCGAAAATGAAATGACGTATTCCAAGTATGAATAATACATTCCGAATATTGACACCAAATGATGCTGGTTAATAACAGCAAAAACACAATTACGGAAACCATGAGATAAAACAAGATGCATTGCAGCAGCACATTGAATCAAAGTAACATTAATGAATAAATAAGCTTCAAAATGGATCTTCTTATAGCTAGATATTCAGGAGCTTTTGAGATAATTCCTCAAAGCAACAGGTTTCCTCACAGTCCAACAGTATGATGTTGACACAAAAAAACTTACAAATATAAAATATTGAAACCTTCAGGTTTACAATCAGAATATGGTACAGAAATCCAGGAGGATCCATTGTACAGTTGAGAGGGTTAGGAATTGAATCATGTTTGAATATGGTTGTGTAGTTTGGGTTCTCTATTTAAGGTATCATATATGGGAGTTGGAAGGCGTGCAAAGGAGGGTGGGGAAATTACTTCAGTGCTCAGTCAATAACTGATGAGAAAGGAACTGGACCGAACACAAGAGGAGGATGAAAAGCATGCTGGGAATGCACAAGTTATCTGTTGGTTATGTGACTTGGAGAGATCTTGGTCAAACAATAAGGAGCAGTGTGCAGAAGAGGAAAGATAGCCATGAGCACATGCCAGTACTCTATTTCATGCATAATAGATTTGAAAATTTTCTCTCATAGTTAAGAGTGTTACTTGTCTCATTAGCTCAGGTGATTGTGGCACAATATTGGCAACATAGTATTAGCTTGTTTACATCCTGGTGGTGGAAGAAATTTTCATCAGGACTTGACTAGCAGTGTAGGTACACAATTGGTAATCACTAGATTGTGCACCAAAGTCCTGGGTTAGATCTTACACCTCTCTGCAGTGCATATGGAGTTAGTGTATATGACATTGTAGATGGTGATTCATTTGTCAGATGTGGACACTGAACTTGCAAAACTAGCCCTGAATGGGCTGACACCAGGTTTCACCCTACCCTTTCTTTCATCTCTCATTCACAATCCAAACAATACACTGCACTGCACTGAAGTCGCACACAATCACAATAATCCACTCTTACAAATGCTATCACACTCAGGAGGCAACAGGAAACCAGAACCAACTTCACAAATGTTGCCATCGAGGGGGTAAATATCCCCCATGATACCACCAATACCCCGACATGGGCAAAGTGTTAAAGAGGAAGGTAAAAGGATTGGAATAAATTACCAAGGGATTGTGATGAAAAATTTACCAAAAATACTTAAATTTAAAACCAAATTCATAAAGGGCAAAAGTAGATGTGTGGGGCACTTGCATGTCTTCTGTTACCATATCCCATCAATGTCAAATTTTGCTGCACTGTCCACATGAAAACATTTGTCATACATCCCACAATGAGTGTTGCTGTTCTTCGACACAGTGTTGTCCGTCAACACCTGAGACCTCAATGTAGACGTCATTGGTCTTGGTCATTAAGTACATGTGGTCAGCCGGTGCGTACTGTTGGAAATTACATATTCTAACCCCATTATTCATGAACAATTTCCAAAATTAAATGCACCATACATCTAATGAAATATCCCAGTCAGTAAGACTCATTGGTGGTCACTTGTGAATGCAGTGAACTGATTTAATGACTGAATTGCTTAAGTTCATATTAATTTCTGAGAGTTAATTTGATTTGGTTGTACTGTGGGAATTTTTCCACTGTTATCATGGATAATGTTCAATCGCAAAAATTATTGCAGGTATGTCAATGGATTTTGGATTTCTTTCTTCAGAAACATAAGCGTAATACTGAAATAGCAGTGCAATGGAATTTGAACACCACAACTGGAAGAGGTGTGAGCAGCCACAACAAAGACTGTTCACCCTAGAGACAATAAACAGGCAATGTTTTTAGTGGGAGGAAATTCATTGATAGCTATTTTATATAACTATTTTTCAGACAGGTAACCTTGGACAGATGTCAACAAAATGTGGCCAATGGAGTAGGTGGTTGGTCTTCAATTAAGCAATTTCCACAATAAAGGTACCGACAAATGAGAAGCCTGGAACCGTCCATCTTGTAGCAACGAACAGCTCGACCAGAGTTGCAAGTGACGGGGATAATTGTCTAGCCCAATAAAAACTATACAATTTTTTAAAACAAATTGTGATTTTTGTTATATGCTCATGGAGGTGAAAGACCCCCAACACGCCTTGAGTAGAGTCTTGCTAAGACCTTCTAAAAGACTGTCTGGAGACACTGTTCTGGAATTCGGCGAAGGGCGAAGTTTTTGTGACAGCCAGCTGACCACCTGGTTTAGGAGACAAACAGCTCTGATTCAACCTTATGGTGGGTGGCGATACCTGTTCCAGTGGACAGACACTGTGCCCAGCTGATCGTAGAATGAACAGTGAGGGGACAGAACTACCAGGTTTGCCACAACACACCACCACCTGTCAGCTACCCTGCTCAGCTCCTCACTGCAGTAATTTCTACATCTGCAATTGTCACCAAAGGACAGAAGAGCTCCAAATGTTTTCCAAAACTCAAAACTATTACCCAAATTCTTCCTGATGAAACAACAAATGAGCCGCTATTGATTAACTGAAGTAAAGACTTCCCTTTTGTGATTGTAATTGAAGTCAATATTCAAGCTACCCATCTTTCCAAATTAGTAAAGTCAATGTATATTTCTTTTTATCATTCATGTTTGCTTAGACAGATATAGTCATTTTGGTTTTTGTGAAAGATCATTTCAGTTAAGAACTGCACTCACAATCATTTATTAATTAATGAATTAATTAGAAATAGTCATTAAAAGAATAAATTAGCAGAGGTACCCAATGGGACAGTACAAGCATCAATTATCCTTCTGCATTGTGAATCCACCAATTCATGTCATGTGGCCATAATCCTATCACGACTCACTATTGTACAAAATGAAACCCCCAACGATGCACGGTACATTTATGCATTTCTTCCACAGTTCTACTGCCATCTAGATATTGGCAAATTCCTGTCCCACAACTTTTAGCACTTCAGTCTGATGAAATGTGACTGGTGTGTATACATCTGATCTTCTTGGATTTATTGTAATGTATCGAAAATAAGACATTACTGCTGAAAAATTTCTTTTAGAAAAATCCAAATCAGTTCAATAGCAATAAAAATTTGACACGGAAAGAGATCATTTTGCTACAATATCTTCTTTACATGATCAAAATATTCAGTGTAATTTAAAAAGGTAAGAAAATTTGTAAAATGTAAAAAATGTAATACAAAATACTATTTGTAGTCTGCTAGTTCTTATACAGTAGGTCCCGATGTGTACGCATCTTCCCTCTGGCTGTCCACTGGAGCAGGTATCACCGCCCACCATAAGGTGAAGTCAGAGGTCTTCTAATCCAGGAGTATCTATATAAGAATTTAAAATATGATAGATGCCACAGATGAAGGCAGGAAGCACGGATGAACACAAGAGGAAACAAAAATAAATACACCTCACATCTTACACCACTAAGGTTTCAAACTGAAATATTGTGAAGCACATTTATTTTTGTGTTTTCTCGAGTTTGTCTGCACCTCCTGCCTTCATCTGTGGTGAATGACAAGTTGTTTTCTCCTATCCTATTTTAAGTTCTTATATAGATACAGACTGAAAATTAAAGTGACTAGCATTAAATTTCAAGAAATACAATCACCATAGAAGTCTTGGAAGACATAATAAAAATCAGTTTGATTTATCATCATAAATCTCCGAGTTCATAATTGAACCATAAACATATTTAAGTAGTCCCTAGAAAAATTTCCCCATTTCATCTAATATTTTAGTTACCTAACTAGCTGATACCCGCAATTTCGGACTCGTGGATTAAGAATTTCATTGCCAGAACTGAATACAGAAATTTATTGGTAACAAAGGATTGGTCCCAAACAACACAGAGTCGGCACAATATGACCGGAAATCCATCACCACATCATTCTACCGTGGAACCTGTCTCTTGAAGAGAATCAATTTCCAACATGTTTAAAAAAAGAAAAACAAACATAGGTGAGGGGATATTGGGGGGGGGGGGGGGGATTAACTAGGGCAACTTTATTTCAGCTTGGACTTTTCTTCTTTCTTCAGCACGAGCATCCGATTCTTGGGTTCTAATAACTTAAGCTGCTCGTGCTCTGCTAGAGCTACAATTTAGTCCAGTTTGCACCCGCAAGGCATGTCAAAAAAAGAAGGCAAAATAAACTGGTGCCAGAAACATTTAAGCAGACACAAAGTAATAGGACAGAAAATCGACATCTATACTAAATACGTTTTTTCTATAAACAAAATTTATTAACCAATTATACGCTAACATAATGTGCAAGAAGCACAGCTTGAGCAACCAATACAACATTATAGACTAACACACACATCCATTTCTCTATCACCATTCGATAAATTCTCAAAATTTCGTGACTACAACTATTAATCATTCAAAAAAAAAAAAAAAAAAACGTTCTGTTCCCTCACTACAGATTTTCTTGTCAAATTCAGTCAATATCGGTATAGCCATTTAGTTATCAAAACATAACAAAAAGAGAGAGACTTAATTCCACATTTATACTATTATTACCGCAGATCACACACACACACACACACTGAATGCAAATCACCCCTGAGGGATCAATATAACGTAAAACATATGCACCAACAGCATTCCAAGACTACCTATGATTTGCCTCTCATTGCACCCCGAAATTTGTGATATCTACAGTTAACATTCAATCCGAATAACGGTCCAGGCGCGACTCTTACGATAAAAAATTTTTTTAAAAAATCTTTCCCTCCACGGAGGTTTGAACCCCGAGACCACGACCCAAACATTAGCAAGCAAGCGCCTTAACCACTGAGATATGTGACCACTACACAAAAAAACAGTACAGAGACCTTCATATCCAACACGCCTATCGCCAATCAGTAATTTTTCGAAATTATAAGACAACATGTATTATAATTTTTCGAAATTATAAGACAACATGTATTATTTATACAAATAATTTTTCAATCAAATGTAGACAGTATTTTTCTCCTTATTTCAAAAGATAAGTGTGCAAAGTTTCATCGAGATCGGATGAAAACTGTGGATTTGTATAAAGAACAAACAAACAAACATTCATCTTTATATATATAGATATAACACAGTTCAAACTGATGTTTTCTTGATAACTATACATTCTATGAAACATGAAAATAAAGCTGGTACTTAAATTTGCAAAGATTATACAGATTTGTGACCACCAAGTTACAAGACACCGCCTGGTCTATTAATCAAATACTCCAAGCCTCAACCATAATACAGGGTGGGTGGAATGGCTGGCATTGGCATTTTCATGTCCTTTACATGTCTTCTTTAATTTTCCTAACTTTAAATACTTAAATATTAAATTTTCATCTTTTGTACAATAATCCTTTCTTTGTTTCCAAGAGACACCAACACTGGATAACAGAATTAAATTATTAGTGTGTACATTATACTCATAGAAACAGTTAGCAATGTGGGAAGGGGTGGAGAAGGAAAAAAAAAACACAAATGCACAGCAAAGTTTCATATAAACATTATTAAAAAATGATAACAAGGTAAAAATTTTGAAACATTGGATTGTTTTTAAATTTCAGAGAAAGAATAAAAATTCCAAGAATTAAAACAGTACAAAATTTGCATACGAATGTTATATCACACTTCCAATACTTCAAAATCTTAGAATAATTGAGCAACTGCATCAGACAAAATTTGACAAATTCAAATTCATCTTAATAGTCTACTGACAGTAATTAATTCATAGTATACAGATAAGCTAATATGAGAATGAATTTAGTAATCAGGGTAGCCAGGTAGAGGGAAGTTCTTTGCAAAATTCTCGACTTCTTCACGCAGGGCTTTCACTTTGCTGACTATACTGGATTCAGTAGAAAGAATCCTTTTGAAGTCCACAAGTTTTGGTCCTGATATCTGAGTTGCTTCCTTAGACAGCTGCAGACCTAATAAAAGAAATCAAATTGTTATAGTTCTGAACAATGGAGTTTAATAATCCATGTAAAAGCTATCGCTGATCTATTACACAGAGCTTTCGTATTCATTCACAATTTTGTTTTCAACTCGGGGAAGAAACTTTTCCATTCTCTGTTTCACTAGATACATTAGTGTTTCTGATCTGCATTTGGCATCTTTGAAGTAGATGTTTTGCATTTGAAAACAAACACACTTTATGGAGGGTGTACTGATGGAAACGGCCAAACAAAAAAATGGATGTAAACTTAATCTTCAATCTAAAGTAAGCATGTTAACTACTTTTCTCCTTTCTCTAAGTTCAAATATTTCACATGGCCTTGTTTTGTAATAATAAACTAGTCCCACTATCAACATTACATATATACAGCTACAGTACATGCACATAACATAAAATACTTTGAAATCAATAAATGCAATATTTTTCTTTAGAAAGTTTTGTTTCTCTTTAGAAATAGTTAATTAAGATTTTGGTGTTGCATCAGACTTTTGGCTACACAGCCTCATTTACGAGTTTGATTGCAGTAAAACAATATGTTTATTTCTTTTTACATAGAACTGAGTGGTTGTCTTCATAAATTTTTTAAGTCTGTGAAAGGAAATCACCAATCTTACTGCCTAGGAAAATTTCATACTTGTACCTTTGTTAAAACATCATTCTTTGATTTATTGACTTTACAATTCTGTTTTTTACGAGTCAATGTCAAAATATAGACTGCTACATATAAAGTTATTATTAGTAACACAATCATTTTCTAATCCTTTTTTAAAACTTTTGGTACATCTTTCTTAGTTGCTATGATGATAATTATATAGATATATATATAGGTCTTCTTGCAACAAAACAAAATGTTTTTTATTATACATAAGTTTTCACTAATGTGTACTATATATAGTGTATTATATATAGCTCGGAAGTCAACTAGCAAAATTGAAATCATATGTTACTTCACTATGTATCTTTATACTAATACAATTAATACATGAAATTATTTATGTACTAGTGTAAGGCCGCGAGCATTTTTTGCATATCGTCATGGGTCTAGAATAGTTAACGTCAAAGATTATGACAGGTTGATGTGGTCTGTCCAAACACAAACTTGACCTGTAATTCACACTTAGGGTGAATAAAATCTCTTGAGCTTGAACTCAGAAGTATTAACAGACATATTAAACATGGAGAGACGATCATGCTATCGTATAATTGTTTCAAAGGTTGTGGTTGGTAGACTCGAACTTGCTAAAATACAAACTTAAGTTCACCTTAAAAAATTTGAAAGAATTCCGTTTTAAGGGAGTGGGCAATTGCTTTGAAAACATCACACTGTGTTGTTGTTTATTGGGGCTGGACAAACTTTCAGAATGTAATCTTTGGTCATAGTGTCTGTAACACCAGAGAACTTAATACAGATTCCAGATTATTAAATAGTTGAACACCACCAAAGAAATGGATTGCCAGAATATTTAATTCGGTAATATATTTGGTCTGATGACAACTTTAAATAAACTATTAACTCGTGTACAGCGAACATGAATAAAGACCATTAACGAAAGTGGTCAGTAAATACGTAAAAATCAAATAAACTGTATTATATAAACTTTGGTCAAGCAACAACATTAGAAAAAGTTTTAATTAAATCAAAATTTAGCCTAGGGCGGAATGACAATTGGCATTTGTGATTACAACAGAGGCTATTAGCAATTTAAGTTTTTTTAAAAAGCTTTTTTTTTTAATAATAATAAAAATATTTTGCTTTCATCAGGCACATGTTACTGAAAAGCAGTTCCTCATTTTTTTTGAGGACTAAAGTATATCGTTATTTTTTTAACTATGAAATGATACTAAAAGCAAACTTAATGAATGTATTATACAATTTTGTAGCAGTTGCTTTAACAATTAAATTGTGGACCTAATCTTGAATTTCATCTATTTAATCTCTGGTCACTGTAAATTTGCGACTGATGGCTTGTCAGACAACCTAAAATTTTGTTACTCCATAACCAAATTTGTTTACAGACATCGAGCTCACCTCAATAACATTGCAGATCAGGTTTAAAGTCATTTGCTTAGATATTTCAAGTAATGTATCGGAGTAAAGAGTTATATAAAATCAGAACGTAGTATCAACATTTTCGTATAATGGGATTTAAATTATTTCAGAAAGGAAAACGTTGCCTTCATTTTCAGAGGTATTTCAGACTAACTAGTAAAATGAGATTAGTAAATTTCCAACTAGGAATGTTTCCTAAAGAGATGTCAGTATTTTAAACTCGTGTTTGTATGAAATCAGAATGATGCAGTAAACACATTTAAAATTCTAGAAGCCACAATTTTGAAGATAGGAAAACAGTTTATAGCTTAAAAAAACGCAATATTTTCTTACATATCATATTAAATTTTGAGGAAGTTAGCTAAAAGTTAAGGGTTGGAAGTTTTAATGAAAATAATAGCCTATGTGAGGGAGGCTAGAAAATCCAGATTAAAGTACAAGTATATAAGGAGGGACTATGTTTAAATTGAAGGGGAATTTTTTTGTGCATGAAACTTTAATTGGTTATTGAATTTATGCAATATTTTGACAGATATCTGAAAAAGAAATTAATTAAAATTCATCCGGAGATGGCGGTCTCCGGCAGAGGTTTTGCAAGGATTCCAACTATAAGGGGGAGGTGGTAAATTTGTAAAATGATGAAAAAGCAATCAAAGAATTGTTGTTACAGCTAGATGATGATGATACCTTATAGAAGAGTTAATGTAGAATTGTTTAAAACAGTTTTCAAAGCCATAACTTGAATACTTTAGGAAATATCTACGATTTAAATTTTATAATTTTCATTCACCTAGTTTAAAAATAGTCACAAAGTATATTTTGGTATCAAATGAAAGAAGAGTGAAAATAAAATATTTTAAAGGTTATTTCGGCTTCATAGCTCTAAAGCTCCGGGAGTAATAAATATTTTTGGAATTTCAAAGAAAATAATTTTTTACGGCAAAATGAAGATAGTTACAGAAATTTTGACTTGGATACATTTTAACATTTAGGAGATAAGCTACCTACTGTAAAAATTTCAGACTGATAGGAATTTATTTAGTGATCGAAGATTTTGGATGTCATGTTAAGGAGGAAAAGTTTACGTTCTCATGCTCTAGGAAACCATGCTTATAAATAGAAGCCACGGGACATCCTTGTCGCAGTTCATGAAAATCAGTTTGACAGACACCACGCACCTCTGTTGCGTGTCTGAGAGTGCTCGGCTAGGCCAGCTTTAACAGGCGATACCATGATGTACCAATTTCCGGTAGCCATCTTAAGATTTTTTCAGCTCGCATGTGAAACAGTTGCACATTCTCATGTAGGGGTTAATGAGGTTGGCCTGACCGTTTAGTTAATAGCACTTGCAACCGTTTATTTTGGAAAAGGAGTTCGATACCTACGTTTGTGACTTTGTAAAATTTTTTGAATACAGTGATGATTTAATTTTTCTATGGTAAAAGTGACTTTGATTTTGACATACCTTTTCCGACTGTGGTAATCCAATCTGGTGGCGACCAACCTTCAAACACATATGAACGATCCAAATGCAACATATTATGGTTGAAGTTGAGATCTAAGCTGTTAAGTACTAAACCTCCACTAATATTGTTACCTCACAGGCTGGCATACGATGTCACCATTCTCCAGCCAATAGCTGACGAGGTGAGTGAGTGAGCTTACGTAATTATACAGTAGATAACTAGTTGGGAAGTGGTATTGTACCACAAGATGGATATGTGCGTATATATGTGTATATTTTACTTTAATCTCTGATAAACATCCAAGTCTATAGAAGAGTGGTGAGGTGACACAAAAAAAGCAAGTTTTGTAGTGACTTATTTCAAAACTGTTTAGACATTAATACATTAGTAATAGGGTGATAAACCTAAGCAAAAATTGGGGAGCATCCATAAACTAAGTGGCTTGATCTAGAGGGGGTGAGGGGTCGGGGTTAAAGCTATGATTGACTACTACATGGCGGAGTGGGGGAGGGCTCTGAGACAAGCTATGTAACTTTTCATAGTTGTTATTTATCACAGTTATGATAAGATATAGAACATGCAACAGCATATGGATATTTATTTCTGTCATTTAATCATCTCCATGTGTAATTTAGATATGCAATATACTGACAGTGTCATGCATATGTGTGAGTTGAACTAGTAGGATTGGGTTGCACACGGCTGTCGTTTTTGAACTAACCAACACGCAATGGCGCATTACGATTTGAAAAACATTACACGTGTCATACTTAGACTCAAATTCACTTACAGATATCACCCAGGCAGTCACAGTTTGTATTGTTTTCATGGTTTGAAATAAAGCTGTTTTGATTATGATCGCCTACTAGCTGATAAAATAATTAAAATTCTTTTTATGAAGTGAATCTCATTGCAACTTTAATTATAGTGGCTGCTGAAGTGCTATTTCAACTTCAAGGTGTGTTGTGACAAGGCGCTGTACAATGATGAACTTTATGAGGCTTAACAAAAAAGTTTTTCCAATGATTTTCCATTATCAAATGAGTTACGGAAAGCTTTTAAGCAGATCAAAATATTGTTCCCTGATAATGTAGAAAAAAAGGTAACAGAATTGCACCATCATCATCATCACCATCACCATCACCATCACCATCTTCAACAGTTTCCAGCCTCTGGCCGGGTCTGCTTTATGCACAAGCCTCTCCATTTGCTTCTTTCATCCCACCACCTCTCTGTCGCCACTTTGTTCCAGTCCTCTCCTCTCTTCCGTACACCCTCCTCCGGATTGTTCTCGGGATTCTCTGAGCCTCCATTCTCTTGACATGTCCATACCATCTCAGTCTGGTCCTCTCTACCCTTTCCTGTAGGGGTTCCTCTTTTTGGAGCATCTAATCACTTCATTCCTTATTCTGTCCATTTTAGTGACTCCCATTCTACCTCTTAAAAACTTCATTTCACTTGCTTGTACTCTGCTGACGTCCCGCTTTTTCATTGTCCACATTTCAGCAGCATAAGTTAAGATAGGCACATAGTACGTATGATAGATTACTCTCTTGCTTCTCTGTGGCACCTCTTTATTCCATATCAGGCTTCTAACGCTCCTTAGGAACGCCTCTGCTTGTCTTCCTCTTTCACTTATCCCGTCATCATTTCCTCCACATTCCTCTATTGCACCAAAAGAAAACAAACTGATGCTCTTGTACATTATTATTATTATTATTGCATAGGAGGTATAGTTTGTTTTATTTTGTCAATTAATGAACAATTGATATTAGGAGAATGTTTTCAGTAACACCTTAAGAAGAAAAGGATCCCTGATTGTACATGAGAAAGAGTTTTTAATCCCCCAATAACTGATCTTTCGCAGGAGTGGTTAGTGTCAACATTTTATTCAGAATATGTATAGAAAAGTATATTACAGAAATATTGGTTGTGTTCATTACCAGGTGTGTAAATATGAAACCGGAATTTGCCGATAGATGGCTGTAGCGATCAAAGCAGTTACCGCCCGATTGCGCCGTTGTCACCAGTTTCTTTTGTCAACAGCCGGCTGTGATTTTCCACTCCCGACAATACAAGTTTCATACGATAGTGCGGTTTTTAACACTGTTGAAGATGTCGACTTTTGTGCCCACAAACTACGATTTGCGGACATCGTTGATTTTCTGTTTTCATTTAAAGGAAACTGCTGCAGAATCGCATCGAATGCTTGTCGTAGCTTACGGCGAGCGTGCTCTCGGGAAAACACAGTGTTTTGAGTGGTTTAAAAAATTCAGAAGTGGAGATTTTGACATCAGCAATGAAGACCGTGGAAGACCTCCAAAGAAGTTTGAAGACAGTGAGTTGCAAGCATTGTTGGATGTGGATGATGCTCAAACGCAACAACAACTTGCAGATCAATTGAATGTGACACGGGAAGCTGTTTCCATACGTTTAAAAGCGATGGGAAAAATCCAGAAGATGGGAATATGGCTTCCACATGAACTGACTGACAGACAGCAAGAAAACCGAAAAACCACTTGTGAAATGCTGCTCGCCAGATATAAAAGAAAATCATTTCTCCATAGAATTGTGACTGGTGATGAAAAGTGGATATATTTCGAGAACCCTAAGCGGAAAAAATCATGGGTATCTCCAGGTGAACTATCAACGTCAGTTTCAAGGCCAAATCGCTATGGAAAGAAGACAATGCTCTGTGTTTGGTGGGATCAAAGTGGTGTGATCTACTACGAGCTTCTAAAACCTGGTGAAACTGTTAATAGTGAACGTTATCAACAGCAAATACTCAGTTTGAACCAATCATTGCGGGAAAAACGACCAGAATACCAGAAAAGACAACACAAAGTGATCTTGCTTCACGACAACGCACCATCACACACATCAAAACCAGTCAAGGAAATGATCGAGTCGCTTAGTTGGGAGATACTGACGCATGCGGCTTACTCGCCTGACCTTGCGCTGTCGGATTACTATCTCTTCGCATCGATGGGACACGCACTCGCCGAGCAGCGCTTCAGTTCTTACGAAAATGTGCGGAAATGGCTTGATGACTGGTTTGCATCAAAAGAGAAATTTTTTTTTTTGGCGTGGCATTCATAAATTACCGGAGAGATGGGAAAAATGTATATCTTGCAATGGACAATATTTTGAATAAGGTATGTCGAACCATTTTTATGCAATGAACGTGTGTTTTTGATCAAAAAATTCTGGTTTCATATTTACACACCTGGTATATATGCAATAATTTTATATCATAGTCTGTTAAGAGAAAACAGCACAAGATAACTTCTAGGATTATTAGGGAAAATAGCTACGTGGCACAAGGGAGAGGTTGTTGAGGAAAAGGCCATGCCGAGCTACATGAGGGTGATGGGGAGGGAGGGAGGGGGGGAAGGAGGGGAGAGTTCAAGGGAGGCCAAAATGTAGCCACTTAGTTTATGGTTGCTCCCTTAGTAAACATTAAATTTTATGGAAGCAATCATTTTTTCCTGATGCAACATTAACATGTTTTGTTTCTATTAATCAGGACAAAACACATCTTTTGCCAATTCTAATCGAACCTAAAACTGTTTAATATCTATTGGAATAAATTGGCGTATCAGTGGAGCTGAAAATGTTATAAAGCAATATAAATTTAAAGAAAAAGAGAACAAACCTATCAATTCCCAAAGTTATGGGCAAAACTACAGATTCCATTTTAAATTCTTGTCCAGATTCTTAATCTTGTTGTCATGAGTTTAAAGTATGTTTTTAAAATTTTTGACAGCTTGGAAAAGAAAAATTCTACAACTTAGTACTTATATGAATGATTTTTAAACTAAAGCAGAAAACTGGATATTGATCAGCTTATAAGCGCAAATAATTTGAAACACCTGACAATTATTTTACTGTACAAGTGCCCAAAATTCTATCACACACAGCACAAGATGTCAAAACAGAAACTGACAAAAATTTGCCAAGGATACAAAATCTGAATGACAATAAAAAATCTGTATGTATAATATGCTATCTGTATAGTCCTCTATTCCAGATTAGGAGTCTTTGGAAGACATAAGGAGGGTGAAGAGTGTGCTAGAAGTACATAAAGGAGTGGGAATATTTTCTTTTGTCTGTAAGGGTGTCAGGGATTGGAATAAATCACCAAGGGAAGTGACAAATAATCTACCAAAAACATTGAAGAAATTTAAAATTCATGAATGGCAGGAGTATATGGGTGGGAAAATTTACACCCAAAGAATATCAGTTAATAGTAATAACAATAAAGGGGTAACTGGATGCCTAGGGAAATTGCCACTGGAGTTCTACCCCACTGAAATTCAATTCAATTTAAACTATTGTTCCCATAAAAATAAATAGTTTATCTGTACTTTGGAGTATCTAAAATATTATTTATGTTCTATACACGAAGACATGGGCTTTCATTAATGGAAGATATCAAATCAGAGATGTTAATCTACATTTCATATCTTGTTGCTTTTACAAGCTTCACTAAATTCCATTCTGTTCATGCCAATATTTGCTAGTCTAACAATCACCAACCTCTCTCTAGTCTCATACTTCAATATTGTAAAATCTCCACTAATCAAAACATATTAACAGCAAAAAAATATATTTATACTCATGAAAATGAGGAAAGCTAGGGAAAGATATATGCACATACTGCCATCTATCTGCAAAAGGTTTAACCTGTGTTTTATGTGTTTGTGTATTTTTAGTTTATGAGGTGGAAGTTCATCTTGGTGACAGCAGACAACTGCCTAAAATTGTTCTCAGGACAGCTGAAACATTAAGCCTGTAATTTGAACTTGGGCCCACTGTACACTTGTGGTTGTGCGATCGATTGGCTGTGTCTGTCGAGAGCTGCTCATCAAACTGCGATTTTGCATTCATCAGCTAAGTTTTTGTAGACTAAATTATTTTAAAATCTTTAATTATCATCTAAACTCTTAGAATTATTGCTAGCAAGAAGAATTATTTAAGATTACACCATAAATATCAGTTTTTAAATTTCGCGTCATTGTTGTTAACGTTATTGCTAGTTATTGCACGTTTCATTGGATTAAACTTAGCATAAGCTTGATAGTTAGATTACTATAATACTATAGCATAGGTAAAAATAGTAGTTTAAGTTATTTTGTAGTGTTAAATTTCTTATATACCGTCAAAAATAGTTCAAATCACTAGTTTGAATTTCGATTGTTAAAGCTTTCTGTATTGTCCTATATTAAGGCATTATTAGGTTTAAAATAACACAGTGTCTTAATTAATTAGTTCCGAAATAGTAATAAAATCAACTGGAAATAATAAATAATAAACATAAGTATTCATATATATCATTTAGTTACTCACATAGGTTACCATAGATTACATCATCGTTAAGAGCGACTATCGATATCGAAATCAAGTTTACGATAACAAAAACGTACGTTCTAATAATTAACGTGTTCTGTCTGAAATTTAATAGAGTTTAATTGCCATCTAATATATATATATATTTATTAAAAAAAATTCCACCTTTCTTTTTTAACTTTCATAAGTAACAAAATAGTTGTTATCCACATTAGCACTAAATAGTAGCCTATTGACCTACCATCTTAAGTTTGTTTCGAAATCCATTAGCTTAAGTTTTATTCATTGGTTCTTAAGTAGTTTAATTACCTAGTCGTTTTTCATAAAACTTCAATCAAATTAAGTATATATAACAATTCAACAGTTAGTCGAGTATAGCGCCTATCATATTTAGTAAAAAACGTTAAAAAATATAGTATAAACTTTATAAGACTACTTTATCAAATAAATTTAAGGTTTGTTTAGAAGAAGGTTGAAGAATTTGGGAAAATCATGACTGGAAACTGTGGCGCCTGTCGTAGGTACGTTGCGAAGGGGATGGGTTGTAGTTGGTGTAAGAAGTGGTTTCACTGGGCATGTGGGGAAGAGGAAACGGGGGAAATAAATGAGGCTCTCCCATGGTTTTGTTCACTGTGTGTTAGGGATGATAGGATGTGGGAGATGGGTGAAACGATTAGGGAGTTGCGTGAAAGGATCAGGGTTCTTGAGGCTCGTCCTGTGGAGGCTCAGCCTCTGCAGACGTGGTCTGTGGTGGCCTCGCCTGTGGAGGTTCAGCCTGTGGAGGCTCAGACTGCACAGGCACAGCCTGTGGGGGCTGAGCTTGTCGAGGCTCAAGCTGTAGAGGCAGAAAGTGGAGATAGTGGGTTGGAGGAAGTTGATAAGGATGGGTGGGAGCTGGTAACAGGTCGTAGGAGAATCATGGTTAACAGGATGAACAAGCCAGACACTTCAGTAATTGTGGGAAAAAATAGGTTTGACCTGTTGCCAGAGTCAGGAGGAGAAGAGCCTCATGTAGATGTAGGAGTAGGAGTAGGTAAGATGCAGCAGACCTTTAGGAATAAGGGCGTGCAGGGCAAGAATAGGAAAAAAAGGGTTCTGCTGCTAGGTAGTAGCCATGGGAGAGGTGTAGGCCCTCTTCTGCAGGATCAGTTAGGTACAGGATATCAGGTCACAAGCTTTTTCAAACCTAGTGCAACATTAGGCCAGGTAATAGAGGATATAGGTTCCCTTTGTAGGAGTTTCACCAAGGATGATAGAGTAGTGATAGTGGGAGGTGCGGGAAATAGTATTGATAGAAACGCGAGTTATAGTATAGAGAGTGACCTGAGGAAGGTGGTGAAGGAGGCACAGCATACCAGGGTGGAGCTCATGCAGGTCCTGAGTCGCCATGACCGTCCACAATTGAACTATGCTGTGAGGCGGGTTAATGTGGAAACGGAAGTGCTACTTGGGAAAGGCATTAGTTCTGTGTTGGGGGTTGTGCCTGTGAACACCATTGGTAGGTGGGGTTTCACTAGGCACGGCCTACACCTAAATAGAAGGGGGAAGGGAGTACTTTCTGAGTTGTTAGCTAAAGCAGTGAGGGAGCCCGTTTCCAGTGATGATGGGGTCAGGACTGTGCCTTTTTTAGGTTAGGGGCTGCTGGTGAAGGGACAGAAATAGATTATCAAAGTGATACTGATTGCAGATTCGCGATGGGGAAAGTCACAGATATTAAAGAAATAGATGAAATGGCTGAAACAATAACTGACTGCGTTAAAAGTGGGAAAGAGGAGATAAATTCTGAAAATGTAAAGCCAATAGTAAGGGTGTTAATGGTAAACTGTAGAAGTATAATGAACAAAGTAATCGAATTTGCAAACTTAATAGAGATGCATGAACCACAAATAATAATTGGGGTAGAGAGTTGGTTAAAAGAAGAAGTACTAGACAGTGAGGTTTTTCCTGATGGTTACAGAGTGTACCGCAGAGATCGAGGAGCAATTGGTGGAGGAGTCTTCATACTAGTTAGCAAAAACTACCATAGTTCACTGGCATTCATAGATCAAGACCATGAGTTACTTGGGGTAGATTTCTGGGGTAGTAAAAAAGAAAAAATCAGAGTGTTGGCTGTTTACCGCAGTGGAAGAATGACAGAAGAGGATGAGGCTCTTGGGGAGAAATTAAATTCATACTCAGATTTCAGAGGTGAGAATAGAATGATCATCATCGGCGGAGATTTAAATTTACCAGGTGTAAACTGGGAAGGGAATAAGATAAATAACACAAGGGAACAAAGATTTGCAAATATCTTAATAAGGGAAGGAGGATTTACACAAGTGGTTGAGCAAAACACTAGGGGACAAAATATTTTGGATATATTTCTAATTAAGCCCGATGAAAACCTTTTGAGGTATCAAGTAACTGAAGGAATAAGTGATCATGAAGCAGTTCTGATGGATATTAGAGGATTCAGTAAACCAGCAGCCAAAATTGAAGGGGGAAATAGGTACAATTATAAAAAGGCACAGGTTTCAAATTTGAGGAGATATTTCAGAGAACAATTCAGCAAATGGAAGGAAGGCTCAGGTACAGTAGAGTCAAGGTGGAAAGAGTTCAAGGAGATAATAAGAAAGGGGGAAGAAAAATTTATTCCAAAGCAAAAAATAAAGAGAAGTAGAGATCCTATGTACTATAATAGGGAAGTGAGGAGGTTAAAGAGGTTGGTAAGAAAAGAACATAACAGAGTTAAGAGACAGCAGGGTAGTAGGGAATATTTAAAACAACTAAACAAGGACTTAATAACAGCAAAGAAAATGGCCTAAAGATGGGTTTATGAAGAGTATTGTCAGTGCAGGGGGACCATTGACTGATGCATCTAGAAATTTCTATGGCTATATCAGGAAACTGAGGGGAAGGGAGGATGTAGAGACACTTATAGATAAGGATGGAGAAGAAGTTACTGACGATTTGAAAAAGGCAGAGATTTTAAGTAACTGGTTCAGAGAAAGCATTAGGGACAATGAATCAGAAACAGGAGGGTCTAATTCGGAGAACGAGCTTAACAACACAATTAGAAATGACGATAGTAAAAAATTTGATATCCATCCTGAGGAAATCATGAAGGAAATAAGAAAGCTGAAAAAACATAAAGGGGCTGGTGAAGATAATATTACTACAGATATCTTAAAGATAGCCGGATGTGACATTGTACCTTATCTTGAAATATTATTTAAATTGAGTCTAGACACTTGCTGCTTACCACAGGACTGGAAAAGTGCAATAGTAGTACCGGTACATAAGGGAGGGGTGAGAAATAGAGTTGAGAATTACAGGCCAATCAGTTTGACATCAGTGGTAGGTAAATTAATGGAAAGATTGATATGCAACCACATCAGAAATATATGTGAGGAACGTAATTGGTTTTCAAGCAGGCAACATGGTTTCAGGCAAGGATATTCATGCGAATCTCAGTTGGTGGGATATATGCAAGATATTTCAGATGAAATGGACAAGGGAGGCCAAATTGATAGTGTAGCACTAGATCTGTCTAAGGCGTTTGACAGAGTAAGCCATAAAATGGTAGTAAATAAGGTAAAAACCATTGGAGTGGATAAGAAAGTCGATTTGCTGGGTAGAAGAATTTTTAAAAGGTAGAAAACAGAAAGTTAGGGTAGGAAATGTAGTATCAAAAGAAGTGGAAGTAAAAATGGGTGTGCCACAGGGTAGCGTATTGGGACCATTGCTATTCATTATTCTAATGAATAATTGTGTTGCCTGTTTACTATCTGAAATTAGATTGTTTGCAGATGACATAATGCTGTATAAAAGAATCAAAACGATAGAGGATTGTAAACAGTTGCAGGGTGATCTGGACAGGATATCTAATTGGGTTAGTAAACATGGAATGAAGATAAATGCAAAGAAGAGTCAGCTTATTAGATACACAAATAAAAAACAAAAGGTTAATTATGAATATAAGGTGGGGAAAGAATTGCTTGCTGAAGACTTGAAATGCAAATATCTTGGAATTACTTTTGATAACAAACTTAACTGGGCAGGACACATAGGACAGGTGGTAGGAAAAGGTTTCAGAGTTCTGCACTTGTTGGAGAGAGTTATGAGGGGATGTACGAGAGAAGTCAAGGAATTGGGTTACAAAACTTTGGTCAGACCATTGCTCGAATATGGTAGTGTAGTATGGGACCCTCATTTTACGTATCAAATACAGGAGTTGGAGAGGGTGCAAAGAAGGGCTGCTAGATTTGTTTCTGGAAATTATCGCAGAATGCAATCAGTGACGGATATGATAAAGGAGCTGGAATGGGATTCATTGCAAGACAGGAGGAGGATGAGGAGGGTCATGGGAGTGTACAGGGCATATACTGGTGATGAGGCATGGAAAGATATTGCAGTAGGTATGAAAAGTAGTGCATGGAAGGGAAAAGATGACCATGACCACAAGCTGGCACTCGATTTCAGGCACAAGGGTGTAGGAAGATTCTCTTTTTTAGGTAAGGGTGTCAGGGATTGGAATGAGTTACCAAGAGAAACTGATGAATAATTTACCGAAAACTTTGAAGGAATTTAAAGATAAAATTTGTAGAGGGCAAATGTAGGTGGGTGCAGGATAGGGGGAAGATAGCTGTGTAGGGAAATTGCCACCGGAGCCTGTGCTCCATTGCAATTAAATTAAATTAAATTAAATCCAGTGTGGTGGCATTTCAACATATGCAGTGTAGGATATTCAGTAAAGGCTGAAGTGATATTGGTATGGCTCATTTTGCAATGGTTAGTGGCATGAATGTTTATTTTTTAAAAAAAACTTTCTTATTTTTTTATTAATCATTTTTACCTTCACTGTTAAGAATCTAGTTATTTTGACATGTTTAGCATTTTATGCAGCATTCTCTACTCATCCATGTATCTTATCATTTATTCATCTATTTGTCTTTAAAGAATTAAGCTTGTTGCAAGTGAAGGCTCATTATCTTAGATAAACTATTGAAAGCTCTTGAAAGAGTTTATTGTTTGTGGAAAATTTTCTCAATTTCAGGTTTTTTACTACAGATAATACATCAAAAGAATAAATCAGAGTTTTTTTTACATAAAAATCACACATTCTGATACCATAGTCACTTATTAATGTGACACTAAAATAATGGCACTGGTCTCAAAGAGCAAGTACACTGACATGAACCTAACATTCTAAAACAAGATGAATTTGATATTTTACTGAAATACTGAATATTGCCCCACATATATAGAGAGGTGTTCTCAAAAATTGTAACTACAAATAATGAATCTGTAAATCCTAAATGTTCGAAAATCAAGCGTGAATTATGTGGGCAGTGTAAATGGTATGAACAAAATTTGAAAAAAGTGGGTTTAGGGCACCAGTGGAAAACATTGAAGGAACAGGTATTATCTAGCAATATCTTTTCATTTTAGAAATAACTAACAACAAGAAAACAATTTCCCAGTATTAAAATTACTTAGCATGAATTAAATCTAATGCAATTACCAGCATCCCTTGCGTGTGTCTTTCAAATCATTTAACTACCCTTCCTAATATCATAAATCCACTAACCACCAAATATATTTGAGGGTTTCTACCAAAAACTATTTTAGAATAAACATTTTAATCATTCATAAGCACTGGAGAATTGATTTTTTTTAATAGTCAATATAAAGTTAACAATATACTTGTTAATACTGACCTCTATGAATGAAGTCTACAACTTTGTCAATATCAGTCTCAACAAATCCTCTCGTGGTAAGAGCAGGAGTACCAAGACGAATCCCACTTGGGTTGAACGCACTCTTATCACCTGGAACTGTTTAGAAAAAGAATGCATTAGGAACACAGGACTCCAAAATGCAATACAGCTCCATTACTCAATGGATGCCATCAAAAATAAAATAACATAACAAATTTGATTCAAATTTATAATAGTAAATTTAATCTATTATAGTGATAACGGAAATGAAGTTTGCCAATGAAAATAGAAGGACAAGGAACTCTGACCCATCCCTCATAAAAGATGAAGGCAGGAGTGTCATAATGAACATAATCACACTTCACAATATTTCGGTATAGAAGCAACACATCTTTTATATATAAAAATCAATGTTTGTTTGTTCGTCTTCTATGCATTCCTATACCATTTATCAGATTGCAATGAAACTTTGGAGAGTTTTCGAGTGTGCGTCTGCTAAGGTTCCTGTGAAAAAAAAATTCCAAAAAGTCAACCCCTATTCCCCATAACACCCCATAATTTAGGCAATACCACATTTTTTCTCCGATTTAGATAGGAATTTGTACACTTATACTTCAAAATAAACATAAAAATACTGCCTACATATGGTTTCCAAATATTCATCCCCTCTCCCCCTTTCCACCCCCATTACCCTATAATTTAGGCAATACCACATTTTTTCTCCGATTTAGATAGGAATTTGTACACTTATACTTTAAAACAAACAGAAAAATACTGCCAACATATTGTTTCCGAATATTCATCCCCTCTCCCCCTTTCCACCCCCATTACGTTTTTACCCCATAATTTAGGCAAAACACATTTTTTATCCGATTTAGGTAAGTATTTGTACACTTATACTTTAAAACAAACAGAAAAATACTGCCTACGTATGGTTTCCGAATATTCATCCCCTCTCCCCCTTTCCAACCCCATTACGTTTTAACCCCATACTTTAGGCAAACCACATTTTTTATCAGATTTAGATAAGAATTTGTACACTTTGTATACTTTGAAACAAACAGAAAAATACTGCCTACGTATGGTTTCCGAATATTCATCCCCTCTGCCCCTTTTCAACCCTTTACGTTTTTACCCCATAATTTAGGCAAACCACATTTTTTATCCAATTTAGATAAGAATTTGTACACTTATACTTTAAAAAAGAGAGAGAAATACTGTACACATTAATTTCACAAAAACTCAATCCCTCTCCTCTCTTTCCACCACCTTAATTACCCCCTCTTCCTCATAACACCCCATAATTTAAACAAACCCGCAAACCGTTCGTCTGTTTACGGTGAAGCTTTGGTGAGTTGTTGACGGGATGACGGAGAAGGTACCTGTCAAAAAAATTAAAAAACCCACCCCTTCTCCCCATAATTTAGACAAAACCTCATATTTCATCAGATTTCAATGGGAATTTGCACACTTATAGTTTGAAACAAACAGAAAAATACTGCCTGCACATGTTTTCCAAAGCGCATCCCCTCTCACCCTTTCCAACTGAAAATGAATGAAACAGCAGTTTAAAATTTATATGTAAATATTTTTTCATTTAATCAATGTGCCTACTCAAGTCCAGCAATAGTGAAGCATTGCCGGGTCAGCTAGTATGGTAATATTGCAAGGAAATCACTTGTTTACACCCAAACTTGCCACATGACTGAAGTTGGAGATGAACAAGGTGGGAAAGATGAAGACAGCGATGGTGGGGGAGAAATATACAATCGATAATTACAGAAAAGTGTGATCCCTGGAAAAGGTCATATAAGGCCTTTCCATATGGTTACTTCCGTTTGCAGCATTTCACTGCACTTCCAACTTGACTGGTAATTCTTTTTCCAAGTTATATTTGTATCTGTTTATTTCATTTTTATTTATTTAGCTACAGAATTATCCTTTGGGTTAGTTTACTCCAACTGTTTAAATTTAAATTTGTTGCTACTCTCACAATTTTCTTTCGTTCCAATATCTTGCTGGTAAATATTTTGGCTACTTGATTTTTCAGGTCTACATCCAAAAAAATAATTATATATAGTTTTGCGAAATCATTTTATAACTTTCAATTCTCTCACAGTATATGTTCTCTACTGGGCCATTCTGCATGTTAAAAATAAATATTTTGCCAATCATCAATTTCCACACAGACAGCTGTTTTCCTTACTTTATTTTCATTTCCTGATCTATTTCACCTCAGTTTTTGTCCTTTTGTGTGACTCACGTCATCCCATTTTACTTCCACCTTTTCTTTTAATTATGTGCCATTATTGTCCTTGGCTTTTCAGATCTTTTCCTAATGTCATTAATTGCAACCCTTCTGAAATTCTACTATTTTCATGCTTTGCCAGATGCTTTCACATATCCTCTTTCTTCAATCGTGTATCTTTCGGAGCATTACCCCTCTAAGGTTTGACCATAAAACTACCTATTTCTGTAAAAACTTCACCCAACCCTCCATGTCTTTCAGTTTGTTCTATCCCTCACCCTTACCCGAATTGTCTCCCACAATATATCCTTAAAACCCACCAACATTCTATTCAACTGTCCACCATCCACAAAATCCTCTGAAAGTCATCACCAACCTGCATGTACAATTAATTCTGACCACATGCAGACAGTAGCAATGATAATATATACATAACATCTGTACAAGTATCTGCTCTACGGAAAAGTTGTTTGTGTATAGCCTTTTCCAGAGAATATAGTTTTCCTTAATGATCCTTCCCCACTATTTCCGTCCCCACCATTCAGACACGGTTCATCTCTGGCTTCAGTGACATAGTGAGTCTATGAATAAACATCTGATCCCCTCGAGACAGGTCTCACCTCTATTCTTGATTAATGTTTATAGTGATATATGTAATATTTTTTCATGTTTGTACGTTTTTCATGTTTCTCCTGCCTTCAACTCTGATGGATTTACTTTCCCTATCATTAATTAAGTTCATTCTTCTATATGTACATTCAACTCTGAAACAACTGTTTTAGAAAAACACCACTAGGATTAATAAAAAGGTTCCACTCATCTGTATGTTCATCTCATTGCATTTGGCATACAGTAAGCTATGACTATGCAAGATTTTTCCTCTACTTTAAGTAACTATCGTATCAACCTAGGTCAGTACATCCATAGAAGAGATGATTGTAGCAGATAAGTGGTATATAATGTACTAGTTTTGTAGATGTCTTGTTTCTTTTGCAATGCTAATACACCAGAAAACTAATTCAAAGTTGCTAAGATGTTCTGGAAAGCACTCAGACCCAACTATAGACTGTTCTATATTGCAAATTTTAAAAATGTGCTATTAAGAGAATAAAGTAGTCTGATCTCTTGCTACAGTTAGAGCAAAGAAATGGTGAAAAAAAAATAACAAATTTCAGGCTACACTGTTATTCATGAAAACAGAAACATCTTGTTAAGTTTGCACATATTCGACCACAGTCAATGATCAAAGCAGAGTGTTTGAGGTGACAAACAATATCATTGGAATCATTACACACAAAAAAGAGAAATTAATCATAAAATGATAATTGAAATATATTAACAGTGAAAAATTATAAAAATATGTAAAGCATTAATAATAAATAAATACAATAATAACTAAAAAATAAATAACTAAACTATATTTGCAAGTGATAGGATTACCATGGGGCTGAAGGTGAGTATGGTTTCAAACTGAGACCCTAGGGAAAAGTGTCATTCAGATTTTATTAGTTGGTGGGTTCCTCCCATCTGGATACCAGACACCCCCAGCCTCAATATCACATGATAATTACCTTCCTCACCTTCATAAACTCACCACTTGCAAGTATAACTTATTTATACATTACATGGAAAATACACCCAACACTCACCAAAGTTGAAGGGAGGAGGGCAGCAGCAACAAAAAAAAAACAAAAACAAAAAACCACACAACAAAGTAAAAACAATATCCCAGCCCGCCACACGATTCATGTGGCGGGCTGGGATGTGACCACACCTTTCCCCCTGCCATATGTCTCGCCTCACATGATTAAGACTCGTGTCAAATTATTGTTTTTACTTTGTTGTGTGTTTTTTTGTGTTACTGCTGCTCTCCTCCCTTCAACTTTGGTCAGTGTTGGGTGTATTTTCCCTTTCTTTTCCATGTAAATATTTCCTAGCAGCATTTCTTTCCTTTCATTGTTACCAATATTTATAAATTATTATTTTATTATCTATTAACATTTACTATATTATTGATAATTTACCACCACTAATATATTTCATTATTGTAGTACGATTAATTTCTATTCTGCATGTAGCATTTCAACTGAAATTGTTTTTATTACCCCTAGTTCTAGGGAAGTAATTAGTTCTGGATAGTAAAAACACATGATTTGGAGGGAAGGGATAGATTTGAAATATTTTCATGATTAAGTAGTTTCCAGTAGAGAAATAGTTTGCAAAACTTTGGAAAGATAAGTAGCATAATATTTTAATGTGATTTGGCTACTTAGTTAAATGATCAAGAGTTTATTTAATATTTGAGAGATCACATGGTGAAATGTAAACTTTGGAAAATTATTACAGGGGGAAAACAGCTATATTTTGGAATTATCATCATAACAAAAAGGTTTGAAAATAATCAGGGCTACCCACTGCAGAAATCTGAGAGAAATTAAATAATTTTTAGATATTCATGAAGATGGAAAAATTTAAGTACTGGCAGTCACGTGAGTGTGTCTCGTCATTGAATTTATTACCTAACAATGCAAGACGTCATAGTTTTGGGCAAAGGTATAAATATGAGTGGCAAATGTCAAAATCAGCCAGTGTAATTCAGTTTATTACAAGCTTTATCATTGCTGCAAGTTGTAGAGTATGCATGTCGTGTGGTGGTTGCCAAGTGTGATAGTTAAAGATGGGGGTGGATTGCGTAGAAGTACTTGAAAATGCCTGTGGAATTGAATATGAGTCAAGGTTTTTGAGTAAGGGACTAAAACTGAGTGAAATTTGATAATGGAAACTTCTGGCTACTGTTAGGGTTTTGGAGAGAACATTAGTGAGCCAAAGAGGATAAATCTTAGCTTTGGATCTATGTAGAGTGGTGTGGTCATTGTAAGGAATATACTGAAGAGGAACCTGCTAGCTAAATTAGTGATGTAAGACATTTGTAGCGGTCAACTTTAAATCCAAAATGTGTAAAATGGTGATCAGACATATTGTGCTTTGATAGGTTAATAAACTTCAGTAAATTTCATTTGTGGACTTTTACTTCTTAATATCAGACCATTAGACTTTCTCCAAGTAAAACTGGAGTGGCAATCAAAACTATATTCCAACCAAAATGACAATTTTTTTGCCAAAAACTAGAACAAATAAGCCCACAATTTGCTACATAAAACAACATTTCAAAAACACACACAAACAAACTGTTCCTCTACCCAAAAATAGAAACTATTTTTTTTATGCAAAATAGCTTTCTGTTAAAATGGATATACATATCTCTTTACAAAGTCACATGTGATTAAGTAAATAATAAAAGAATCATCACTTCCTATGGTTGATGTGACTTTCATGAACAACCTGCAAATGGTTACTAGGAGAAATTAACATTAAAAAAAAGTTGAAAATACTTATCATTAGTATTGTCCCATAATAAATTATATCAAAGCTTGGATTACTTGACGGGTTGGAAACCATAGTGGTACAAATGACAAATATGAGAAATGAGATCTAAGTGAATCAAAAGACAGGCCGTGTACTCATCTTTAGCATGCCAAACCAATACAAGCTATTTTATATACCAAGCCATCTAATCTTTGGTTGGGATAACTGCATCTCTTATAAAATTGCTCTGTTTCCGACCATAGAGGTACTAGTGACAAAATGGTGAGGCGACATTCTAAGAGAATATTAAAAATTATCAAGAAATAACTAGGAACGAAGACTTTCCTGGTGTACAACTGCAATGAAGTCTTCATGGGAGTACTGCCAGATTGTGTGGTGAAAACACGATATTTCAACGGCTAGCTCCGCCGTCTTCATCAGATGTGTAGACATCTGCACTGGTCGACTGACCCACAGATACTGAGATAGCTCAGGTGCCACACTTCCTTTTATACATGTCCACGTCAGGCGGCTGGCTGCTAGTGGGCGTGGCTAAAGTTCTCGTTGCAGCCCGAACTAATATGGAGCCCTCTACAACATTCTCTGCGGATTCGTGCCAAGGCTGGTTTCCTTGCCTCACTAAGACATAGACCACTGTCTCTATTGAATGTATTGGCCAGTTGAATTTCGATTGCATCTTTGATAACAGATTCCCCAAAATGTGAAGTTCTAGCCAGTATCCTAAGGTTATTGAATTCTACTTTGTGGCCACGTGCTCGGCGATCGCTGAGTTGCTGTATTGTCCTAGGCAGAGGTGGTGTTTATGTTCTTCACACCGGTTTTCTATAGAGCAGATAGCTTGACCAATGTAGGTCTTTCCACACTCGCACGGGATGCTATAAATCCCCGGAACTCTTAGGCCAAGATCATCCTCAACTTAGTGGAGATAGTCCCATATTTTTGCTGGTGGTTGATACAAACATTTTATTCCATGCTGTACGAGGATTCTGGCAATTTTTCCCAAGGTGTTTCTGGCAAATGTCAGAAAGGTGGTGGCCTTGGGCGTTACCTCCAAAATACGGGACTACCTCCACTCAGTCAAGGATGATCTTGGCCTAACAGTGCCAGGTATTTATAGCATCCCGTGTGAGTGTGGAAAGACCTACATTGGTCAAACTATTCGCATTATAGAAAACCGGTGTGAAGAACATAAATGCCACCTCCACCTAGGACAATACAGCAACTCAGCGATCGCCAAGCACGTATACAACCATGGCCACAGAGTAGAGTTCAATAACGTTATGATACTAGCTAGAACTTCACATTTTTGGGAATCTGCTATCAAAGAAGTGATCGAAATTTGACTGGCCAACACATTCAATAGAGACAGTGGTCTATGTCTTAGTGAGGCATGGAAACCAGCCTTGGCAAGAATCCGCAGAGAACGTTGTATCTCTGTCCAGCTGCCGCCATAGAGGGCTCCATATTAGATCGGGCCACAACGAGAATTATAGCCATGCCCACTGGCAGCCAGCCACCTGATGCGGACATGTATATAAGGAACTGTAGCACCTGAGCTATCTCAGTATCTGTTTGTCAGCCGACCAGTGCAGATGTCTCCACACCAGAAGAAGTGGCAGAGCTAGTCGTTGAGATATTGTGTTTTCACAACACAATCCAGCGGTACACCCATGAAGACTTCATTGAAGAAATAACTAGTTGCATGGAAGATAAATATGAGTCTGTGGAGTGTACATTTTGTCTGTACATAATAGCAATGCATTTTTGTAAAACATTATGCTGAAAAGTTGTCAGTTTACGGTAAATACAGAACCTTACTCCTCATACTATTCGTGTTGACTTCTGTATCTGACAGCAATGATTAAAAGTGACTTCCAGAAGATAGAATGATGATGTATTTTAAAATAAACTAACCATTACATCAGGGCAATATTTTTTTAATTGTGTTCGATCTGATTTTGTTTACGTCATTTATTCCACTTGTATTTACAAACACCCGTTTTACTCAAATAATTTATTGACTTATAACCATTATGGTTCGCAACCCGTGATTTATTAGCTCTATTTCAACTTAATGTGCAGGCCTTGTTCCTTGCTGAATTGATCAAATGTAGCACTACACCCTTAAATCTTGAATATTCAATCTTAAATACACATTAATAATTTTCTATTGTTTGGTTATTACAAACCTGTATTTTTATTGCAAGCAATTGAGATTTCCTCAAGAATATACTCAGCCTTGCTGCCAGTTATTCCTGCTGAGCGAAGATCAACTAGAATCAGGTGCACATCTGTTCCATCAGTAGTGATTTTGTAGCCTTTTGACTTCAAACCTTCACTCAGTCTTTTTGCATTGACAATAACCTAAGAAAAATATTAAGAAGTATTTATATATTTTAGAAGAGCTCATATTTATTGTACTAACTCAGAATAATAAAAACAAACTTTTCACTTTAAAATGTCAACACCCCATATCTAAATTCAGACAGTCCTACACGAAACTTAGTGCTCTAAGACAGTGGTACTCAACCTTTTATATTCTTGGGTCGCATGAGCACAGTTGCTATATCAAGGGGGGTTGCAGTAATCTACAGTATGATAAAACTCCACATTTAAAAGCAAGCATTTATTTTAACATCAATGTAACTTTTGACAGTTTATGTGAATCCAGTTTATAATTGTTAGCCAACGGGCCACATAAAAGGGTTGGTGTGCCACATGCAGCCCGCAGGCTGCAGGTTAGTACCGCTACTCTAAGAACAAACTTTAACACCGGGTGTTTCTAAACGAATATCAGATTTTTAACGCTTTGTAGTATTTATTATATAAAACGTAAAATTATAATTAATAGATGAAATGTAGGACCAACTCAAAACAGTTATATCTACAAGCTTACAAGTGATCAATTTGAACACCTTGTAACAGCCCTCATACCTGAATTTTGAATAGTATTGTACTGTATGAAGTATTTTTAGTGAGCTATAGACTGTTTTATGAAAGAAAATTATTTAAAGTCCATTTAATATGTTTAAGAACCGAATGGTGCAAGAGAATTTCTTTAATGTTTGTAATTCCATGTATTAATGCAAGTTATGATGTCTACAGGACAATTTTCTACAGTTTGAGATGATTTCTGCAAATAATTTTGTATTTAAGTTACTCTAATTACCACTTCTGATCATTTTGTAATGTTGTTAAGTAATTTTGTATTAATTCCGATTGTTTTTAACATGTTTGATTGTTTGAGTGATTGTTAATGTTCGAGAAATATCGGGCGGATGCCTTTGAAGAATTCCCGTAATTTCGATAAAGACTATATAAATAGATCGGCTGGACAGATTCAGTATTCAGTTTTACACAGAGATTCATCCAGTTAGTTTTTCAAGTTGAGTTCACAGAGATTTTATTTGCGACGGCTCAGAAGTGCATCTCTGTATTGTATCTATGCTTGTGAATATCGCTGACTTCGTTTTGTGCAAATAAACAAATATTCACATAACCTTCTGGTGGACTTTTTAATTAATCAATATATATAAATTAAACCACCGAAGAACCTAATAACCTCTCGTCACACAGAACACATCATATCGATAGCCAATTTCTTCCCAAACGTTGATTAGGATTTGTGGTGTAATTGTTGCAACAGTTGCCTCAATCCTGTTTCTTAGGTCTGGTAGTGGAGGCACATACGCATGATCCTTTATGAACCCCCACAGATAGCGTCAGATAGGGAGAGCGTAGAGGCAATGTGAAACAAGCTCTGTCTTTGGGCCCTTTGCGGCCAATCCAGTGGTCGGGTACAGTGACATTCAATCAGTCGTATACGTTGTTATGCCAGTGAGGTGGTGCACCATCTTGGTGCCAAATGAAGTTATTTGGCTCGCTTCTACCAATTGAGGAAATAGCCATAGTTGTAGAGCATCAGGGTAGGAAGTACCAGTTAAGGTACGTGCACACTAGAACGGGCCGCATCGAATCGGGCGAAAATGTTGTAATGCACATCTGAACACAGCTGGTCGCATTTCTTTTTTTGTCACAGTCTTCGGTTTTCGATGATTATCCAGCTGCTTCTGTACTGTAAATGGACACATCAGGCAAAGGGCTTTTATATATATATATTCATTGAAGAAGAAGAAAATTAAGCAGAAAAGGCAATGGGTTTAATTTAAAATGGAATTTTTCGCATTTCTTGGGCACTTTGGATGGCAAGCATGTTATAACAGTTCTACTGAATTGCAATTCTCTTTATTTTTAATGCAAAAAATTAATGTTTTTCATGGTTTTACTATCCCTTGAAGTTGTTGAATACCATTTTGGTATTTTCGTTGATGGGCGATTGGGAAAAAAAAATATGGCAAATCATTTAGCCACAACAAGTTAAGTGAGGCAATGGCTGCAGGAAAACTGAATTTGCACATTGACAACTTCATCCAGGGAACTGATATAAAATGCAGTATATAATAGTAGTGGATGAAGCTTTTCCCCTTTCGAGATAAGGCCTATTCCAGGATGTCAGATAACTGGAAATGAAGAGAAACTTTCAATTTCATGCTCAATAAACTATGGAGGGTGATCGATAACTGCTTTGGTGTTATAGGTAGAAAGTTTCTAATCTATGAAAAAAGAATGTTGATGTTACCTAATAAGATAAATTAAGTAATACTAGCCACGTGCTGCATTCATAACCTTTCGATTATTGATACCTGAACTGGGTTGCAGAAGATAGGAACAATAATGACAACAGAGAAATTTCAATATTTGACTTACACAGATTTCTAGGCTACTTCAGAAATCATTAAGATTTGGAATAATTTCACAAAATTGGTAACACAAAGCTTTACGATCGGGATTCAAAGAAAATGATAGAAAATTATAATACATAAGTAAAATAAACAAAAAATAAAATGCAAAACATGACATTATACCTGGTTGTTTTAACTAGTTTCCTATTTTCACCTAATGTTTTTGTTATTATATTTTGGACCTTGTAAAACATAAAATTCTTTGAAAGTCATTACTAATGAAATGCAGTGCTCTTTATCCACTACGTTTGAATAGTTTAAGTTAAAACATGCAAGCAAAGAACAAGTGAGCTTTAGTTAGAAATTTTATAATTTTTCATCTTTATTAAAGTTCAGAAAGTAATTAAATTTTCAGATTGTAATTACCGATATTTTTTTCAAAAATCATGCTGCGTGCAAATTTGCAGCCAATTTTGTTGAAGTAATGCATTTGATTCATAGAAATAGGAATATACAAGGTACAAAAGTCAGTCAGTGCTGTTGGAGCTCCTATCGAAAACCTGGTCGGGACTGAGTGCATCAGGGCACACATGCGGAAAAATATGCCTAGGGAAGTGACCTGACAATGCGACGCGACACGGCCCGCCCCACCCCGACTCGACCCACCTGTGGTGCGCGTTACCCCATTAGAATCAGTGTAAACAATTGCTCACGGATTTCTGCGATGCAATGTGCCCCTTTCTAGTGTGTGCGTATCTTTACAGTGGATTTTCTGAGCCCCAGATGTGCACATTACGAGTGTACAAATGTCCACCGAGGTGAAATGTCGTTTCATCACTGAAAATAACACAATCCAGAAAATCTTCATCGTCGTGCAACAAAATTTCATGTGCATACTTGGCACTTAAACCATGGTCTGTAGGCTTTAGCGCCTGTAACAACTGCAAATGATAAGGACATAGTTGTAAGTGTTTCTGTAAAACTTTCCAAACCTCTCTGGAATTGCTAATTCACGACCAGCCTTCCAAGCTGATTTCTTTGGTATACGCATGAAAGACTCTCTCACTCACTCAACATACTCTTCACTAACCTTCGGTCATCCCATACTCTTCCCTCTGCAAAGGCAGCTGGTATTTTTAAGCTGATGATACCATATACTGATGTTATTATCACTTGGGGGATCACATCTGAACTTAATCCGGAATGCACATTGCACAGTAACTACAGATTCGGTCTTTGCAAACTGCAGAACACAAAAAGCTTTCTGTTCACTAACTGCCATTTTTGTTACTAGTGCTTTCTAACAGATAACGAATGAAACATTGCATGCACATGTGCATCAAGTACCAACAAACAGAATTGTTTGAGTTGCTCTTTCATTTCATGTATTAATTATAATTTAACATTTTATGTAAGCAATACTACAAAGCATTAAAACCCCGATATTCATTTAGAAACACCCAGTATTATTTATAGTCAATTTGATTTAAGAAACAGATTTTATGAGCTGAACCCTTCCCCATAAGCTTTCAGTCAGTCAACTCAGTAATCTTAAAACATAGTGAAACAGCTTTTGTGTTTAAATCTATAAGTATGCAAAAGGCTTACATTGTTTAAGAATATCATAATTAAACTGAAATTATTAAAACATTTGACACCAATGAAAGACTTCCCTCTGCAGGTTATAATTGTATAATTTATTAGCAAAGAATTTTAGGGAACAAATAATGAACACAGGTCTTACTAAGACTGACTGGGCTGTATATGACGAGCCATTGCTGATAATCTAAATTGATGCAGTATTATCAATCTTTATAACTTATCTCTTTCCATCCACACCACACTATTTTCACACAGACTTTGATGCTAATTATCAACAAGGCAATTACAACCAGCAAGAATGTTGTAAAAGAAAATAAATCAACCATAATCTTTATAAAAGAACTATCCCTACATCCATGTATGTAAATTTTGGGAAATCACAGAGAATTGAAATAAGGATAGCAGGCATGGGATTAAAGACATGATTTGCAATTGTTCCCACTGATCACTCAAAGGCACATTCAAAAGATGGTTACTGAGAAATGGTTTGGTGCATGTTTTGTAATGGTCACTAATTACAGCTTTTAGATTGCTTTCCATATTTATGCATGAAAATTGTGAGTAAACTTCATGGGGAAAAAACTGGAGGTATGTTTTCTTCCACATAGCATACTCATAAGTTGGAAAGAATATATGATTTTCATGAAAAAAAAGTGTGTATTTCGTTCATACAGCTGAACTGGAATCAATTACAAATACACCTTTAAGCTGAATAAATCATTTTGAGATTTGTTCCGCAAAAAAAATTAAGCTGGTAATGAAATTTTAGTATCAAGTACAAATGTTTAAGAATTTAAAACTTTGATGAAAATAAACACCAATCCTAATGAAAATGAGAGAATGTTTAAAAACACAAATATCACAAGTATCAGAATTACCTGCTCCTGATATTTCTTAAACTCTGAAGACATAGCTTGCTTCATTGCAGTTGCAATTCCAGCAATGGCATGGTTATGTGGACCTCCTTGAAGACCAGGGAACACTGCCTGGTTGATTTTAGATTCTAAATCATACATGATTTTTTCACCATTCTTGCCAATACTGCGCACACCTACAAATCAGGAAAGGTGTATAACAGAAAAAAAAAATCCTCAAGTTTAATCTTTCTAACATAAATACATGTACAACATACTTCCATTTTGAACAAATATTTATTTGGAAAAAGAAATGATACTCTAAAGACTTATCAGCTTTTACTTTAAAATAAATAGCTGCTACTGAATTATAATTATTTTACTACAGTTTTACAAGCAAATGAATTTTTAAAATGATAGTTTGACTTTCACATCTTACAACTTACTATTTAATAACAAAATAAAGCTTGCTAAACAACATCAAAGCTGACGAAGAGCAAAGCTATTTAGAAAGCCATCAAAAATATATTAAAACCAATTTCTTCAGTCACAGGTAAATACATACAAATACTGAATGGTAATTTACTCTAAACAATTTTAGTCTACAACCAAGTATCTTGACAGAGTGAACCATAGAATGGTGATACATGAGGTTAAAACATTTGAAGTTAATCAGAATGTGACTCACGAGTCTGTGTAGGAAATGCAGTATCACACGAAGTTGAAGTTAGACAAAAGTTACAGTATGGTGTATTGAGATTATTACAGTTCGAGGCTACAGTGTGTTGTGAGTTAACAGACAGAAGTTAATCTGCATACAAATGGTAATGATGTATAGAAATACAAAAGGAAATGACTGAATAGTTATGGAAGGTGGGGGGATTTAAAAACGATACTTAATAAGGTGAATCAGCATGCTATAAAGATGAAAACAAAAAGAGCTGGCTTATTTGGTACACAAATAAAAAATAAGGCTTTGTACAATCACATAGTGTAGGGGAATTACTGGTTTCCACTAGTTAATATATCTTCGAGATCCACAGGAAAACATAGGGCATGGTGATCTGTGCACTGTAACAATTTGAGTCATGACACAATGCTTCTGATACAAGGTATAAGAAAAACAGACATGGACAGTGGGTGTCTGAAATATTTCCTTATTAATTCTTAATTTCCATAGTTCTGTTGTTTTAACTGGGACCAAGATTTTTCTAACGATTCTTCTTTCTAGGCATTCACTGGCATATAGACATTTTAGTATTACAACCGAGTTGGGGGTGTCCATAAACCACGTAGCTCCATTTTGGCCGACTGTGAAAAGGGGGGGGGGAAGTATGCCAAAACGGTTGGGAACCTACAGTGTAGATGAAAGGTTAATTATTGAAACAGGGTGCAGCTTTGACAATTTAAGATTTTCAATATTTATTTGGTAGTTTGTAGTGCTACTAAAGAAAAATTTGTCCTAAACTGTTCCAATTTTGATAAAATATACACTTGTGACTAGTTAACACTTCCTCCTGTAAATGTGCCAAAAACTCATAACAAACAAAATTATAGATTGTGCATGGTGTTCTATCAGAAAGTATATGAGCAACTACTCCTAATTCCATGTTATTACTATTTTTATAAAAATTTTTTAAACTGGTTCATCCCACGAACTTGAACCTAAACTGTTTATTAACAGCTGATAGTTCCCTTTTGATGGTTGTCATTAGAACGGAAAAGTAACATGACCAGAAGAAAGAGTCATTTTGAAGTCACACGTCAATGTACCCATCTTTACAAACAGCATGTATAATACTGCAGCAAACAAATGAAAGAATAGGTCTGATGTAATGCATAACTGTTTGGCAGTTGAATGTTGAAATCATTACACTGAATAGAACAGTTAATAAGAAGTGTATTGAACTTAAACCACATTACAATCATCCGATCTTGTGAAAACATTGCCATCCTCTGGCATTACCTGTTTTGCAAGACATCTGGCACATTCGCTTTCATATCTCATTCACTCCAAGTTTCTTCCTGCAGTACTTATCTCCAGCCAACTGTCTTTATTCACTTGGTCCACCCATCTTGTCCATGATCTTCTAACATATCTCCTCCAAGTGTTCAAGAGTGCTAACTTTGGCATTCTCCTCTCCTCTGTTAAGTTGACATTTTCCAACCATTCCAATCTTCTTTCTTTAATGCCTCTTCTAATGGTTATACTTTTAATCTCTCCATGATGTTTCCATTTCTGATTTTATCCTTTCTTGTGATGTTCTCTTTCCCCCTCAGAAACCTAACCTCTGCCACCTCCAATCTGTATATATTTCTCTTTGTCCAAGTAAAGGTTTCAGAACCATAGGTTAATTGATTGACAGTATACTTTATTGAGTAATATTTTGTTTTATTTCCCTGTGTTCCACCTCCAGATTAACCTCTTGACTAGATGAGATGATAAAATTTATTTTTAATAAGAACAACAATCACTGCAATTGAGATCATGCCTCATGATAATTTCCCTTTATACTTTCATTTTACTTTAAGCTTATTTCCATTCTGAGGAGTATGATTCCTGCCTCCACATCAGCCATTCGCCTATTATAATAGTATTCTGTAAAGTTGTAACAAAATGAATGGTGCAGCATTACATGTACCAATACTACTACATCACAGTAATTAAATTGTAAACAGTACAAGGATAACTGCAATTATGATGTGTTGAACAGTGTAATATATTTTGTTTTGTGCTCAGAGTGATTGATTTTATCAAGTTTTGAACAAGTTAGTGTAACTTTTTTATCTGTGACACTATCATTCCAAGAAAGCATTCCTTGAAAGCTTTTCAAAATGTGCTACTTTCAATCAATCTTGGTGACATCTTGAGATATTCTTTTGACATTTGTTCTGGAGAGTGTGCTAAGAATAGGCTTCAGATACTGGGGTAATTTATTTATTTTAAATCTGATTCCTGCAGTAAGTAACAACAGGATAATGCAATATCAGTGCAGGAACTTAAAAAATGTGTACAAAAATCATTTGTATTTTGTATACTTAAACAAGGCCAGCAAATAATATTGGTATAGTAACAAGAAATTCCGAGTAGGTTCATTACCCATCTAGAATTTGAGAACAACAGTGTGCCACACAGAGAGAAAGAACAAATATGTAGAACAGACGAGCTGAGAACAGAGATATATAATACACTGCTCATCCTCTCATAGCCTGGGAACCAAGAAAGACAATGGAGACATGGCCACAGATATTCTAATCCAATTACCAGTTAGAGAAAGACAGAATGGCCATGGTTCTATTACGATTTTGGTATTTTTTTCCACAGTCATTCAAGTGTGGTCTATTACACATGTCTATGGTACAAACACATGCACTCATTGTGTGGTGTGCACTGTGTATATGCACATCACGATGCAGTCACTTGGACGCTCAACAAGTAATTTTGAACCTTTTTGAACCCGGGAGAGAGAGGCTTGAATGAAACAAGTTTTTCAGTTTTAAACCAACGCAAGAGTTAGCTAGATCGAAAATGTTGTAAGATCAACTCAATAACATTGCAATATTAGATGTATACAGTAACCTCACTGGTTAACTTGATTTGGAAAAAAATTGTTGTACCAGTCAATTTCCAAAAATTCAAAAAGCAGTTTAGTTTGTCACTGCACAATTAATATTGAATAATGATAAATTTACATAATAATAGTGAATTTTGTACACAATTAAAATACATTATTGAATAAATTATTCGAGAATATTTTTAATTTTTTTTTCACCCCAATGAATTTCACTTGTGAATTTGTACGATTATTACTATTATTATTATACTTGTTTTTGGGTAAGATAACCAAATAACATTTTCAGGGGGACGCCCCTTTTGACTACTCACCTGTACCTAACACGACCCACAGGCCCTATCTTTAAAAGGCACAAAGAAACAAGTTTACAAGAAAAACTAATGAGGACTTCACTGGTTCACTGCCAGATTGCATTGTGAAAACACGATATTTTGATGCCTAACTCCGCCGTCTTCCTGAAGACATCTGTACTGGTCGGCTGACCCACAGATACTGAGACAGCTCAGGTGCTACACCTCCATATATACACAACATCCAGTCCACAACCCACACCCAGCGGCTGGCTGCCGGTGGGTGCAACTGTAGTTCTTCGTTGCAGCTCACGAACAATAATATGAAGCCCTCTATGGTGGCAGTTGGACAGAAGTATAACTCTCTTTGTACATTTTTTCCAAGGCTGGTTTTCATGCCTCACCGAGACAGTCTACTGTGTCTATTGAAAATGGGGGGGGGCAGAAGGTTGGGCAGGGGGGGGGGGGGGGAATTGGCAGAATTCTTGCATGCACAGCATTGAATGAAACGTTTCTACCGACCACCAGCCAAAATACAGGACTACCTACATTAAGTTAAGGATGATCTTGGTCTAAGAGTTCTGGGAATTTGTAGCATCCCATGGAAGTGTGGAAAGACTTACATCGGTCAAGCTATCCACACTGTAGAAAACTGGTGTGAAGAACAAATGCCACCATCGTCTTGGACAATATAGCAAATCAGCAATTGCCAAACATGTTTATCACCATGGCCACAGAGTAGACTTTAATGACATTAGGATATTTGAGGAAGACAGTGGGCTAGTCATCGAAATATCGTGTTTTCACAACACAATCTGACGGAACACCCACGAAGACTTCATTGCAATTGTATGCCTGTAAAGTCTCAGTTCTTACAAGAAAAACTAAATCAGCAACATTAAAAAATACTGAAAGAGAAGATTGTGTAATTTTCTCAAAAATATTGAAGTATAACTCTGATTTAATCCTGCTCCCAAGCACAACAATTATACATGTCAAAAAATCCAGTCAATGACCACTGTAACACCTCTATTAACCACCAAACTTCCTGAACTATGTCCAATATAAAAGATGTAATCATTTTAGTATCACACCCTCTTTCCCCTAAACCTTTGAAATATTTGACTCATTCTTAATACCTGCATTTAAAATGACATTCGAATAACACCTTTCACACACAAACATTCATTTTAACTAACACCCACAATTTCTCTGTGAAGAAAAACTATAATTGAATGGTAATTATTTCATTGCACAAATCTTGTCTTATAAATTACATAATTTCTATCACAAAATGAGACAGCAACTGAAAAATAGTCTTCACATCCCTACCCAATATTAAACACTATAATAAGACAAAACTCAAATATACACACCCTTCCTGAAGAAGATAATACCAGCACGTGGTCCCCTCAGCGTTTTGTGAGTGGTAGAGGTCACAATGTCGCTATATTCAAATGGGCTAGGAATTAGACCTGCAGCAACCAGCCCAGAAACATGTGCCATGTCAGATAGAAGGTATGCACCATTTTCATCAGCAATTTGCCGAAATCTTTTGTAGTCCAAGCAACGTGAATAACAACTAATACCTAGAACATAAATTTCTTCTCAGCCCACCTTGCAAATTGGTGGTGTGGAATGGAAGCAAGTATCTATCCCACAGGCACTACAGCTTGGTTATTAGTATAAAACACACAATGATTTTCATATTATTTTGAGTCTGCATTAAAATGCTCAAACATAAAAAAAAATTAACATTAACTATAAATGAACTACAATTAATGCAGCAAAAAAAAAAAAGTTTCAGTACTAATAATAAATAGTGATAGCAATTGAAAATTAAGAATCTTACTGTCATAGAAGTCATATAAAAAGGGAGAATTTTTTAAAAAAAAGGATATCAACACTGAAGAAAAAAGATAAAACATACAATGTCTTTCTTTAAAGCAGTTGTTTTGGAATCAGGGAAACATAAAGATTAAAATCGGTATTTGAAATTAAAAATAAAACTATGAAACTTTAAGTAAAGTACCTAAGTAGTAAGGATACCAAAAATCAGCTTATTTGTTGGATAAGAGTAAAAAAACTATTATTTTTAATAAAATAAAATGAAAAAATACAATCATTAGTCATGTGACAAGAAAAACCAAGCATCCAACATGTATTAAGCATATTTCGACAATCTTTGCATTATATATTTGAGGTTTTAAGTCAATAAGTTACTTTGTTCTGGTTACCAATCTATAAAACAAAGATTTGCAATGGAAGCTGGATTTATCAAAGCAAATGGCTTCAATTTGCCCAAAACTGATGTGACTATGCTTGGAAAGTTTTTCGCATGAAACAGTGATCTCTGCAAAGCACAATTCTGCAATGTCTAAACTCTCCTCCAACTATACTTACTCCAAAATTGTGTGGAAAAGTGCACTTACTGTCACATAATTAAAAAATATTATATAAGAATTATTTTTTTCTTTTGCTTATGGCTTTATGCCACGTCGACTTCGAGGTCATTAGAGGTGGGATAAGAATGAAGTCTTTCTCGGCTTGTATTTGAATGCTAAGCCTTAGAGGACAGATTGCAGAAACTCATGTAGCCTATAAAGAGTTGCTGTTATAAGCTAAACACTGATTTATAGGAACAATATTAGCAGTAGCAGTAGTTCAAACTCCGCACTCCATTCTACACACCACCTGTAAACCATAGAACTCATTTTCTCAACAAAATAAGCAAACCGCTGCTTTGTTAACTGTGACACGAACTGAGGTGTGATGTCTTTGCATTTTTTCCATATTTTTTCCTATAAATAAATTATTTTTTTTTATCTGCTGTTTGCAGTTATTACAAATGTTTGCACTGATACTAGTCTAAAGCTTCTCAAATTTTGGTAAAAATTGTGTTGTACCCTTTAAAGGATGAAAGAAACCTTGGGTCTACTGGAAATCGCGATTCTGCTACATAAACATTCAGTAATATCGTTGGAAAACTGCTCGTAGTCAATCATAAGGACGTATTATTTTCAAGCAGTAATTCTATTGTAATACATCCTGGACCATTATTTTTAAGCAGAAATTAGGTTGTAATACAGCCTGGACCAGCATGAAACCGTTAAATGTACTTCGGAAAGAATTTCTAGTGGAGTCTTGCGTTTGACCACTGCAGTATTATAACGACAACTCCTGGCAGTGTCGCGATCTCCAGTAACCCTGAAACCTTTCAATACATCAAAATATTGCCAGAGGCTCTACACAATTTCAATAATGTTGGTATGAATTCGATTATTATCAAAACAATTACTTGCAATAATCTCTTCTAGAAACATTGCAAATCACTTGAACTGCATCTAACAGAGCAGTCTCTCCTCAACATATAATACCCCTTACACTTGCATGAAATTCTTGTATTACTTTCTTGCTAAATGATATTAAGAACTGAATACATATCAAGGAACCTTTCTAACTAATTAAAAACATTTCCTAGTTTAAAGATATATGTTAAAGTACCTCAAAAAAAGTGAGAAGACTTGATAATCACTTTGGAGGAACTACAATGTACGTGTTTAAAATGCTTTCAGTAATCAAAGTAGTTGGCAGTTATTCCGTCATGACACACTCACAATCAATGCTAAACTGTTACTATCTTCTTTAATGTCTTCTATTTGTGATAAAATATAGACAGATGGAGGATAAATCAGATTAACATTTTAATTAGTCTCATTTAATACACACTTTTATCAATAGTATACCTGCAATTATCATCCTTGGTTTGAAAAGTTTAGCAGACTCTGCAAGTTTATCATAGTCAATTAGTCCAGTAGTAGGATCAACTTTGTATGGCATTGATTCAAAAAATATTGAAGTTCCAGATATTCTTTTGTTTTGTGTCATGTAACCATGAGTTAAATGTCCACCATCTGGCAAGTCTAAGCCTGCAAAAGAATAAATAGAACACAACCATATTTTATCTGAAGAAAACATGAACTTAATTATTAAATGAAAAGAAAGGAACAGCTGATTATATATTCGGTGAAGTTCCATTCATCTGCTTTTCCAGCATCTCTGTTTATTACCAAATACCCCTTTTCATTTTATAATACCCTGTCAAGCAAGCAATTCATTCCATGAATCATTGATCACAGAAAGAAGTATCCACATGCATGAAACCTTCCTTTATAGCGTTAGAAAATATAAATCAAGATACAGGAAAAATACAAAACCATAGAAAAAGGCAAAAAATTTGGATGAATTATAGAAAAAAAAAAGATCAGTCTCAAGCACTATCCAAGTCCTGCATTTGTACATCAGATGTCCACAAAAAACAACTATTCCTTATTATCACTTTAGTAGAAAGCTATCTGATTCTTTTCACTTTTTACTATTACTTGTTTAATTTAAAGAGCCCTTTTCCTAAACAAAAGTTTCATGCTAACTATCTGTTCTAAAAATACAAGTTATTAAACCAACAAAGTCAACAAACAGTAAAAATACAAGTTATTAGACCATTAAAGTCAACAAATTTCAAATCAATTAACTCTTATTGATTAAATTGCAATGGAGTGCACACTCCGATGGCAATTTCCCTATACATCTATCTTCCCCCTTTCCTGCACCCACCTACATTTGCTCTCTGCAAATTTTAACTTTAAATTCTTTCAACATTTTTGGTAAATTATTCATCATTTCTCTTGGTAACTTATTCCAATCCCCGACACCCTTACCAAAAAAAGAGAATCTTCTACACCCTTGTGCCTGAAATAGAGTGCCAGCTTGTGGTCATGGTCAACTTTTCCCTTCCATTCACTACTTTTAATTCTTACACCAATATCTTCCCATGCCTCATCACCATGACTTGTACACACCCATGACCCCTCCTCACTCTCTTCCTGTCCTCCAATGAATCCCATTCCACCTCTTTTATTACTGATTGCATTCTACCGTAATTTCCAGAAACAAATCTAGCAGCCCCTTTTCGCACCCTCTCCAACTCCTGTATTTGACACACAAAATTTGGGGCCCATACTATACTACCATATTCAAGCAATGGTCTGACCAAAGTTTTGTAATCCAATTCCTTTACTTCTCTCGTACAACCCCTCATCACTCTCTCCAACAAGTGCAGAATTTTGAAACCTTTTCCTCCTACCTGACCAATGTGTCCGGCCCAGTTAAGCTTGTTATAAAATGTAATGGCAAGATAGTTACCTTTCATGTCTTCATCAAGCAATTCTTTCCCCACCTTATAATCAACCTTCAGGTTTTTTTTTTGGTTTTTTTGGGTATTTAATAAGCTGATTCTTGTAATCGTAGGCTTCCGCGGCCAGAGTCAGTTGATTCTTGGCTGTCCGGGTGGCGCCGCGTCATGTTCATCGTAGCCGACGTTTCGACCCTCATTCTGGGGTCTTCTTCCAGGGCAGAACTGCAGTTCTGCCCTGGAAGAAGACCCCAGAATGAGGGTCGAAACGTCGGCTACGATGAACATGACGCGGCGCCACCCGGACAGCCAAGAATCAAGCTGATTCTTCTTTACATTTATCTTCATCCCATGTTTACCAACCCAACTACATATCCTGTCCAAATCACCCTGCAGCTGTTTACAGTCCTCTACCGTTTTGATCCTTTTATATAGCATTATATCATCTGCAAACAATCTAATTTCTGATATTGAACAATCAACACAATTATTAATTAGATTAATGAAAAGTAATGGTCCTGATACACTATCCTTACTTCCACTTCTTTTGATACTGCATTTACTATTACTATTACTCCGCGATTCACTAAAAGTGTGTGCCGGAGGGTGCATTGCACCTATCCGGGAAGGTAATGGTTTGGAAGGGATATACGGGACATGACAGGAGGCGCCTATAACTTTCGGTTTTTTACCTTTTAAAAATTCTTCTACCCAGCAAATCACTTTCTCATACACTCCAATAGTTTATACCTTAGTTATTACCATTTTATGGCTCACTCTGTCAAAAGCCTTTGAAAGATCTAGTGCTACACCATCAATTTGGCTTCCCTTGTCCATTACATCTGAAATATCTTGCATATCCCACCAACTGAGATTCGCATGAATATCCTTGCCTGAAACCATGTTGCCTGCTTGAAAACCACTTACGTTCCTCACATATATTTCTGATGTGGTTGCATATTAATCTTTCCATTCATTTACCTACCACTGACGTCAAACTGATTGGCCTGTAATTCTCAACTCTATTTCTCACCCCTCCCTTATGTACCGGTACTACTATTGCACTTTTCCAGTCCTGTGGTAAGCAGCAAGTGTCTAGACTCAATTTAAATAATATTTCAAGATAAGGTACAATGTCACATCTGGCTATCTTTAAGATATGTGTAATAATATTGTCTAAACCAGCCCCTTTATGTTTTTTCAGCTTTCTTATTTCCTTCATGATATCTTCAGGTAAATTTCAAATTTTTTGGTCTGTTCATTTCTAATTGTGCTGTTAAGCTCATTCTCCAATCCCTCCCGTTTCTGATTCATTATCCCCAATGCGCTCACTAAACCAGTTACTTAAATATCTCTGCCTTTTCCAAATCCTCAGTAACTTCTTCTCCATCCTTATCTATAAGCATCTCCCTTCTCCTCAGTTTTCTAACATAGCCATAGAAATTTCTAGATGCATCAGTCAATGGTCCCCCTGCACTGACATTACTCTTCATAAACCCATTTTTAGCCACCTTCTTAGCTATTATCAAGACCTTCCTTAGTTGTTTTAAATATTCCCATACTACCCTGCTGCCTCTTAACTTTGTTATGTTTTGTTCTTACCAGCATCTTTAACCTCCTCATCTCCCTACACAGGTTCTCTACTTTTCTTTATTTTCTGTTTTGGAATAAATTTTTCTTCCCCCTTTCTTAGTATCTGTATGTAAGAGACAATACAATCTGCAAAGCATAATGTTGGGTCTACCCTACAGCTAATGAGTATAAAAATGTATTATGGGAGGAAAGGAATACTAGGTACTTATGTTAGAATGTTAGATAATTATGTTAGAACATCTTTACTGTTATTCGTCCAAGTATAATTATTATTTCCATTACCATTTGCATAGTGCAAAAAACAATACTTACCCATAATTCTACCATGTGGCTCCACAATCGCAGTGTAGACTTCAAAGTTTGCCGGTGAACCTGAGTATGGCTGTACATTAACACCCCACACCTCAGGATCCAGCCCATAAGCTTTGAGACATCGTTCTTGGCACAGTATTTCCACTTCATCAATGAATTCATTACCTCCATAATATCTGTACAGAATGATTATTATCGTGACTGATTGTACTACTTAGTTTGTAAATTAAATATTACATGGCTGAGAATATTGGTAGTCCATGGTATATTAAAAGCAAATTTCTGCTTGAAAGTAATGGTGCAGGCAATATTACAATAGAATTACTACTTGAAAATAATACATCTTGCAACTGACTACAGCAGTATTATTACATCATGTAGCAGAATCGTGATCTCCTGTAGACCCAGTCACCTGACCATTAGTTCCACTACAAATGAATTAAATACACTTCAGACAGTGAAAGAATTTAAAGTGAATATGCAGATAAAAAGTGAATGTGTAGGGAATTTGCACTACAATATGCACTTGTGACAAGAAAGCTCTGAAGAGAGTTTGATTAGAGCCAGTGTAGAATGATTTAAGTTTGATATACAGAATAACTATTACCAAAGTGCTTTTAAAATATGTATTGCTTGCATTAATGTCAAACTGTGTTGTTCAATGACCTTCACAGAACTACTGCTGCTGTGTAAGCTTTCATATAGCAGTGGCAAATGTCAACATTTAACAATGAAAATTTTTTGTGATATAGTAGGTGGATCGGGATTACTGGAGATCGCGATTCTGCTAGGAGTTATCATAATACTGCAGTGGTCAAACGCAAGACTCCACTATAAATTCTTCCCGAAGTACATTTAACGGTTTCATGCTGGTCCAGACTGTATTACAACGTAATTTGTGCTAAAAAATAATGATCCAGGCTGTATTACATCGAAATTACTGCTTGAGAATAATACGTCTACCGACTGACTACATCAGTATTCCAACGATATTATTGTATGTTGTTGTAGCGGAATCATGATCTACAGTAGACCCGGTGGATCTACTGAAGATCACAATTCTGCTACAACAACATTTACTAATGATGTCATAATACTCAATCTCAAGACATTTTATTTTCAAGCAGTAGTTCCGTTGCAAGTCTGGTACCATTATTTGGTTTAATTCTAGATGGGGATACCGCTGCCTCGCGACTGTTAACGTGACGTCACGTTCACGTACAGTCATCTGCGTAAAATACGTGTTATTACTTGTCGAAGTTAACAGCAGATAATTTATTATTGAAATGCGAGCTTCACCTGAAACATTGAACATCCGGTTGTGTTATCGGACATCTGCGGCCGCTTACCAGCGGCCGCCTGCCTCTGATCTACCTTCGGGATATCAGTTTATGTTGATATTGTATAGCTTTAAATAATACAATAATAAATTATGACTGTACGTGAACGTGACATCACGTTAACAGTCGCGAGGCAGCGGTATCCCCATCTAGAATTAAACCCATTATTTTCAGACATAAATGAGGTTGTAATTCACCATGGACCAACCCAAAATCATTAAATGTACTTTAGAAAGTATTTCTAGCAGTGTCTTGCATTTGACTACTGCAATTCCTTGCAGAATCGCAATCTCCAGTAATCCCTAGTAGGCCTTCACAAATTCCCCACAGTAATAATTTTACAGCACATACATATAACTCAAAGCGATCTTAAAGCACTACTACAGTCAACCTGCTTACCTCTGACCTGGAAGCCCTTCAGAATACTTGTTATGAAGACATGAGCTGAGACACTGAAGGACTGGCAATGAAGTGAAGTTTTCAGAAGCAATCATTTCCAAGCCAGACAATTGACGCTTCTTTTCATTCTGAATAATTCTGTACAATTCTGGATCGGCATCCTCGAGAGTAAGGTTCATAAACGATGAGAGTTTACTTCCACTCATGACTATAGAGTAACAGGAGTAAAACTAATTAATCCTTAAAATGTTCACACACAATATTTATCGATTAAACTTAAGATTTCGAATTAATGCTGGGAGGACAATGAAATAAAGCAACCAGTAAAGTTCGAATACAAGTTATGCCCCCCCGCTTTCATTCGTCACAAGTAAAATCTCCAAATGACTGATAGCGCCGAAAGGTTTAAAGCGATAACCCCTCTCTGACGTCTATATCCCCTACCAACAATTATTACTACATGGATCATCTTACGTAATCTAGCTACAACGCAGCACATAATCACGAAAATTTTCAAAATGATTGCGTTTTTACCAGCTAGCAATCGCTTTGACGTAAAATGAAACAACTGATACAATAAATCCAAACGCTTACATACTGAAATATCTTAAATACCGACCTGAAATAACTATTCACACTATCAACTAAATCAACAGGTGTCTCGTAGGTAGTAAGATGTGAAAATAATTTCGCGCTTGCTGGATGGGATGACTTCTTTGGCCAACATTGTAGCTTTAAAATCTCCAAGTACGTTTAGCTTCTTCGTAGTTTGTTGTGAATAATAACTATAACTGAGTTTTAAGAATTTCATTACAAGAAAAAGGCTCAACAAACGAACAGTAAATAATGATGTGTCTATAACTTTTTCGGTACTCAATATTTGTAAACGATAACTGGTAATCCAATTAGTGGATTTTGTTGCTTTGATATTGGCAACGCAATTTTACTGTAAACAAAAGCATATCAGCTACTGTCAGCCGAATAGAGCAGTGGATTGACCAAGGAGGACCTTCCTCCATGGGATTGACTGATTAGGTAAATCCCTAAGTTGAATTTGAATACTTATTAGCAGAGACAACAGTATTCCCATCATTAAATTATTATATAATCGTTTTCTTGCTGTTAGCTACAATCGTTGATTTTCATACTAAGAAAAAAGTTTGTTTGAAAGCAACAAAAATTTTACGAACAACGTTTGGCACCAATAAACCTTTTCCTTTCTGTGAATTTAGTTAATTACAACTTACAATAATTTTTTTCTCTTAGCAGAGATAGTAAACGTGAAACTGGATAGTCAAAGCATCCATTGGTCGTATTGTTGCTGCCGTCACCTGTTGCTATGAAGGTCAACACTTGTTGCTTCAAATGAACACCTGTAAACTGTAATCCGAAATAGGCAGGTTAAACTTTACTGCATATAGGCCCGCACCACAACTCCAAAAAAAAAAAAAAGGTCACCCATAATTTTTTTGGACTGAATTTCGAATTGAAGGATCGATAGCCGGAGGCAGCCCCCTGTCGGAGGGGCCACTACCGACAGGGGAGCCCACACCACATGTATAGCCTAGGGGCCCACAAAGCCTAAATGCGGCCCTGAATATGACAGCGATATAAGAAATTTACTATGAAGGAAGACAAAAATACCGGTACTGAATAAAATTCTTAATATAGAGAAAGAACATTGAAACTGATTTGTGATTTGAGATTGTAACTGGTTTCTTTTCAGTAGCGCCGTGTGAGAAGGGCCTAAGAGAAATAAAGAACACACCAAGCGAAAATTCCCTTTCTGTATTGTGCTATCTTCCAGCGATGAAACTTTAGCTTTTTTCTCTGGCTTTTAATATCATATTATTTCAAATGTCTGATTTCAAGGGTGCCGTTGTAAAAGTTCTGTAGGAAGAGCGATCTAACGAATACGATCCATATCAAAGCTATTATTATGAAAAATCGGGTGGGAGGGGACTTTCTCCACCTACCCGAAATTGCACTGACCTGCTGAAATTTGTTTTAACTGCTTCCACAAGATGTCCTCTTCATGTTTTTCACTTTCCTTTTTCGGAAAAGCCGCCACAAATTTTCCCATTCTCTTACACTTGAAATCAAGTGCTAATTTTTGACATATTGATCTTTTCCCTTCCACACTATACTCCTAATTATTCTACAAATATTCATGCAGGACGTAACACCAAGATACGCCTCGTTCATTCCCAGTACTTTCTCCAATCGCCTCCTGAGCTCCAGTAACTGCCAACTCGGTTCCGTAATTACATCACTTAGGGCGAGGTTACACAGTACGAGTTGCTGACCTGGCAGTGGACAGCTACTGCCCCTGTCCACTAGTCTTGTGTAGTTCGCGAACGAACTAGTTCGGAAGAGCGCTCCCACGAGCGAACTACGCGAACTAGTTCCCAGATCTCTCGCTCCTTAGTTCGTTAGTTCATTCGATCCTTTCCCGAAGACCAACTTTTGTTTTAGTTTATTATCTAAAAGGTAACACAGTTCGCTGTGGATACATTTCACTGAAGAGACAGATATATATATATATATATATATATATATATATATATTAATAATTATTGCAGAAGTCAAAAACGGAAATTTAACATGGGATGTGAAAACAAAACACACTTCGATCCCATTAACGCTTAAAAGACAACTATCAGTAACCACAACTATTATAACAAAGAAGAGAGCGCGTGAAGTAGCGCTAGCAAAGTGAGCGAACGAGCTGTCTTTCTGGAATTCCAGAGCGGAGCGACCTAGTTCGCGAACTAAACACAACGCTACCGCTCGCGAACTAAACTGAGCGGTATCGTTCGCGAACTAAATTGAGCGCTACCGTTCGCGAACTAAACTGAGCGGTACCGTTCGCGAACTAAACTGAGCATTCCCAGTCGCGAACTATCACCATTCGCCACTAGGATTACCAACATTTTTTCGGTTAATGGTAGAATGTTTTTTTAGAATAATCTACAAAAAAATAGTACCCTTCAAAAATATAATATTTTAGGAAATAGTATAAAAGGACAAAGGATATGGTTTTTACTATTTTATTTTTTAAGCTATATTTTTTGCTCTTCTTGCATCTTTAACAATTTTCTGTCTACAGTAAAATTGTAATATGCTTTATCGCTTTCAGTTGTTAAATTAATGTCGATCAAAAGTTCATTTTTACTAATGAAATACTGCTCTTACTTTTACCTAGATTTCGTGTAATATTGTTATTTCAGAGTAAAGTTCGTTCACTTTGATACTCATTTTTTCTCATAAATTTAGAACCTCTAATATTGTCTCACAGCCATCAAATGAAACCTCGTGTACTAAATTTAATTTTTGGATTTTCTATAGCCAATTGCTTTCATTAAAATCTAACTATTTACTAAGATACACCAGACTTTTATCAACAAATACTGGAGCATTATTTTTACTATTATCACTTTCTGTGGAGAATTTGGCTTATAAAGGCTTTTTCTTGTTTTTTTAACCAAAAAACAGCATCTTTTACATTTTTCTAGCGCTGATTTCAAAGCTGACATAATATAATACTTATCTCAGTCTGTTGGTTAACAGATTTGTGAAAGTTATGTAAAGAAATGACTTCCGAAATTCAAAAAGATTTTAACTTTTGTGTCTTCATCAGTTTCATTCGTCTCCAAAATATTGTGAATGTGTGTTGGATTATCCTCCCCTACACTAATAAAAAAAATAGCTCAGTGACTTCCAATTTACTGGAAATTTACTCACTTTCGTTATTGTTACCACTTTCTCATTCAAGGGTCACTGTCATTTTTATATGTCTAATTGTTAGGTATCACATTGGAAGTATTACTGTTACTTTTCTTAATAATATAGGTAATATTGTTTCTGTCATATAGTACTTAACTTGTAGCCAATAGTAGAATTATATTTTGTTCATGATTTCCAAAACTATATTTAAATAAAAAAAAGCCGATTACTTATAAACGGGTATTTTAATTCATCAAAATAAACGCATTTATAATATTTTATAAGTAATGTTGTGTTGTTGTTGGGGTTTAAGGGCGCATCGACAGCGGGGTCATTAGCACCTTTTATAAGTAATGTTTCTTCCATGAACTAATAAATAAATCCATTTAAAAATTAATATTCTACGAATGGACGTAAAGTAAATAGTAAAAACAGCAATTATTCAGTTTACCCATTTGTGCAAAGGACAATGAGCACTTTGGTTTATTGGCGGCAACTGATCATGCTAATGTCATTTGAAAGGGCTATTATTAAGCAATAACTTTTGTTAAGAAGATCATATTAAATTCCATTTAGAAACGACAAAAAATGACATGTCCTAATAAAACTGACATAACAAACAAAATAGCGCGTGCAGTAGCGGTAGCAAGGCGAGCGAACGATCTGTTTCTCTGAATTGGAGACGCGAACTAACGAACTAAAAGAGCGAACTAGTTCGCGAGGGAGCTGCGAACTAAACTGAGCGCTCTTCATCGCGAACTATAATGCGCAAGTTTACTGTCCACTCGCATGACAGTAGCTCGACTCGTCTCGCCCGGTCACACAAGTGCGAGCTGCTGGCGTGAAACTAGACAGCTACTGCACGTGTGTACTCGCATCTTTTCAGTAGCTATTCATAGGTCTCGTGCAATGTTGTCGCAAAAATACACGACTGATCACAGTTCATACAGTAATAAAAGCAGTTACAAAAATACATTGTGGTGAAATACTTCGAGCTGAAAATGCTGTGCAAAAAGGAAGAAAAACAGAACGATATGGGTCACGAATTGGATGCAAAGGAAAGAGGTAACGCAGACAATATTTAAAGGACTTTATAATGAAGATCCCCGAGGATATAAAGCAGTTATGAGAGTGACACTGAAGCGGTATCTGTTCGAGACGCTTCATAATTACAAATCAACTATTACCATTGCTCATGATTCGGCGTGCAATTACACAGTGACTAGATAATATGGGTGACGTAGCAAAAGGACGTTTACGAAGTATGCTGATGCAACTTCGTAAAAATGAACAGCGGGAGTAATGAAGCGGTCCGCACCCGGAAGCTTCATATTTTACTAGCAAACGTTGGTCGGTGTGAGCAGCGGAGACTATTTCGCAGTGCAACCATCGTGGTACCCTTTGTAGTGTAGTGCAGGTGTTTGGAGATGGGAAGGGATATAAGTGGACCGCATTCCTTCAGTGGGGACAGTCCGCCCCGTGCCAGCGATGCGAGAAGATAGAGTGTGTGTGTGCGTGTATGCATGGAAGGACACACTATTATTTGATAATAAGTTCAGATAAGTTTTGTTTTTCTTGTTTCACGCTAAAACCCTCGTTTTGAGGAGAAGATTGCAGCTGGTCAGGGAGACGTCGTTCAAAAGGATAATCATCGAATGTGTTCCAAAGCAAGTGCTCGTCCAGTGTAATCACAGTGTGATGATTGAATTTTGTTTTGTGTGTGTTGTGCATAGAAATTCCAGAAGAATCCGGACAGCGCTGACTACAATATAGACATCAACTAGATGGTAATTACACGATTTTTATATTCCGCCAGAACAAACCGAGTCAAAGTGTGGGGCATTGTTCCCGAAAGCGAAAACCTGTAGAGTATTGTGCTCTCTGATTTATTTTGAGTTAGTCGGACTTTGTTCATGATCTGTCATTTCGTTGTTTATTTAAAAAAAATAAATTATTATATAGATTTAATTCTTGTTTTATGTGTTAGTCAATGCAGATCATCTTTTCTTATATTGATAACAATAAGTGCAAGTGTCAGTAGATAAAATAAATATAATTTTCCTTGTAATAAAACAAATAATTACATTTCTAAATGTATATTGAAAATTCTGGAAGGACTCCTTCCTTGGCGTCCAGGCAAAATTGAACAAGGTATTTTATATATACAAAATTTTAATGATAGAGATGTAATAATAACTGGTGGCAATCCTTACTCTCGGGTACACTACAACACCTACACAAGTAGAAATACTCTTAAATTTAATTGCTCAAAAAATTCAACGTCGAGATACACACATGTGGGATGCTATACCTGCGAGAGTGAAGTTACAGATAACCCTGGTGTACCTCTCTTCTGGAATATCGTACAGATTGTTGTCGATATTTTTCAGAATTTCAAAAGCATCTATAATTAAAATAATACCAGAAGTGTGTGATGCTATAAATGAAAGTCTAAAACATTATATCAAAGTAAGTAATTTTTATTATTCCAATCAAATTCACAGCTAGTAGTGTCTGAAGGCCGGAGTGAACCCGTACCCCGGACCAAAACAACCCATGTATTTCTTATGGGAGGGGGAGTGAGCTCAGGACCACCCACGTCGCAGCGGGACGCAGGTGTGCGCCTCTGCCACGTGCCACGCAGGTGTGCGCCTCTGCCACGTGCCACGCAGGTGTGAGCCCAGGACCACCCACGTCGCAGCGTGATGCAGGTGTGCGCCTCTGCCACGTGCAACGCAGGTGTGCGCCTGGCCACGTGCCACGCAGGTGCGCTCGGATCATAATTCGTCTAAATGGCACGCGGCCAGGGTACTAAACCTAAAATTCAATTCGAAATGCGGTATAATATTCACTTTTTCTTTTTATCGGTTCAATATTAGGGGTGTGACGTATCGATTAGTATCTAAATTTTCTCACAATTATAATGGCGTTTATTTCATTTAATTCGGAGTACTGGTTCAGAAGATACAGAATTTAACATTTTAGCTGACTAGGCCCGCGCGGTGGAATGTAAATGAGACGGCCGTGCAGGCCCGGGGAGGCGGAACCTATTAATCAGCTGCCGCGCCGACACGTGCAGGCCCGGGGAGGCGGAACCTATTAATCAGCCGCCGCGCCGACCCGCGCAGGCCCGAGGGAGGTGGTACCTATTAATCAGCCGTGACACCTGCACCCGGAAGACATTATTCAACCTTCACGGTATTTTACGATTGCGGGCGCAGTTTTCCCACGCGAGCGTGTATATAAATTAAAAAACATTTAGAAATGGAGATTAATGCCGCAAAGCACTGCGTTCCCACACCAAACGCTTCCCACGCTAGCAAAGGCTAACATTTTAATGGACATTAATGCCGCAAAGCGTGTGTTCCCACGCCAGGGCGGTATATAAAGGGCTGAGATCCCCGTTGTGTTATCCAGTCTTTTCTGAATCGCCGAGCTGAACACAACGATCATCGCAATGTCGTCTGAGGATCTTGGAGGTATGAGCTTAATCAGCGATATTGGTAAGTAAATTATTATTATTTAACTTGTATTCTGGCTGTTTTAAATTCTTTCACATATACTGATGAGGTTTTTTCTGCTTCAGACATTGAAGAAATTCTCGCTGATGGCCAGGATGATTTCGGCAATGATAATTTTTTAACGTAACTAGATTTATGAAAATGTATAGTGCTGAAGCAGTAGTCTATATTATTAATTTATTTGTTCGCAGGTGATTTGGATATTTCCTGCAGCGACCTTTCTTATTCCAGTACATATTTATCTATAGATTATTTTTTTCCATGTCTTTATAACTACTGCTAATACATTTTTTTTCTTTTCAGATGAACCATCACGCCCAGAGAAGCGTAAGGGTAATTCTTCTCAGGAATTAAGTAGCCCAAAAAGAGCTAATATCAACCCTGGCAATTGCTCACAATGGAGCATGCTCCCAAATATTGACGTGGATGAGCCGCAGAGCATGTCACCACCACATAGCATGCCGCCAACTCCACCACCACAATGGGTTCTTCCGCAACCACCAGCACACTGGAATATCGGTAAGTCCAGTACATCAGTAATTTAACTATATTATTTTATGCTTACAAAATTACGTTTTTCATGATACTAAAACATTTTTCTTCTTTTTTTTATGTTTTAGAGGGGGGCGGTCGGACGCCCGGCCAACGAGGCAGTTCCGCCACCAATATGGCGACCATGGGAGACGTCAGCCACAGTCGGACCTAGCCGACCGCCCGCCACAGCAGCAGCAACAACCGGGCCCACTCAGCCCATCGCCCACGTCCGGCCGCCACTTCACCAGCCCATCGCCCGGCTCCAGCCGCCACTTCAACAGCCCATCGCCCGGCCCAAGTCGACAGTATGCCGACCCATCGCCGGGACCCAGCCGACAGTACGCCGGTCCATCTAACGGGTCAAGCCGCCCATCGCCCGGGCCAAGTCGACAGTATGCCGGCCCATCGCCCGGGCCCAGCCGACCATCGACCGGGTCAAGCCGCCAGTTCACCGGTCCTTCGCCCGGGCCAAGTCGGCCGATCGTCGGTGCAGGGACACCATCATGCAGTCATGATCAGGCAGCAACGATGGGTGAGTCAGCAGTATCGCGCTTAGTCCTTGAAGACAGGACTTAGTGCATTTAAAATAGAATTCATTCCGGGACAATTCAAATTCTTAAAATTTCATTGATCCAATGAATTTCATTGATGCTTGCTTGAAACTTGTTGCTGTAAACTTCGCGTAAATTGTGGATAATCAGTCCTCCCCATCTGTAAAGGTGCAGGTTGGACTGATTAACACATATAAAATACAGAAGGAAATGATTTTAGAAACCGCCCGTATGTGCTTTTTAACTAAAATGCGTGAGGTCACAACCAGCACTTGCCTGTCGGATTGGTATGAAAAATATGTGAATGTCGGAGCTCAGAGTAAAATTGTGTGAATTTCAAGAAAGGACAAGTGGCAAAACTCTCGATAGAATAGAATCCCTCGACATTAGCAATTCTAATTTTCAACCTTCCTATCGGGGGTCTTCCTATGTTGCTCTGCCACTTGATATCTGTAGAAAGAAGGCCGTCATCAATGTTGAAAACATGAATGACGAGTTGTGCTTTCTATGGAAAATTCTTGCATTATCACGTAAAGGCGCTTAAAAAACATGGTGACAGGGTTAGCACCTACAAGAAAGTACGTTCACTCTACCCCCTCGATTTTTCAGGTATTGAGTTTCCGGTAAAACTCTCAGACATTTCTAAATTTGAGAGGCAAAATCCAGACTATTCTGTAAATGTTTTCGGGTCTGGATGTAGTTAAAGGTAAACATGTAGTTTCCGGGGTCCTCCATCACACTGCAGACAAACGCGTTCACCACATAAACATGTTGATGATTACCGACGGCAGTTGAAAAAATTCCATTACTGTTGGATTCACGACTTGTCGGCGTTAGTCAGTTCTTCTTTAAGTTTGCATGAGCATGCTATTTTTATATGTGACAGATGTCTGCAACATTTTGGACACAAAGATCTCCTGGAACTGCCACGAGATTGACTGTGCAAGGGTTGATCCTGTAATGAGTGGATTTACCCGGCGACGACGATAAAACCTTAAAGTTTAAGGATTTTGTGCACCAGCGTGTACCCGTCGTCGTTTACGCGGACTTTGAAAGTTTATTGCAACCTTATGATTCTTGCAGTCCTCCACCCAACGCCTCTCACACTACGTTTGTCCAGAAACATGTCCCTTTTGCTGCCGCATACCAGGTCGTTTGTCCACTGCGTACCTAGTCTGTCGCGTTTCAAACCCTTCAGGGGAAAAAATCCCGAAAATTGGCTTGTTGATGAACTCGTCAAACTTGCCAAGAAAGTTGATAAAATTTACAAGAGGTGCATTCCTCTTGTAATGACAGATGAGCAAGAAGCAAAGTTTGCTGATGCTACGGTATGCCACATATGCGAGAATGACATTGAACCGGGGACCGTCAAGGTCCGCGATCATTGTCATATCACAAGTGAATTTAGAGGGGGCTGCACATAATGATTGCAATTTGCAGTATAGACTAAAAAGTACATACCCATTTTCTTTCACAATCTTTCTGGGTATGATGCTCATTTCATTGTTATGGCATTATCAAAACTTGATTCCGAAGGAATGGACGTGCTTCCCATCAACACAGAACGTTATATTTCTTTTTCGAAAAAGATTGAATACACATCAATCACGTTAAGGTTTCTGGACTCATACCAGTTCATGCAGCTCCCATTAGATAAACTGGTTGGAACCCTTGAGGACGACGACATGTGCATTACTAGCGCTCATTTCACCGACCCCGAGAAGTTCCAATTAGTTAAACGGAAAGGTGTCTTCCCTTACGAATACATGGATTCGTGGGATAAGCTCACCGAGGCCACGCTTCCTCCAAAATCAAAATTCTACAGTTCGTTGTCGGAGTCACACATTTCTGATGAAGATTACGAACACGCGACAAAGGTGTGGCGGACTTTCCAGATCAAGACTTTGGGCGAATATAGCAAGTCTGATACATGGACACAGATGTGCGGTTACATTGCAGATCTGTTTGAGAAATTTAGGAGTGTATGTTTGGGGAAGTAACACCCTGGACCCCGCCCACTATTTTCACATCCCCAGGCCTTTCGTGGCAGGCTATGTTAAGGAGCACGCGTGTCGAACTGGACCTTCTGACGGATATCGACATGCTGCTCTTTTTCGAACGAGGTATGCGCGGAGGTATTTGCCAGTGCGTCCACAGGTATGCGAAAGCAAATAACCGGTACATGCTGCAGTACAAACGCGAGGCGTCTGAAGATTTTATAATGTACTTCGACTAAACAATCTTTACGGACTGGGCCATGTCGGAGTATCTACCCTCTGGTGGGTTTCAATGGACTATCGGCTAAAGAGATTGCTAGCATAGATTTCATGAGCATTGCAGCTGACTCACCAAGGGGGTTCGTATTGGAGGTAGACCTTACGATTCCTCAGGATAAACACGACGTTTTAGCAGACCTGCCGCCATGTCCAGACCACAAAGCGCCCTCCCCAAGCTGATGACCACACTGGAGAACAAGGTACGGTATGTTTCTCCATTACCGAGTCCTCCAGCAATGTGTAGTAATATCTTTCAACCAGTCACCGTGGTTGAAAGAATACATATCTCTCAATACGTGTTCTCGCCGTGACGCCAAAACAGATTTCGAGAGAGATTTTTATAAATTAATGAACAATTCAATTTTCGGTAAAACTATGGAGAACATTCGAAAACACCGCGACGTGAAATTGTGTTCAGGTTGGGTGGGCCACCGCGGTGCCCGCAAACACATAGCTTCACCACACTTTAAGCTAGTAACAGTTTTCAACAAGAACTTTGTGGCCGTGGAGATGGCGAAAGCTAGGATAGTTTTTTAATAAACCTGTGTATGTTGGAATGTGCATTCTTGACCTGTCTAAATTGAGGATGTACAGATTTCATTATGAATTTGCCATTCCACAGTTTAGAAGCCCTAAATTGCTATATATGGATACAGACAGCTTCATCTACTTGGTGCGGAACTGTGATCCATATGAAGTGATGCGACGCAACAGGGAGGAGTTCGACACGTCTGGGTAGAGCACCGGCAACCGTTATGGGATAGAGTCCCACAATGAAGGACAAAGCGAATGGTACCCTGATTGCGGAGTTTGCGGGGTTAAGGGCAGAAATGTATGCATTCCGGCTCGAGACAGACCAGACCTCTAGACGGGCTAAAGGTTTGGCTGGCTCAGTCACTAGAAAAGCTGCAGATGGAGGATTACATAAATTGCCTCCATGGGGAAACACCCAGGTACCATCTGCAGCAAAGGATCACATCAACTCTGCACGGTGTAAATACTGTTCAAATATCCAAACTGGGTCTGTCTAGAACGGACGATAAGCGGTATATTTTCCCCGACGGGATAGAGACCCTACCGTGGGGGCACAAGTCTGTAAATAATGTGTGAATGTTTTGTAAATACTGTATGAGTGAAGAAGAAATATACCGTTTATCCGTGTTTCTAGTTTGTAAATATGTACAGTGCACTGCTTAGGTTGCTGCAAAGACATGTAAATATTTTTTTTTTCCAATGTTGTACAAACT
>JARYHS010008074.1:118157962-118184429 GCA_031002005.1 Vandiemenella viatica | reverse complement strand
AATTTCCGAAATTGCTGTGGGCTATTGATGGGAAACATATAACAATTCAAGCACCACCAAACTGTGGTAATGAATACTATAATTACAAAGAAACAAATAGTATAGTGCTTATGGCCAACGTGGATCACGATTATTGTTTTAGATATGTAGATATAGGCTCATATGGTCGTAATGCAGATGGTGGGGTATTCCAAAACTGCTCCTTGTATCCTTATCTAGAAAACAACTTATTGTTGCCTGATAATAGCGTTCTGGTTGGAGATGATGCCTTCCCTTTAAAACCATACTTACTAAAGCCCTACAAACATACACCAACTAACAGAGAAAAGATTTATAATTATAGATTAAGCAGAGCAAGAAGAATAGTTGAGAATGGATTTGGCATCCTAGCATCTCGTTTTCGCGAATTGGGAAAACCAGTTCAAGTTAAAGAGGACACTGCTATAAAAATCGTTTTATGTGCATGCACATTACACAACTGGTTACGTATCACTGCATCAAGAACCTATACACACCATGAACGACAGATTATGAAGACATCATGAACTTTCAAATCAATTTTGGGCAGTGGAGGTCAGAAATTCATGAATTACAAAGCATCCATTGCTCGCGGATCAATAATAGATCGAAAGCAATAGCAGAGAAAATGGGAGAAAAATATAAAAATTACTTCAGTGCTGAGGGAGCGGTTACTTGGCAAAATAATATGATTGTGTGATTACAAAAGAATTACTATATATTAATAAAATACTTACCAGATTAGTTGTTGTTTGTTTTTCTTTTAGATTAATTATTTTCATAATGTAATCCATAGCATCGAACCATTTGATGGATGGTTTATAGATCTCATCAGTGCCACATCCACTTTCTTGCTTTTCTCAATTTTCAATAGCTCCTGATTATACGTAGAACATAAATTTTTTATCTTATTTGTTACTTCATTCGTGTCTTGCAAACCCAATTCCACGCGAATGTGTTCAAGCGAGGCTTTACGCAAATCTCTGTTCTTATAATGAGAGGAAAAAATCGCAGTGGAAATGCGATCGAAGGTAATATTTGTGTTATTATCCATGAACACATTTCGCGATTTGAGGTGAGGGAAACACACTACTGGACAACTAAGAAACAATATTTAGATGCACAGTTGAATATAAAAAAAATGTATGAAATGTTCCAAATTGACCACCCTGATTTAAAAGACAAAGTAAAATATAATTTTTATTACAAATATTTCAAGGAAAATTTCAGCTTATCTTTTGAGCGACCACAGGTTAACGTCTGCAGCCAATGTGAAAATTTCAAGGCAAACCCATGTTTGAGTGACAATGCAAAGCGCAGCGTAACAGCTGAACAAATACTTCACAAGCGCAGAGCGAAAAAGTTTTATACAAAACAAAAAGAAATGATTGAAAACAAGGATGAAGATACAGTAGCGCTATATTTTGACTTCATGCAAAACCTCCCGCTTCCAAATATTCCAGTTCAGGAAGTCTTCTACATGCGTCAGCTCTGGCTTAATGTATTTTGTGTTCATGATATGAAGAAAAATAGAGCAAGTATGTACATTTACCACGAAGGTCAAGCCAACAAATCTCCGGACGAGGTGTGCTAAATGTTATCACATTATTTGAAAACTGAAGTTCCTGTTGGAGTTAAACATATTGTTATCTTCAGTGATGGTCCATCAGGACAAAATAAAAATCATTGTGTTGTTCGGTTTCTGATGAACCTCTGTGATAGGGGAATATTCGAGACAGTGACTCACTATTTCCCAGTCAGGGGACATTCATTTCTACCCTGCGACCGTGATTTTGGATGTGTAAAACGTCTTGTGCGACGAGTGGACAGAGTGTACACACCAGAGCAGTGAGCTGAGATGATTATTAGAGCCAGTAAAACAGGGCGTTTTTCTGTCTACCAAGTAACCAGTGACATGATCTTTAGTTTCAATACGTGGTGGCCCCAGTTTTATAAAAAAAAAAAAATCTGAACTCAGATGAAACAAATGGAAGGGGTGTTCCCAAGGAAGAAAAAATTCCTTTTAAAGTCTCAACCTACAAAGAATTTAAGTACAGCAAATCTGCACCAGGAAGAGTTGCGGTCAAGAACTTTATCGACAGATTTATATTTTCAACTTTTACCTTGAAAAAGTATGTTGCTGCTCCTGAACTCCCAACAGTGCAAGCATACCCGTCTGGAAGAGTACCAATCAATTCAAAGAAGATCAACGACCTGAGGAAGCTTAGCAAATACACTAAAGGATATGAAGCTTTCTATGACGACATCCTCCAGTGGCCTACTACAGGAGCGGAGTGCAACGTTGATAGGCAGTACGAAGGTGAGTAGTCCCATAGAGAGAAAGGAAAAATGAGGAATGCTGTGACTGTATCCATTAAAATTCTTTATATGCACAAAAGTAATTATGGAGTTTTTGTTGCTTTTAATAAATATTTTAAGTTAATACTATTATGTATTTGTTGTTATACACCCTCCTGCTATTTAAAAAATTAAAAGTTAGCTTCAAAATAACTTTTTAATAATGTGAGGTTGTTATTGCAGAAACCCGCCAACAGATTTTTTTTTTTTTTTTTTTTTTTTTTTTTTTTTTTTTTTTTTTTTTTTTTAATAAAGTAAACGAAATAAAATTTAAATACAAGCAACATTTGTTTTGAGAAGACATTAAGTATTCATCTATTTTTTTCAAGCAAAAAAGCTCTATTCAAATAAAAGATATTAAGTTTTTTCTGTTTTACCGAAAATTTAAAAAATTGCACTTAGCGGGTTTCTGAAATAAACGATTCAAATAGGATCCAAACAATTCCATAAGTTGGTTTGATCCTTGTAAAGCTCCACAAACTTTAAATTTTGTTCGGAAGTCCATCTATCCGCCATTTTTTGTTTTTAAGCACTACAGGAAAAATAAAAACATATGCAGCGATGAATAACGCACCTGACGTGGTCACGTGCTTACGAGCTACTGTCATTTCACAAAAGTCGTGCAAGTAAACGTCCGAGTCGCATTCGAGCTGCTGCTTGCGGCGTGGTGGGGGAAGGCGAGTGGCGAGTAAAATACAAAAAATATTGTAGTAATTTGCATGCGAGCTACTGACCGACTCGCACGTGACAGTAACTCGTACGATGCGGTCACACGGTGCGAGTAACTGCACTGCAGTAACTGACTAGGCCAGCTCGCATGCTAGCTCGCACTGTGTAACTAGGCCTTAGCGTGCATAAACTACGGGGCTCGGTATAAGGGGGGGGGGGGATGTTGACTGGAAGGCTACTCTGCGCTACGTGGGGGAAGGGGGGGGGGGTTCCAAGCCAGGCCACGTAGCTTTCCATACATATCATTTTTTACAGTTAAAATGAGGTACAGAACACACAGCAGCATGTGAAATTCATTTTCTTCATTTAATTATCGCCGTATGTAATTTACAATGGTCTGAGAATAGAAAACTTTAAAAAATCTCTTCTGGAATCAAAAGGGAAAAAAGCGACGTGGGAGGAGGGGGGGGGGGGTAAAGGCAAAAGCCACGTCGGGCTACGTGGAGAGGAGGGGTGTTCACAGGAGGCCAAAATTGAGTTACGTGGTTTATGGACGTTCCCTTATCGATTGCATTCTGCAACAATTTCAACAATCAGATCTTGCCCCACCCTCCAACTCCTGCACTTCCTATCAATAATGTGAGTGCTCTCCCTAAGGCAGTCGAGCGAAAATATATGATAATAAACATTCCCTCCATTTAGGAAATACTGAAAAATAAATTTTGTCAAAATTTAATCAGAACCCTCGCAGAATAGTGCTTAAATAAATTAAATGAGTATTTAACTTTTTTCTGGTAAAACCATTTTCAATAAGTATTTTTATTGAGTTTCCTTGTTTTCATACCACCCTGAAGCTAATCCTGGGTACGCCCTTGGTGCCAATCTACACAACCATATTCAAGAAATGGTCCTATGCAAGCTTTTATAAACTGATTTACTGGGTAGAAGATTTCTTAAAAGGTATAAAACAAAAAGTTAGGGTAGGAAATGCAGTATTAAAAGTGGAAGGTTAGCGCATTGAGACCAGGGCCGGATTAAGACAGCGCGGGGGCCGTAGCATATGTGAAGAAGGGGCTCTTGATTTTTGCCTTCCGGGGGAAAATTATAGAGCTAAAAAAAAAAAAGGCCGCCTATCTAGCCTAGGGTGTGGGGCCGTCCCTAGGAGGCGCGAGGCCCCCTAGAAGGCGCGAGGCCCGTAGCATTTGCTACCTCCTGCTACGTGGTTAATCCGGTACTGATTGATACCATTGCTATGTGTTATTAATGAATGATTGTGTTGATGGTCTACTATCCGAACCAAGGTTTCTCGCAGATGACATAATGTTATATAATAGGTTTAAAACGGTACAAGACTGAACAGCTGCAGGGTGATCGGGACGGGATTTCTAGCTGGGTAGCTCAACATGGGATGTAGATAAACGCAACGAAGAGGAAGCTTATTAGGTACACAGATAAAAAAAAACTAAAGATTTATTATGATTATAAGGTGGGAAAAGAATTGCTTGTTGAAGACGAAATGTAAATACCTTGACATATCATTTGATAACAAACTTAACTGGCCAGGGCATATTGGACAGGTAATAGGAAAGCGGTTCAAAATCCATCACTTGTAGGGAAGAGTGATGAGAAGATGTACCAGACAAGTAAGGGAAATGGGTTACAAACCAGACCATTGCTTGAATATGGTAGTGTAGTATGGGATCCACATTTTGAGTATCAAATACAGGAGTTGGAGAGGGTACAAAAAAGGGCTGCTAAATTTGTTTTTGGAAATTACCGTAGAACACAATCAGTAACAGATATGATAAAAGAGCTGGGATGGGATTCATTGTAAGATAGGAGGAGAGTGAAGAGTATCATGGGAGTGTACAAGGTGTGTATTGATGATGAGGCATGGAAGATATTGGCGTAAGAATTAAAAGTAATGCATGGAAGGCAAAAGATGACCATGACCACAAGCTGGCACTCGATTTTAAAGATTTTCTTTTGTAGGTAAGGGGGCCAGGGATTGGAATAAGTTATTAAAAGAAATGATAAATAATTTACCAAAAATGTTGAAAGAATTTAAAGTTGAAATTTATAGAGGACAAATGTAGGTGGGTGCTGGGAAAGGCGGATGTAGGAAAAATGCCACTGGAATGTGTGCTCCATTCCAAATAAAATTAAATTAAAGCACAAGCCCATGCCATCTCAACCGTCTTTCCACCGCTCTACTGGACCAATCGCAGTCCAACTTGTAGGACCTACGATGTTCCGATTTTCTGATAAAGGACTCCTGGTGTGACGTGAAAGGATCTACAGGACTACATGTACGTCGCGTTGGATGCTGTTGGACGCCCAGACAACCATCACGGGTCCTTGCCGTCCAACAAGCTATGGCGCTGGATTATGATTGGAGGAAACATCCTGCAAGGGTGCGAGAAGAAGGCGTCCATTAATTATGTGAGATTTTTCCGGAATTCCGAACCCCCCCCTTTCTGGTGAGATTTGGTTGTGGACTCCCCCACCCCACCTCTAAAATGACGTGATATTTTGCCGGGGAACCCCCCCCCCCCTCCCCTGCTAATCAACCTCGTAGTTTTTTGGGACTTTATTTATCTCTCATGTCTCCAAGGGCGGTTATACCTCCTCTAAGGTCGGTTTCGGTTTCCACATCATTTCTAGACAATATACCCCCCTAAAGTCGACATTTGCGTCATTTGTAGACTTTTTTCGACCATCCTTCCAGAATTTCAAAACCTCACGTGAGATTTCCGTTGACTCCCCCCTCCTCCTTGGTGAGGTTTCGTAAGATTTCGCCAGATACCCCTCCCCCCCACTATTTCACCTCACGTAATTAATGGACGACCCATAAGGACACTGGTGTGCCGCGAGAAAGTACTAGTGGAAATCATTACTAACTTGGAACATTTAGTTGGACACCTTCTAGCAGAGTGAATGGGTAAGCGCATCATACGGTAGTTTTACACAGATGTCCTATACGTTGGACCGTGAGTAGGTTGTTTTACTTTACATGCAAGTTCAAATTTTTTCATTCTTCACTTAAGTAATAACACAGTTCAGTTCATTGTTGCATTTATTGCAAGATTGTAAGAAAAAAACAACCACGCTGTTGTTAGCTTAGAGAAGATAGGCTGAATCTCGTATAAAGAGAAAAAAATAGGTATTGCAATGTAAACAAAACATACGCTATATCCGTATTAAAAATTGGGGATGTGGAAGCGGAGGTAGGAAAGTTCCACACTTCTTGCGAATCCGGAGATCCGTTACATTCATAATTTAAACGGGAGACCTTCGTTCGCCAGTCAGACACCTTAACCCAGAGACAATATAATACCTTAATCACTGAGCCACCATGGAGGAAGGAAATATATGGAGACGACGCAAGAGACCTTCACCACGCATTGAAGTGAAGCAGGGCGGAGGAGGAGTGGGGGGGTGGGGTGGGGGGGGGATGCATGGCCGCTTCCATATAGACACGGGGAATATGTACAAAAACCTCAAGGGGACTCTAGGATAAACGTGACGCCGTAATCTGGTGATGGATTATTATGTAACTCGATGAGACAAATAAAAAATGTAGAATAAAATTTTTTGATATCCTGCTTAGTTTTCGAGATATTCTGTCTCAAATGTGAAATGGTTTTGGTTGAAATTCAGAAGAAAAAAATTGGTAAAAGTAAAATTTGATGATGGATTCTTATTTAAAAAGACGAAACAAATGAAAAATAAAGAATAAAATTTTTCGATATCTCACCTAGTTCTAGAGATATACTGTATCAAAAGTGAGGTTTCTTGAGTTGAAATGGAGAAGAAAAATTTCGCAAAAGTCAAATTTAATGATCGATTCTTATGTAACACGACGAGACAAATCGAAAATAAAGAATAAAATTTTTCGATATCTTGCTTAGTTTTCGGGATATACTGGGAACATCGCAATGTTTGGAAGCGCAATACCGCTGCTGCCGCCATGCGGGGAGTTTAGAGCCTGCTTCACCGATTTAACGTCACTTCTCCTCCATATATTTCCTTCCTCCATGCCTTAATCACTGAGCCACCATGGAGGAAGGAAATATATGGAGGAGAAGTGACGTTAAATCGGTGAAGCAGGCTCTAAACTCTCGCGCATGCGCAGTGGCGGCAGCGGCGATATTGCGCTTCCAAACAATTGCGATGTTCACATTGTGTTAGATGCAGTGATTATTTAATTTTGTAATGTGTATAAATGTTTTATAATGCCATATTGTGTTGCGTACGGTTGCAAAAATAGGCCAGACAGGAAAGAACCTGGAATATCATTTCATAAGTAAGTTGAATTCTAATTATCGTAGTTGAAGTGGGCGGTAGAAGTTGCAAACTTTGGAGCATGTCTATAAATATTTAGTCATAGCACTCAATGGGATGACTTTGTTCTAAAATTTTTGTTGGTGTAGTGTATAAAATCAGCATACCTTGCTATTTTAAACATAATAGACTAACATTACTTTTTAACCAGTGTTGAAAATGAGATTTAAAGGGGTGTGTTTTATATCGCGATTCAGTGAATTTAGTATTGCACTTTCTTTCGTCACGTTGCAGTTTATGCTGACAGTGTATGATGAAATTAAATGTGTTAAATCATGCTATGCAATCTAGGAATCTTGATGAAGCAAACGATGTTGTTACTGCAAATACAGTTTGCGATTCAAATACGCGTGTGTGGGTATGTCTACATAGTTTGATTCTATAGCGGCAATTTAATGGAGATTGTGGTTAGGTCTAAATGCAGTCTGTACCAGAATGGTTCTGTTGTTCCATGAGGGACAAAGAATTTATCTATTACTGTTAGTAATTTCATGAGAACCAAGTTAGTGACAAAACGTATATCGCGATGGAAACTACTTCCAGCCATTTCCAATTAAGCTTACAATGTATGTTAACAAGATAACTATTTTTATTCTGGTCTAGGCCGCATTTCAACCTAACCACAAGTGGTAGTAAAAAACTGAAATATCCATTCTGCATGTAATTCACTGTAGCTTTGGCAGTATTAATTTCTGGTCCAGGCCGCATATCAACCCAATCCCAGTATATCCCGATAACTAAGCAAGATATCGAAAAATTTTATTCTTTATTTTCGATTTGTCTCGTCGATCATTAAATTTAACTTTTGCGAAATTTTTCTTCTCCATTTCAACTCAAGACACCTCACTTTTGATACAGTATATCTCGAGAACTAGGTGAGATATCGAAAATGTTTATTCTTTATTTTTCATTTGTTTCGTCTTTTTAAATAAGAATCTATCATTAAATATTACTTTTACCAATTTTTTTCTTCTGAATTTCAACCAAAACCATTTCACATTTGAGACAGAATATCTCGAAAACTAAGCAGGATATCAAAAAATTTTATTCTACATTTTTTATTTGTCTCATCGAGTTACATAATAATCCATCACCAGATTACGGCGTCACGTTTATCCTAGAGTCCCCTTGAGGTTTTTGTACATATTCCCCGTGTCTATATGGAAGCGGCCATGCACCCCCCCCCCCACCCTGCTTCACTTCAATGCGTGGTGAAGGTCTCTTGCGTCGTCTCCATATATTTCCTTCCTCCATGCAAAGTTTAGGTGTCAGAAATATAAGAATCGCAATATAGCAGAATAAGATATGCTTCTCAAAGGAAATATGAAGAAATGAGTTTAATCAAGTACAGACTATCCACCACAGCCATCCGACAAATTTATCTTTTACATCAGTTATTGTTTACCTTTTGGTCAATTTTGAAGTATTTATCAGGTCAACTGTACTTCAATTTCAAAATAATTTCTTTAATCCGGCAGCATACATAGATAATGAGACTTTCAAACGTAAATTTTTAAGTTGCGAGATTCTTAGTCAACACTCGGTGGCGTAGCTAAGTCAACAAGGGCCCCAGTGCAAAAAATTTATTTTGAGCCCTCAGGCCAGATGGGCGACCTTTTTTTTTTTGCTTTGTGTTGCTGGTAGGGGCCCCCTGAGATGAAGAGATGGGGCCCCTTCAGTTGTGCTTAGGGCCCTCTTGAGTTGTGCTCAGGACCCCCCTGATCAGTGAGGGGCTTTCTGTTTCTCAGGAACCCCCTTAGACGACGGTAGAGCAAAAAAAAAAGGTCGCCAGTTTGCCGTGAAGGGTCGTGGGCCCTCTGAACTGCGCTTGCAGCCCTCCAGAGGTGCGCTTTGTGGCTCCCAGAGGTATACTTGGGGGTCCCCTGAGCGTAGGGGCCCCAGTGCACTGCACCGCCTAGCCCCATAGAAGCTACGCCCCTGTCAACACTGAGTTGTTTTTCCAGGCATCTTTCACTTCAACATGAAGATCAATAATCCGTCGATAAATTTCATTGTTGTTACTGCCTGAGCAAATAATGGGTGCCAAGTTAGGGGTTTTCCTCCTAAATTTGGGGGTCTCCAGGCGGGATGGGATTTTTTAGGGGCTTTATTATTTCAGGGGAATTTTTAGAGTTATTTTTAGAGACTTTTTGATTTATTTGTTGACCATTAAAATAACACCAGGTACAGTACTTGTTACTAAGAATTCAGACTTTGTCAGGGACTAGTCGAGTACTGGGGGATGGTACCCGCCTAAATCACCTGAACCAGATGTAGTCCAAAAATATTCTAAGTCCAAAAGAAAGTTCTGTAACCGTGTTAAGATGATTATGCTAACTGTTAACATTGACCACAGTCGCCACTTGTAGTTTTAATCCCACCACAAGAAGGGTACTAAAGTATAAATGTAAGTCACAAGTCGAAATCACAGAATTATATTTTCCAAACAGTCACGTTATTAATGTCATTTTACAGTTAGCAAGGCAATCGGACATTCATTTCCCCAAAAATCACAAGTTGAGAATCAAGAGCAAAACCGCATTTCCCCCGGTGAAAATAAAACAAAGGTTCGAAATACACATATCCTGAAGCTGATTGTGCTAACTGATGATGGTCTACACTTTCAAACAATGGCCGCCACTAACTCGTCCTGTCCATAGACTCGTGCACAGCCTGACCTACCATCACGTCACCACTTCCCGGCATTCACCACTGTGTGCATACCGCTACCATTGAATTCACTACACGAAAGTTACATGATGCTACTACGAGGTGTTCCAGCCAAATGCCCCGTGCCAAGTCTCCTATCTGCCTTATATAAGCTCGGGTCACATGATCGCTTCTCTCTTCGAAAAATTACCAAATATGGATGTGTAAGAAGTGAACTACCGTATTAGTCAAAGTGTTGTTGCCTTATTTAAAATTGGCTTTAATTACTAACTCGAAATTAGGTTTAAAATATTATTCCCGATTTTAGTCTCTCGCAGAATATAAACATTGTTTAAATCTGTTGAGTTATAGTAAAACTAGTAATTCTAACCATCAGTGGTAACTATTATTTATGTTTTATGGTATAACTCTGAAGGTTTATGGATTATTACGCCGGAAAAATTATCAGTGTGTAGCTTGTATTAAACTGTATATTTTAGTGTTTATTTCATCTTTGTAGCTGTTATATCGGAGACACAATAAATTATTTAGTTATTTACACGTGGGTTGGATGTCGAGTGAATTTCGAAAACCTATAACATCTGTTCTATTGCTTCAAACGGCATGAAATAAATATGTAGGAAGCTAAAAGAATGGATTATTAAAACAAGCTACTATTTAACCCGGAATCTGAATAGGTTTTTGAATAATAAAATGTCAAAGTCGGGTATTCTATTTTACGTGTTCAGATCATATTAAAAAATACTTAAACAGTTAGAAAACTACAAGATTTAGATGAATTTGATTCTATTTAGGACTGTTTTAATTTATTAGCTACTTTTTACTGTATGACTGTGTTTAAAATCAGTGCAGAAGCATTTTATATGTGCAGTGTCTATAGCAATTTACTTTGTGATTGGATTATCATACAACAGGTTAGTGAAATACCTTTAAATGTGTTTAGAAAATTAATTATGTGTGTTAACTGGTATTTACATGCTCTTTGCGCTTTTGAAATGGTTTAATAGTGTTAGAATTAATTCCGAAAAGTCGAACAAATTAGTTGGTTTACCGGCGCCTGTTTATTCACTGATATCTCGTATTTTACTGCTTGAAACGGCTTAACACCTATTAAAACTGAAAGATTAGTTTATTTCCTTTATATTTGTCTACTTTTTAAATCCTGAAACTACTTAAAAGACTTCAAATTATTTATGTGAACTGTTTAAGAGAATGAGTATTCAAAATCCTCCATAATTACTTGTTGTGATTATTAAACTCTTGAAAACTATCAGAAATCTGTTAATTAATCTACTACACTGTCTCAAGGATTATTGTGACTACTTTTAGGACTCTAAAACGGTCAAGTTTCATTACAATGTGATATCTTCATACTGCTTTAGTCTACCGTTCAAAACATCCAGTTTATTTCTTTAAAAAACCTGCCAAACTGTATTTAAATGTGAAGTTATGTTTATAATGATTCTAGGCCTGTTTATTATTAGATTTTTATACTCTTTACTGGACGAAAATCACTTCAGAAATACCAAAGTCTGTTATATGCCAAAATTTAAATGGTTAGATTTGCCTGGTATTTAAATTATCTGTTTATCTCTGAAATAAAGTTTATTTACCATGATAAAAGGTTTATTTAGTGGCTATATTTACTCATTTTAATCATCTCCTTCATTTAAATCGGTTCAGAATAACTCGTTAAGTAATGTCAATATCTGCTATTACAAGTTTACTTTTACATGGGAATACCTATTTTATATTGGGATATCGCTGATTTAATGCAATTTAAGTGTTATTTACATTAGTTATGGATTATTTATTCACTTTAGTGTATGGAAAGTGTTGTCAACTCGATTTAAAGTGTGGTACCGGATACTAAAGTTAACCCAAAACTCGGCCCGATTCTAACCAAATATTGCAAATATAACGAGGGATACCTTACAACTTCACTGTGACATTTTTTTTTATCACAAAGTAAAATATCTATGTTTTTATTCATCTTTTTTTTTTAAAAAAAAAGTCGTCATAGACTCTGTATTTAGTGTTTACGATAGACGTAGACTTATTTTGGTTACCTTCAGTATGTAAAGACGTGGTTGTTGGAGCAACGTGCAACAATGTTGCCTTTGTTGTTTACAAATTTCTGGTCGAATTATCTGTACTGTGTGTCAATGTGCAATTTGTTGACTAACAATATTGAAAACGATTGCTGATTTGCACCGAATTCAGATGATTGTGACGCAGCTGGATTTAACGTTTTGAAAACATTTCAGTGTTTGGCCTAGTATTAATCACGATTCCAATTTCGACCGCGGCTTTTGTATCTATAATATTTTAAAAAATAAGTTGCGTAATTATGTTATGTATTCAAATGATACAACGTGTGATAATGGTCCGATTAACATTGCGACGAAATGGTCGATGTTGCTTAACATTTAATCTTCATACTAAAATGTTAAATTTGTTTAATGGTAAAATGTATGATCTCAAAAACCCTGTACCATCAGAACAAAACGAAATAATGTTCGAAATATTGCATGATTTATAAATAACGAAAATTGCTAACCTAAACATAGTATTTATTTTTTTAGGGGTTTTACCTCTTAATTTGGTGATTTTAGGAGTATTTTAATTAAGCTTTAGGGGTAAAAAATATTTTGAGTTGGCAACCCTGGAGCAAATCTCTTTGGCCGCCACTAGATATACTGTTCGCATGTCGGTCATGCGAAATCCAGTGGCGTAGCCATGGAGGAAGGAATTAAATGGAGGAGAAGTGACGTTAAATAGGTGAAGCAAGCACTAAACTCTCCCGCATGGTGGCAGCACCGGCAGCGACCATATGGCGCTTCCCAACAATTAAGGTGTTCACATTGTGGTAGATGCAGTGATTATTTCATTTAGTGTTGTGTATAAGTGTTTAAAAATGCCAGCTTGTGTTGCGTACGGTTGCACAAATAGGCCAGACAGGAAAGAACCTGGAATATCATTTCATAAGTAAGTTGAATTGTAATTATCGTTGTTGAAGTGAGCGGTAGACACCGCAAACTTTGCAGCACCTCTATAAATATTTAGTCATAGCTCTCAATGGGATGACTTTGTTCTCAAATTTTTCTTGGTGTAGTGTAGAAAATCAGCAAACTTGCTATTTTACACATAATAGACTAGCATTATTTTTTAACGAGTGTTTAAAATGAGATTTAAAGGGGCGTGTTTTACTTCGCGATTCAGTGAATTTACTATTACGATTTCTTTCGTCACGTTGCTGTTTATACTGACAATGGATGATGAAATTAACTGTTATGTGAGAAGCTGTGAGTTTTATTAATTTTTTAAATAGCTATTTCAGGCCATTGACTTAGGTTATTTTTAAAGCTTCATATAAGACTTGTTTCTGTTTGTAAATACGTCTATACCTATTTTTACCGATTTTGAAATCTTTCTCATCTATTTATGTCGAAACAGGTTCATGCAGAAATAAAAATGGGCTTCATAAATAAAGAAGTTATTGGCCTTTGAACAAAATCAATTTGGGGAATGTGTTTCTAATTTAGTCTCTTTTTTTTTGTACAACATTCTCCCCCCCCCCCCCCCCCCGTATTTAAATCTAACTGAGAGATAATTTTTTTACAATTGTCCTAATAAGTAGGGCTGTGAAATTAGACAACACATCTTGATCAAGAGAATGTTCATTAAGGTGACTGAATAAACATTTTATTTCTGGTACCAGCCTACAAAATGTCTGGGTTGCTCATCCCTAGAGTGGGTCCTCTTACTTTTTTTCTGGTCTAGGACACATTTCAGACTAACCACAAGTGGTAGTAATAAAACTGAAATATCCATTCTGCATGTCAACCATGTACTCATTGTGGCTTTGACAGAATTAATTTTTGGTCCAGCCTGCATCCAAACCTAAACCCCTCAATTTGGATGTTCTATATCCCCCAAACTAAGCAAGATATCGAAAACATTTATTCCTTATTATCGAGTTTTTTCATCGTGTTACATAAGAATCCATCATTAAATTTGACTTTTGCGAAATTTTTCTTCTGCATTTCAACTCAAGACACCTCACTTTTGAGACAGTATATCTCGAGAACTAGGTGAAATATCGAAAAATTTTACTCTTTATTTTTTATTTGTCTCGTCTTTTTAAATAAAAATTCATCATAAAATTTGACTTTGAATAATTTTTTCTTCTGAATTTCAACCAAAACCATTTCACATTTGAGACAGAATATCTCGAAAACTAAGCAGGATATCAAAAAATTTTATTCTTCATTTTTTATTTGTCTCATCGAGTTACATAATAATCCATCACCAGATTGCGGCGTCACGTTTATCCTAGAGTCCCCTTGACGTGTTTGTACATATTCCCCGTGTTTGTTGGGAAGCGGTCAAGCCCCCACCACTCCGGCCATGCCCCCCCACTCCTCCGCCGGCCTGCTTCACTCCCATGCGTGGTAAAGGTCTCTTGCGTCGTCTCCATATTATTCCTTCCTCCATGGGCGTAGCTAGGTAAACAAGGGCCCCGGTTCAAAAAATTTATTTTGAGCCCTCAGCCCAGATGGGCGATCTTTTTTTTTGCTTTGTGATGCTGGTAAGGGCCCCCTGCGCTGAGGATGGGGCCATTGAGTTGTGCTTAGGGGCCCCCTGAGCAGTGGTTGGGGCCCCCCTAAGCAGTGAGATGGGCCTTAGTGAAGGACTTCCTGTGGCTCAGGGGCTCCCTTAGACGGCTGTAGAGCTAAAAAAAGGTCGCCAGTTTTCCATGAAGGCTCGTGGGCCACTGAACTGCGCTTGGGGGCCCCCGGAGGTGTGCTTTGGGGCCCCCAGAGGTGTGCTTGGGGCCCCCTGAGCGTAGGGGCCCCGGGGCACTGCACCGCCTAGCCCCATAGTAGCTACACCCCTGCCGAAATCATACGATTTTCCCCATTTCATTTCAAAAACTAAAAATCCAACTTAATGCGCAACCCAACGGTTCCTCAAATTTTCTCGAAGGAGATGTACAAAATTATCAGAGGCTAGAAGGCTAATTCCTTTATGTAGAGGCCTGCGAGTTAACGTGGAATCGGAACGTATGTGTGCTAATGCTTTTGTATGAAAAACAGTGACAGAAATTAAAGTGAGGGGGGGAAAGGTTTTAGATTTTTGTAAATCAAACGTAAATAGTGATTTTCTATTTGTTTTGAAATATACGTATGCAAAGTTCCACCAAAATCTGATAAAAACTTTGTGTTTGTATAAAGATTTTGCGATAAGCGTCCAACCCACATATACGCGCAACAGGTGGCGTGATGGTGACAGTGATATGAACTTACTGATTTACCCCCGTCCAGTAGTGGATCCGGGGGGGGGGGGGCTAAAGCCCCTCCCCCTACGCCTGCCAGACTCAAGCCCCCCAAACGAAATGGCTCAAGCAAGTCCCCCCCAAATCAAATCCGCTCACGCTACCCCCCCCCCCAAAACCAAAATCCAGGATCCACCACTGCCTCCGTTCATCATCGCGTATCGCGACAATAGAGTTTTCTCTTCAAAATGAAAACATTAGAATTCCAAGTAAAGATGTAATATCCAAACAAAAATACACATAATAGTTTACTCATGGTCAACATTTATAATAGTCTATGGCCTTCAGGCATCTTTAGTTACTAATAAATGCACATGACTAGTCTCGGATATCAGTTCGATAAAGTAGGATTCTCATCACATGGATTTCTCCATTCAGGGAAATAGTTGGGAGGTCATTATAAGAAAACTATAAGTGCAAACACACATCGTTCAAGTTCTGGACGAAGTCCTGCCGTTACGTATTTATCAGCAGTCTATAGCGACAGCCAGGGCAGCATTTAAGCATAGGCTGTAGCCTAGGGGCCCACACCACACAGGGGGGCCCGCACCACAAAGAGGGGGCCCACACCACAACACTGGATCCCCTGCCTGGCCAGTAGTAAATAAAGAAAAAAATAAGGTCGCCCATAAATTTTTTGGGCCGAATTTCGAAATTTAAGCATCCATAGCCAGAGGCAGGCAGGGCCACTGCGACAGGGGGCCCGCACCACATGTATAGCCTAGGGGCCCACAGAGCCTAAATGCGGCCCTGGCGACAGCAGCTCCATCTGATGTAAACGCCCCTGTGGCATCGTCTTTCAAAGACAATACCGACAGATGCTTGTATCTATGGAAAGCAAAGTTTAATATAAATGCTTACAACATTGTCTTGTCGATTGCAATAAGCTCCCAGCTTGGCTTCTTAAGCAGTCAGTTCGACGGCTCAACAAACAACTCTATTTTTTGCTCTCGAACGTCGTGGTTCACTTCCTCTCCTCTATGCTTCTTCGGCGGCAATCAGTTTCTGCCAATCCATTGTTGTCCTTGATCTGCGAAACAAACCAGACTGACTTCTTCATGTAATAGGAAATTATATAAAAAATCCTGTATAAAATAATATTCCATCGAGCAACAGATCTTTTCCTCATACATTCTGTCATGATTGGCCATGTTCGCTGTATGTTTTTGGCAGAGATCGCGTATATTCAGGGAATCTCTCCCATAACATATCATGTCTCACTTGCGCATGACGTGGAGTAAAATTTCCACTCGTCTTTATTTCAGTATGGTCGTTGGCTTCTCGTAAATCAGCTTAGTGTCAGTCATCAATTTATCAAATTGGCTGTTCGAACATCGCCTTCCTCCAGGTCCGCACGATTCAGAGTAGTACCCTCCACAGGTTCCAGTCCCCCTTCCTCAGGATGAGCAACAGCCTGTTTCAAAGTGCCTCTTGTAGATAACAAAACAATGCCTGCTCACCCTTCTCCTTGGTGGCCAGGACTCTGCCGAGGTTGTTCGCTCTAGGATCAGTGGCTTCAAAAAGCTCCCACCGTGTGATAAAAATTATGCTGAACACATGGTATTCAATTTCTTCAATTGCAATCCCCTCTTTATTCAATGTGATTGTGCACGTACTTTTACACTGTGTACCTTATTTTATTTAAACTGCGTTGAAGCTCACCAGTGTCGCATTTAAGCATAGGCTATTTAGGCTCCAACCTGTGAGCCCGCACCACAAAAAAATAAAACAAATTAATATTTGTAACATGTAAAAAGAAAGTATCCTATTTTCGAACCGATTTTGGCATCGAAAGTACCCAAAATATGGGTCCACACCTAAAACACTTAGCATGAGAATGAAACATAGCTCAAGTGCAAAATAAACACACATGTCCAAACACTAGAAGTTTAGCTGGGTTTCTCAACAGGTTGGACGAACTTACCAATGAAGAGATAGATGCAGCAGCACAAAATTTAGTAGAAATGTATCATAATGACTTTGATTATACATTGGGCAATTAACCTTTTGCTGAAACTGATCCAAACAATGCAAGAGTTATTAATCAGGAGAGATGGATGTACAAACTCCTCCTAAAGTATGTTAAAGTTGTTTTCCTAATATCAACGTCAGTCTAAGGATGTACTTGTTACTTATGATCACGGAGAGCAGTAATCAGTAAAGAAATATCATTTTCAAAACTAAGCTTCAAAAACAAGCTTTGAATCTCCATGATAGGCTCAATTTTTGGCATTGATCAGCACTGAAAGTGATATTTTAAGATAACTAAGTGTGAATATATCATAATTGACTTTATTAATACAATGTGTAGGTGAAAACCAATCAGCCACAATGCAAGCAGAGCAGGATTAATGGAGCATGGAGTCTGTAGCAAATATGAACAAGAGACTCTTCATTTGCTTTAGGCAGTAAAGTTTAGGATGTAAAATGAAACAGTACATTTATTAAACTACCTTTTGTGATTTAATGTAAGCAAATTTAGAGATAACAGTAGACAGACCAAAATTTTTAAGTAAATCATTTTCTATATTCATTATTAAGAAACATAGGCGCGAGGCTCCTGAAGGCGCATAGACTGTGGCATTTGCTAACTTTTGCTGCTTAGTTTATCAGGTACTGCCTACAAGCAATTTCCAAGTTAAGATATATGCAAATTTATTAATAAACTGTTTTATTATTATTTGTAAATGAGGGATGAAACAACATATAGACCTACTGTACAATATTTTTTATAAATGCATTTCTACAAATTTTGTATTAATTATTTGATACTTTCATTTTAAATATTGTCATTTAGGAACGTGTTGCATTTGAACTGCACATAAATAAAATTAACATGGGGTGTAAGGGCTTAGGAGAGGGCAGAAAAGGGGTAGTGGTCCAGGGCATCCTCAATCCCCTGGGGTTGGAAGTGGCCCCTAAATGTGGATGAAATAGAAATGATCAGTGGCATGGGGATGCAGAAGGCAATGGGAAGCCACTGCATCATAGACCCAAAGGCCATGTAATCCTCACAAATTATGTATAGTTTGATAGCTTCTTCCAGGGTAAAATATTCCGGAGGTATAATAGTTCCCCAGTAGGATCTCCAGGTGGGGACTTCTAAGGAAGGAGTCATCAGAATGGGAGTTAGAACATGGAATGTTAGAAGTTTGAATAGGTCAGGTAGTTAAGAAAACTAAAAAGAGAGATGGAACGACTTAGGTTAGATGTCATTGGAATTAATGAGATTAAGTAGAAGGATGTACAGGATTTCTGGTCTTGGGAACACAGAATAATTAACACAAAAACCATTGTAGAGTTACTGGTGCAGGATTTTTAATGAACAAGAGAGCAGGGAAATGGGTGAGTTGTTATGAACAGCTTAGTGACAGGATTATCTTTATGAGGTTAAAAACTAAGCCCACTGCTACCACATTAGTACAAGTGTATATGCTAATGTCAGAGGAAGATTATGATGAAATAGAGAAAATATACTACATATATGCTGAAATTGAAGAATTAGTCCAATATGTGAAAAAAATAATACACATGGGTAGTGCAGCTGTGGAGAAGGGAAAGATGGGAACACTGTAAGAAGATCTGGTCTAGGAGAAAGAAAATGAGGGAGGAAACAGGTTAGAATTTTCTGGAAGATATAAACTAGTCGTGGCAAACATACTATTTTAAAAATTATTCAAAGGATATACACCTGGAAATGTTCAGAGGATATGGGTAGATATCAGATAGATTATTCATGGTCAAACAGAGATGCAGGAATCAAGTTCTAGACTGTAAAGCCTACTGAGGAGCAGATATAGACTTTGATCATAATCTGATAGTTATAAAGTGCAGGCTGAAATTCAAGAGAATAAAGAAGCAATATAAGCAGAACATATTGGAAATGAAGAAATTGAAACAATCTAACATGAAAAAAATTGCAGAAATGGTAGATGTTGGTCTAAGAAGTAACTCCTATAGGAACTCAACTGGGGATAAATGGAATATGTTGTAAAGAGAAATAATTAAAGTTGGCTTTAGGGAACAAGCCATGAAAAAACCTTGAATCACAGAAAAAAAATTTAAGCTGATGAATCAGAGTAGAATGCACAGAAATGTTCAGGATGAAGCAGGATGAGAGCAATACAGACAATTTAGAAATCAAATAAACAGGAAATGCAAAAAAAGTAAAATGGCTGCCAGGAAAGTGTAAAGAAGTAGAAAAAGGAAATGGCTGTAGGAAAATTAAATGTGACATAGAGGAAGATGAAACAAAATTTTGACAAAATTAAGAAAAGATGTTGATGGGAAATCTCTTTTAAGCTCAGAAAATAGAGCTAACCAATGGAAGGAATATGTTGAGAAACGGTATGATGGGAATGACTTGAATAACAGTGTAATGGAAAAGGAAGGTGATGTTGACATTGATGATCTAGGAGATCCTATTTTGAGGACAGAATTTGATAGAGCTTTGAATGACTTGAAATTAAATATGCCAACTGGAATTGATGAGATACCTGCAGAACTTCTGAAATCTTTAGGAGAAGTAGGAGTCCAAAGATTATTCAACCTAATTAATACCCAAGAGTTATGAAACAGGATAAATTCCAAATGATTTTAATAAAAGTATCATCTTCACACTTCCGTACAAAGCACAAGCTGACAAATGTGAGAATTATCGCACCATAAGTCTAACATCACATGCTTCAAAATTACTGACCAGAATAATATACAGAAGGACCAAAAGGGTGGTAGAAGAGATAGAAGATGAAGATCAGTTTGGGTTTGGGAAAATTGCAGTATGAGGGAAGCAATTTTGGTTTTAAGATTAATACTTAACGAGGCGGTTCAAGAAAAACAAAGATACCTTTATTGTGTTGGTTGATTCAGAAAAAAGATTTTGCTAATGTTGTGTGGTACAAAATGTTAAAACATTAAACTCAGGCCTAAAATATTGAGATAGAAGAATATAATCTATATAAGAATCAAGTAGCTGTAATGAAAATATAGAATCATGAGGAGACATGTATCCATTAAAAAGGGTATGATACAAGGTTGCAGTCTAACATAATTAAAATTTGACTTGTATGTAGAGGAAGGAATAAAGGAAGTGTGGCATAAGTGTGCAAGGAGAAAAGAACCAGTGTGCTACGATTTGCTGATAACAGTGTCTTGTGTGCAGAACAGGCTGAGGATATTGAGAAGTTAATGTCATGAACAAAATACTGAAGGAAGATTTTGTACTAAATTTAAACTGAACCAAGACAAAAGTGACGAAATGTAGTAGAAATTATACCCATAAAGGTAGATTAAATATAAAAATAGGATTGGATGCGATAGGACAATAGGTGAATTCTGCTACTGGAGACATAAAATTACAACTGATGGCCTAAGCAGGAATGAGGTTAAAAGCAGAATAGCACTAGCAAAAAGAACCTTCATGAAAAAGTGAAATATTTCAGTTTCAAATATTGATCTAGGACTTAGAAAGAACTTTTTAAAACTCTATTTGTGGAGCACAGCAGTTTATGGTAGCAAAGAATGGAAGCATGAAAGAAGGAAAATTGAAGCATTTGAAATGTGGTGCAGTAGAAGAATACTGAAAATTAAGTGGACAAATAGAGTACAAAATGAACGAATTTGGAAACGATGGATAGAGAAAGAAGAGGCTTATAGAAAGAAGATACAGGTTGGTAGGTCATATTTTGAGACATGCAGTATTGGTTAATTTGCTATTGGTGGAAGCAGTTGAAGGTAAGAACTATAGTGGAAGACAGAGATTAGAATAGCTATATGAAGCAGATAATTGAGAATGTGGGTTGTAAGGGGTATGACGTCATAACGAGATGAAGATATAGGCACAAAATTGGAGGGGATGGAGGATTGCAGTCAAGAGAATGATGATGGCAAAAAATAAAAAAAATCCTTTTTATATATATATCTTGTGTTTGCCTTTTATATTTACTTTTGCCGGGAGTAAAACAGAATGTTTGCTTTTGAAGTGGCATTGTGAAGGTAAGAAATTTAAATTAATTTTTTGCTGAACATTATCTAGACAATAGCTACTGGCAAGCTTTTGATGGCATTTGCTCCCTTGATCAGAATAATGTACATTTCATTTTGATGTGACATCGAAAAACTGAAGGATTGAAACAAAAGTATGCTAACATTAGCATCTATTTAAAGGTAAGTTGCTTCTCGCAGTTGAAATGATTATCATAACTTTGGCTTACGAACAGCATCGTATTATTTGTAGAAATGAAGTTACATTTTGTTGTAGACATCCTTCATACAAACAGTTTCATTCAGTGATGAGCAGCCTCCACGAATCATAATGATGTAGGTCAGTGGTTCTCAACTTGTGAGTGGTACGCGTACCACCAGTGGTCTCCAGGCAGAATTTTAAAAATTTAATCCTGACTGTATTATATACGTCATCATAAAAAAATAGTAAAACTGTGCATATGAAATAGATATTGTACTCGTGCTGTATAAGGCTATTATTGAGCAAAAGCTATATACTAAATTTCCTGATGCCACAAATATTTCAGCGACCAGGAAAATTTTGATCAAGGATAGGATTGCATTTTTAGTATAATAGGTTATCCATTAAATACATTTCAAGTTGGCACCAAAGAGAACAGCATTTTTTCATTATTAAATTAATTACTGTTTTATAACAGCCTTATTGTAGGTGTGGTGCATGCTGACAATTTATTGGTATGGTTGGTTGATAACATACACATATTTTAAAATTAGACCATTCTTCCCCCTTTCCCCTTCCTCTCCTGACCTCTCGCATATGACTGCTAGTGGAATAGTTATTCACTCCGTAATGAATGATGACATAATTATAATAATTTTGTGTGGTCTGCATTGATAACATAAATTATTTCAAAGATGATACGACACACTGAATTCCTGAAATCTATAATGCAAGAATCACACCTATCTCACCACATGCGCATTTATTGCATATGACTGCAAATAGGAAAAACATGTGGTCAGCACATGCAGATAACCTGTAAAATAAATTATTCAAAAATCGATGAAAAGACAACTTTCAGATTCATTTTACACAGGTTGCAGTTAGATATGGACACTCTATGAAGCAGGAAGTCCAAATAAATTTTGTATGACGCCCCCCCATGCCAAACGAAAATTCTCCCTCCCCCCTCCACTAGCCCCCACACTGGGCAACAAACCTCCTAAAAACCGCTCTCAGGGCTGCTAGAACACAGGAGCCTGGACTCATGCCTGCCCAAATGTATCTCCCTGATTCTAAAGTGTGGTATCTCAGCACACAAAACCATACTAGTGGGTGTCCAGAAGTCTTGGTGATCCTGTCTTAATTCCCAAAAGCATATACTATCAAATAATATTGCAAGATTTTAATTCATCTGTTGCAAATCTGATGGCAGAGACTACTGTGGAGGTAGGAGCATACTAGTCAGTGCACATTGCTGAATTTGGGGCTCCACATCATATGGCCCCTATGTGTCTCCATGTTGACTCAATGACATTGCCAATTGCGATTATAGTTTTATTGTACAGCACAATTTAATCTGAAAACAACAAATTCTGGGATTAAATGAACTACAAAAAAAAAAAGAAGAGAAGAAATTAGCACACATCACCAGTCTCAGTACATTATCTTGTATCACTCATGAACTTTTTTTTTTTTTTTTTTTTTTAAAGCATCCCGGCATTTGCCTGGAGTGATTTGGGGAAACCATGGAAAACCCAAATCTGGATGCCCGGACGGGGATTCGAACCGCCGTCCTCCCGAATGCGAGGCGAGAACGCTAACCGTTACACCGCCCCGCTCGGTCTCATGAACTCACTTTCCTCTTTTCTGTTATCACATTTTTTATTCTGACACTTTTTTTTGTGCCTTAAAATTACTTTGCCCAGCAAGGCAATTATGATTTACCACAATTATATAATCTTATTTACTGCCTGTAAACAACCCTACTTGCTTTTAATAACCTAAAAGGGAGTATATTTTGTAGTAAGTACAGACTCACTCCATTATTTATCAATAAGAGAAATTCCAATTTAAATTCAATATATGTGTCATCATTAGATGACCAATCAAAAACCACCAGTGTTTAAAATAATATAGGAATGAAATATACAGCATGTGCTAAATTGCATAAAGGATAACTGTTCACCAAACATATAGGGATGGATATATCACATTATTGTGTTTAGTGCAGGAAATATTTTATTAAGTATAAATAAAATTAATTACATGAATATAACAAGAATGCATATTTAAATTACAAAGAATATTTACAAAACGCCCAGCTTTCTTTGCCAAAGTCAAACTGTTTTGTATTAGGTTATGCATGATTAACCGTAAATCACTAAATAGATTCAGTTGAAAATGATATTAATTCTTTTTGTAGGGATGAGGCATAAGGAAAAACATGATGTGACCATAATGAAGTCGCAGAAGACAATAAATTTGATACAGTTCCACATTAAACATTTCGTCTTTGAGGCATGGTTTATTTTTAAATTTTTTTTTCAGACTAATAGTCATTGAAGTAAATGGTTTTCTGGAAAAAAAAATTGACATAGGTTAATACACAGATCATTTTAAGTTTTAAAAATTATCCTATGTGAAGACTTGTTTGAAAACAAGCTGAAAACTAAAAGAATTTAAAAATACTATATAAGAGTAGATACACAAAGAATTAGTCTATTGATGATTATGTATACTCCCAAAAAGGATTGAAACCATTGTACATATAATTTAGTAACATACCTTGTTGCATTTGCTGTTTTGATCAAATTCAATATGACTCATTGTATGGATACTCTGGATTCTTTACATACCTGAAAATGCCATGGAATCCATGAGGTGACAAGAAAATGCATACAATAAAAGAAACATGGTTATGAATAGCATCACTAAAAATACAATGATTAATGTAGAAACAACTCACATAATTCAAAGAACACACGTTTTAATTTTTTCTAAATATTATCAGTGGAGATTTTTATCCTCAACTTCTTTGATTTTGATGTAAGGCTTAGGAGCCTAAAAAAATATTAAAAAAATCTTACTGATGACTGAGATAGACTGCAGTTACACTAGAGTATGCCAAGCACTTCCAGGATTTATCTGGAATGTTAGTGAAAGCTCAACAATTTACACCAGTTTAAGTTTCTGATATTGTTGATGGTCCCAAATACATAACTTGCAGCAAATTTCATAACATGAGTTTCACATATCAAACAAACAAAAAATTGAGCTAGTCTACAATATGAATGTTGGAGTGTCAGAGATTGTGCAGCATACATTTGCTCCAGTAATTACAGCTTAAAGTAGAAATACAGGAGTGATTCCAGTGTATTTCATATAACAAAGCAAGCTTTTCCAGGATAAAGATTCAAGATAGAGGCCAGTACAAACACCGGCCCATGATTTGGATTGAACCAGGGAGCTATTTCTTGGAAACTGTATGCTCTACCACCTTTTTATTTACATAATTATCTATCTCTTCTATAGCAATTTAAAAACACATTTCATATCTGCTATTGTATTTTTGAAGCATATATCTCTGTCAAACAAGCAGCTAGTTTGATGGGGGAAGCAGATGTGTTCTCATCTGTTCGTGAAACATGTAACTATGTTCTGTATTGTTTAGTCCATAAGCTTCCTTCAGTTTTTTGTTCATGCCATTCAGTAATTTTTCAATACTTTCAGTTTGTTCTTTTAACATAATAATATCATCAGTAAATCAAAGCATATGGATTGGTTTTACCATGTACAATTATAGCACTTTCCATTTTTTTTTTTATTTCTTTTATTGATTCCTCATACCTTTTTTAACTGAAGCATGTGTCTCTGATTTCCTAATTTTATTATAGTCACTTCATTTTTATGGAGATTATAAATTATTCTTCTACCTCTATTTTCTAGAGCCAGAATTTGAACATCTTATCACACCGAAAACTATCAAAAGTTTCTAAATAAAAACATCCTTTTCCCCCTTGATCTGGTCTACAAGCATTAATCTCAAAGCCAGAATTGCTTCTCTTGTACTCAAATTTATCTTCACCTTCCACTACCCCTTCTATTTATCTGTATATTATCCTCATCGGTAATTTTGAAGCATGATGCGTTAGACTTATAGTGTGATATTTTTTCATATTGTCAGCAGATGCTTTCTTTGGGACTTTATTAAAATCAGTTAGAATCTCTCCCATTTTGTAACTTTTTTTTATAGTCGTTTGGATTCCTTCACCTTCTAGAGATTTAGAAATTCTGCAGGAATCTCATCAGTCCCAAATACTTTTTTGAGTTCATATCATTCAAAGCTCATTAAAACTCTGTCCTTAAAACAGGATCTCCTAAATCATCAATGTTGACATCATCTTCCCTTTCCAGCTTGTGGGATGAAGTAGATAGATAGATAGATATGTTCACTTTGATCCCATGTGAGAATAATCTCGAGGATGTGGAACAGTACATACACTTATTAGTAATGTCAATATTACTATGTAATTGATAATATTATTATATATTGGCAACAAGTTAGCTACAAGGAAATGTTTCTGAATAGTCTGAATATGTAGTTGAGTAAGTAAATATGAAATGGAGATAAATTGCAAAATGAGACAGATCATTACTTTCAAAGATAAGAAAATAAAAGTTTTGTATGACTTACGAGGTGGAGGTTGAAGTATTATACTTTGACATATCATTTGATGATAAATTAAGTTGGGCTGAACACATTGGGTAGATGGTACAAAGAGATCTGAAAGTTATGCAGAGGGTGGTGAGGGATTATACCAGGGAATTAAGTTACAACCTTTGATCAAACTATTGCTTCATTATGATTAGTTAGTATGGAACAAATGTAATTAGTAAAAAATTTAGGATGTTTTTAGGTTGCAGCTAGATTTGTTTGTGAAAATTACTGCAGAACACAATTGACTTGATTGGATACTGGGAGAAGAATTAAGTGTGGAAAAGGAGAGATGGCCATATACCAAAAGTTTGTTTCAAATGTAAGGGAGTTTTTCTTACCAACTTCTGGAAGACAGTATAGGTTAATCGCTGCTTTCATAATACAT
>JARYHS010008074.1:117949094-118156962 GCA_031002005.1 Vandiemenella viatica | reverse complement strand
CAGGTAAAAATGTGAAGTCAAATCTTTAGCAAATCACCGATCGCACAACTTTTTTTAAAAAAAATTTTCTTATTTTATTTGGCCTGAAAGCGCCAAAGGCACTATACAGCCATCAGCTATTTATATAGATAATTGGCTTGGTACAAATGAGTACATGCACTGTACAGATAAACAAATTTACAGGATAATTATAATAAAATAGTAATTTCACATCAGCTGGAATGTTTCTCAAAAATACATGCATGTTTACAAAATCAAGAATTATAAAACAAAGTAAATAGAGGACTCTGTACCAACAGTGGGAGGTACAAGGCTCTCGTGCACAAACAATAATTACAGTATATTAAAATATAAAGAGATTTTTATATACACATTAAATGATTATTTATATACAAGAATTAACACATTATAAAAAGGACTTATTTGACTAAATCTTAATGTTTGTTTGCTTTTATAAAACTGGCTAACAACAGACAAGAAATAGCTCCTCTTTCGAGTTTGCACGCGCGTACCGTGTCGGGGCATGGTTGCTACTTGCTACCCCAACAACCAATGTCTTTGCATACCGTAGGTAACCAAAAGAAGTCTACATCTGTGATAAACACTGAGTCTTTTAAAAAAATATGGACCAGAATATAGATATTTTATTCTGTGATCAGAAAATATTCATATATAGAGAAGTCTGAATTCTTAGTAACGAGGTACTATACTTGATGTCGCTATTTTAATATTCAACAAAATAAATACATAAATCAAAAATCTCTAAAATAATCCCTAAAATTGTAAAGGCCAAAAAAAAAAAAAAATATTAGCCAGCGCGTACACCCCAAAAATTTAGGGGAAAACCCCTAACTTGGCACCCATGCGCCCTGTGTTCCTACAATGCAGGCGCCCAAGTCAACAATCACGGCCCGCCAACTGGGTCTGGTCGGGTCGTGGTTGTTTGTTACCGAAATATAACAACAGTATGCTACCCCGTCACCAGGGGCGTAGCTATCGAAGGGCTGGGCGGTGCCGTGCATCGGGGCCCCTAGCTCAGGGGTCCCCCAAGCGCAGCTAAGGGGGCCCAAGCTCAGCTCAGGGGCAGGGGGCCCCTTAAAGCTCAGGGAGCCCCTGCCAGCAAAACCTCACAAGACTTGGTAGAGCCCATCTGGTCTGAGGGCTCAAAATATTTTTTATTTTTTTTTATTTTGCACCAGTGCCCTTGTTAACCTACGCCACCGCCCGTTACTAAACAACCTACAGACTGAGGACACCCAGCAATATTACAAATAAATTTGCAAACAATAACGTAATTATTTATAGTAAATTTTAAGTAATTCAATATTAATATCAAAATGATTGGGTTTCAGCGATAATGTTACAGGTATGAAGTATATTCTATTAATGAGAGGTCCATGATCCATCAGCCTAAATATGTCTCCCGACAGTAAGACATTCACACTATAGCCACATTCATTCCACTCGTAAGGTCGATTTAAACATCGTTCATTCTAACGATATGAACAGACATCTTTGCTCCGAATAATGGTATACGCATCTTCGTTTCTCGCTCATTTTAAACGTAGCACAAAAAAAATAATCACCCACTGCTGAATTGAAAGACGCACTGCTGTGATTGCATACGTTTAAGTAACTTTTGATGAATGATATTGCCGCATGAACGCCAGTGTACCGTCTGCCAGCATGGCGCAGCGGGTAGCGTCACGAATTGCGGTACCGAAGGTCGCCGGTTCAATCCCGCCCACTGACAAAAATTATTTAATTCTGTTTATTATTTCCAGAAGATTCTACATGTTTCCTAAGGTCACTTGTAACTTCTACACATTTCATTTGTTAACTACTCTTGTAATCTCTAGTACGTTCTATCTGTGTATAAATAGAAGAGCATTCTGCCCAAGAGGCAGTCAGTGCTGCGTGTATGTTTGAGTTCTCAATAAACCTGTTCTCAGTTTAAGTGCTGTGTTCATTGACAAGTAACCTTCGAATTCACACCTGCCCGGTTCCAACGCGACATAGTTTGGTGGAGACGCCGGGTACCCTGTGCAACAGCTGCATCGTCGTGGCTCCGATTAGGCAACGTAAAAGTCGCCGCCTACACGGACTGGAACCGGACTACAAAGGATATACTCAGTACGTCCTTCCGAAAGTCCGCGTCATTAGGAAACCCATGGCGGCAAGCCAGCTGCACATTCGACACCCATCGGTGTTCTCTGGAGACGCTGGACAGGATCCTAACAAATGGCTAAAAGGGTTCGACCGAGTCGCCAAGTACAACAGGTGGGATCATACCATGTGCTTGGCAAATGTTTATTTCTATCTGGACGGAACCGCCCAGCAGTGGTTCGAGAACAACGAAGAAAAACTGAATAACTGGGAAATGTTCCAGACGGAACTTAAGAAAACGTTTGGGGACCACCAGCGACAAATCCGCTCGGCGGAAGAACAACTGAAGAACCGGGCCCAACGACATGGGGAGCCGACGCAATCTTACATACAGGATGTTTTGGCCCTATGCAACGTAGTCAACCCGAATATGACTGAAGCCGACAAAATCACGCACCTAATGAAAGGTATTGCAGAAGACATGTACCAAGCTCTTCTGATAAAAGACGTCGCTACGACGGAAGAGTTCATCAAGTGGTGCCAGCGGATTGAGGAGATGCAACAAAGGAGGGTTGGGCGAAAGAAGTATGACAGACTTCCCAACGTAGTCCCTATGGCAGTTGTGGAAGACCAGCACGACTTTGCGTCTCTCATACGACAAATTGTGAGAGAAGAATTACAACAGTTCATGGCAGCTGGGACTCTTGAACCGAGTGAGCATCAGATCATGGCCATGGATGTAAGCCCAGTGGGTCATGAAGGAGCCGACGCGGCGGAAAAAGAGGTATTTCAGACAATAGCTCCTGTCTGCCGAGCCAATCGCACTCGACGTGAAGAATGGCCTCGCCCTGATATGACGTATGCTGCAGCTGCCAAACGGCAGCCTAGGAACCGGCCGACACGGCCACAACCAAATCCTCCGGCACCTATGACGTCCCGCAGACGAACGGACGTCTGGAGGACAGAAGACAACGCGCCAGTATGTTTCCACTGTGGGCGCCCTGGACATGTCATACGCTACTGCAGAGAGAGAAGACGAGTATTTGACGATTATTTTGCCGCAAGACGTCCGCCATCCGAACAGTTCTACCCCAGGCAGCCACCCGCTGACGAGTTCGGTCGACCTACGGGAAGAAGCCCATCGCCGTACCCTAGACGAGGTCGATCCCCGACGCGCCGCTGCCGTTCATCGTCGCCGGACAGAGCTACCAGCCGCTCCCCTAGCCGCCGCACGCAGGAAAACTAAGCAAGGCGACCATCTACGGAGGTGAGGCCGCCGCAGATGAAAATCCTCCATGGATGACAGTCACTAAGATGTCGGGAAATCTCATCAACGTTATAATCGACGGCCAACCTGTCCGGGCGCTGGTTGATTCAGGAGCTTCTTTCTCCGTATTGTCGGACAATTATCGTCGCACACTAAAGAAGACAATGTTCCGTGATACGGGGGCAACTGTGCTAAAGGTCGCAAATGGAAAGTACGTCCAGCCAGCTGGAGCTTGTGTCGCGAGAATAACCATCAACAACAGGACCCAGCCAGTTGAATTTGTCATTTTAACAGAATGTAGTCATAATGTCATCCTTGGATGGGACTTCCTTAAGGCATCCCAAGCTGTCATTGACTGTGGAACGTCTGAGCTGCAAATTGAAGAAGTCGTTGCGACGGGTACACGTAACACAGAATCTTCTGGGAAGTTATTCGCCGTTGACAACGTGACAATCCCGCCGTTCGCAATGAGAAGAGTCCCAGTCAAAAACACGGACGACCGCAACCTTGAAGTGCTTGTCGATAGTAGAAAGTTTATTAGGCTCACGAAAGAAATCTACATACCAGCGGCTATCATAAGCATTATCGGTGGTCGAGGAGACATTTGGATCACCAACTGTCACGAGCAGTCACAAATTATCCCCAAGGGAATGTGCATAGGGACAGCTGAACCAGTCCAGGAGGGCGAGCTCAACGTCATTAACGAAGATCCATGCTCTGTTACTAGTACCGACAACACGCTGGAGGAAACAACTATGGAACTGCCAATAGGGTCCGGCCTGACCAAGGAACAACACCACCGGGTGTTAGCTATACTACGCCAATTCTCTGGTGTATTCACACCCCAGCAAAAAAAAGGTCAGACGAAACGGCCCACGATAAAGCATCGTATCAATACTGGGGATCATCCGCCCATTAGCCAGCGCTCGTACCGATTGTCACCAGTCGAAAGGCGAATAATTCGAGAGGAAGTGGAGAAGATGTTGCATAATGACATTATTCAACCTTCGGAGAGTCCTTGGTCATCTCCGGTGGTCCTCGTAAAGAAGAAGGATGGTACGTGGCGATTCTGTGTCGACTATCGGCGGCTGAACAAAATCACAAAGAAAGATGTCTACCCACTGCCGCGCATCGACGACGCCTTAGACTGCTTGAAAGGAGCTACATACTTCTCAACCATGGACATGCAGACAGGCTACTGGCAAATCGAGGTTGACGAAGCTGACAGAGAAAAGACGGCTTTTATTACACCTGATGGCCTCTATGAATTCAAAGTAATGCCATTCGGATTATGCAACGCTCCGGCCACATTCGAACGCATGATGGACAACTTACTTCGACACCTTAAGTGGACGACGTGTCTTTGTTATTTAGATGACATTGTTGTTTTCTCGAAAACATTTGAAGAACATCTGAGTCGCCTGTCAACGGTGCTGAAGTGTGTTCAGACTGCAGGACTCCGCCTCAATCCGAAGAAGTGCCTCTTCGTCGCCAGAGAGATAAAAATCCTGGGGCACCTGGTCAACGGAGATGGCGTCCGCGCTGATCCAGATAAAGTAAGGGCAGTCATGGAATTTCCAACTCCTCAGCACATTCGTGATGTGAGAAGCTTTCTTGGGCTGTGCTCATACTTCCGGCGTTTCATAAAAGGATTCTGTAACATGGCACGTCCACTGCAAGAACTTTTGCAGGGAGACGCCAAGTTTTACTGGGATGAAACTAAAGAAAGATCTTTCCAGGCACTTAAGGAGGCTCTAACTTCCGCACCAGTTCTAGCCTTATACGACGAGAATGCAGAAACTGAACTTCACACTGACGCCAGCGGTTATGGGATCGGTGCAGTGCTTGTGCAAATTCAGGAAGGTGCTGAGAAGGTGATAGCCTATGCATCAAGAGTATTCTCTAAGCCCGAGATAAACTACTCTACAACCGAGAAAGAATGCCTCGCAGTTGTCTGGGCTATCAACAAGTTTCGTCCGTATTTATTCGGCAAACCTTTCACCGTCGTAACAGACCACCATTCTTTATGTTGGCTAACCAGCTTGAAGGATCCATCAGGTCGACTAGCAAGATGGGCACTTAGACTTCAAGAGTACGACGTCACGGTGGTATTCAAAAACGGACGCAAACACAAGGATGCCGACAGCCTTTCAAGGAATCCTTTAATAGAACACAACAGCATGAATGGAATTTCAGCCCTCGCTGAATTAGGTGACGTTGCAGCTGAACAGAGGGAAGATTCAGAGTTATTAAGAACCATAGACGCCTTGGAGAAAGGAGAACCGGCCAAAGGAGGGTTTCAATTGATAGATGGGACATTGTATAAGAACAACTACGATCCACTAGGCCCCAAGTGGCTTCTGGTCGTTCCAGCTCATCTCCAGCCAGCTATTCTCAAGTATTTCCACGACGCTCCAATATCCGGTCATCTGGGATTTGTGAAGACCCTGGACCGAATCAGACGCAGGTATTACTGGAAGGGTCTCTACCGATCTGTCAAGCATTATGTGAGTCACTGTAAAGAGTGCCAGCGACGGAAACATGTGCCGCAATTACCTCCAGGTCATCTAGTACCAATTCCACCTGCAGCAGTTCCATTCCACCGAATTGGGATCGACCTTTTGGGGAGGTTCCCGAAGTCGACAACCGGTAACCGATGGATAATAGTCTGCACCGACTACCTCACGCGCTACGCTGTCACCAAACCTGTGCCGACTGCAGAAGCTCCAGAGGTTGCAAAATTTCTAGTAGAAGACATTATTTTGAAGCATGGAGCACCACGTGTGATGATATCCGATCGTGGAAAGGTATTCCAGTCAAGACTAGTATCAGAGGTCATGTCAAGATGCGACGTTGTCCACAGGATGACAACTGCATACCACCCTCAGACAAACGGTCTCACAGAACGCTTCAACAAGACATTAGCCGATATGCTGTCGATGTATGTGGATGTTGAGCAGAAGGATTGGGATACAATACTGCCAGTGGTCACATTTGCTTATAATACAGCAAGGCAAGATACGACAGGCTTCACTCCGTTTTTTCTGCTCCATGGCCGTGAAGCTGAGACCACAATGGATACGCTGTTCCCATTCCAGCCGGACGACACTCAGGATGACTATATAAAACAGCTCATTACCAGGGTCGAAGAAGCAAGACAGCTGGCTCGCATACGAACACTGGCCACCCAGGAGAGGGACCGTCAGCGGTATGACGGCAAGCACCGACCTGTTGCGTACAACCCAGGAGATCTCGTATGGATTTTTACCCCTGTCCGGAAGGTTGGGCTATCAGAAAAGTTACTGAAGCGGTACTTTGGTCCGTATCGTGTCATACGCCGCCGGTCAGACGTCACATACGAAGTCGAGGATTATGAGCCGTCTTCGAAACGACGAAAGCGAAGGGACATTGTTCACGTCCTCCGCATGAAGCCTTACTACAATCCTGACGAGCAGCTAGGCACAACCAGCTTCTTGTTCAAGGACTCTGAGGACGGTTTGGATACTGAGGAAGTCGGACAGGAAGATAATAGTACAAACAGGAGGGGCCCTCCAGAACTGCCATACAGAGGACCCACGACAAGATCAAGATCCAGGACACTTCAGCGTGCCCCAAAAGAAATCTAACAGCGGGACGCTGTTTTCCTCAGGAGAGGGAGCAATGCCGCATGAACGCCAGTGTACCGTCTGCCAGCATGGCGCAGCGGGTAGCGTCACGAATTGCGGTACCGAAGGTCGCCGGTTCAATCCCGCCCACTGACAAAAATTATTTAATTCTGTTTATTATTTCCAGAAGATTCTACATGTTTCCTAAGGTCACTTGTAACTTCTACACATTTCATTTGTTAACTACTCTTGTAATCTCTAGTACGTTCTATCTGTGTATAAATAGAAGAGCATTCTGCCCAAGAGGCAGTCAGTGCTGCGTGTATGTTTGAGTTCTCAATAAACCTGTTCTCAGTTTAAGTGCTGTGTTCATTGACAAGTAACCTTCGATTCACACCTGTCCCGGTTCCAACGCGACAATATTTTCATGTATTTGTAAAACACTACTTTTCAGTGACACACCTTCCCAGTAGGAACTGTGTTTATGAATTGCTAAATAGTCTGCATGGAAAAAAGATTTTGAATAAACCAACCAGTGAGTTTTATGAGTATTTATTTTTCTTGTAGAAATTTTTTTTAGAAAAGTGCCTATAGTGTGTAAGGCTCCTTGAACCGTGAGGCGATAGGTGGTCACCCATGCCTTATGCTCCTTCTGTCTTTCATCAACACCATTGGGTGGAGAATCCATGAAGAATATATTTCACTGTATAAGTATACATTTTTCTTATCTTCCAAACATCTTAACTGCAACCCTTCACTTATGAATTTCTTGATTTTACCCTAAAAACAACATGTAAAGAAGTGTATAATGCACAGGGTGTTGATGCAAAATTTGATTCCTTTCTCAATATATTTCTACTACTTTTTGAAGGAAGTTTCAAAAAAAGTTGTCAATACTCCAAACAATAAAATGGGTAAGGGATGGATAGCAAAGGGTATTATAGTATCTTGTAAAACAAAAAGTGACCTGTACTTAAAAGTAAGGGAATCAGATAACTATACAATGAAAGCTCATTATAAACTTTATTCTAAAATACTAAGAAATATAATAAGAAAGACCAAGAACAGGTATATATCAGAGAATTCAGGCAACAAGATGAAAACTTTATGGAATATAATAAAAACTGAGACAGGAAAATCTGTAAAGACTCCAAAGACATAAAATTAGAACAAAATGGAACTGTTCATAGTGAAGTGGGGGAAGTTTGTGAAATATTTAACAAACATTTTACTTCAGTTGTAGAGAAAATAGGCATAGGAAAGCAATCCCCACATAGTGCCCTAAGACTTCTTCAGACTGTTTTCCCAAATAGATTTGTGAAGATGAAATTGCCACCAGTAACAGTCTCAGAAATAAACAAACTCATGAAACAATTAAAACCTAAAAATTCTTGCAGCTATGACAATATATCAAGTAAATTACTGAAAAGATGTTCAGATTCTATCAATCATGTACTTTCCCACATTTGTAATGAATCCTTAATGCAAGGTGTGTTTCCAAATAGAATAAAATATGCAGTTGTAAAACAGTTGTTTAAAAAAGGAGAAGCAACATGTGTAGATAACTATCATCCCATTTCTTTACTTTCAGGATTCTCAAAGATTTTTGAAAAAGTCATGTATTGTAGAGTAATAAAAAATGTTACACAAAATAATATCCTCACTAAATCACAATTTGGGTTACAAAAAGGATCATCTATAGAAATGGCTACATATTCATTTTTAAATAATACATTTGAGGAACTGAATAATAAAATGAGCTCTGTAGGAATATTTTGTGATCTTGCAAAAGCATTTGACTGTGTAAATCATGAATTACTTTTTAAGAGAATGGAATACGATGATATTTGTGGAACCACAGGTAAATGTTGATATGAAGTCTTCTCGGGTTTACCGCCGGATAGTGTTTTGAAAACACGATATTTCGATGACTAGCTCCATTGTCTTCGTCAGGTGTTGAGACATCTGCAATCCGGCGGTACACCCGTGAAGACTTCATATCAAGCATACGCCGGGAAAGTCTCCGTTCTTACACAGGTAAATGGTTTAAATTATACATGGAAAGTCGAATGCAAAAAGTTTCAATTTTTGATTCTAAAATAAGTATAGATTCTTCATCAGACTGGGAGAAAATGAAACATGGAATTCCACAAGGTTCTGTCCTAGGACCTCTCCTCTTTTTGTTGTATATCAATGACTTTCCTGTAAACTTATCTGACAAAGTTAAGAGTGTTTTATTTGCAGATGACACTAACGCCAAACAGCAATCTTGAATTTAATGTAAATGAAATACTCAGTGAAATAGCAAATTGGTTTAAGGCCAATTCACGAAAATTGAATTTTGAAAAAAAACACATTATATTACGTTTAAAACAACAAATTATGCACTGCCAGATCTACAAGTAAGCTATAAAAATAACACAATCTTAGAAACAAAGAGTAAAAAAATTCCTTGGTATTAAAATAGATGAGAAACTCTGTAGGTACGAACATATCATTTCACTACCGAAGAAGTTAAGTAGTGCCACCTTTGTAATATGAATACTTTCTCTAACAGCAGATTTAAAACTAACAAAACAGGTGTACTCCTCATATTTTCATTCAGTGTTGTCATATGGCATAATTTTTTGGGGGAACTCTTCACAAAGTAAAAAAGTTTTCATAGCACAGAAAACGACTATTAGGGTGTAGTGTAGGGCAAAGCCAAGAAGATCTTGCAGACAACTTTTTAAATAACTCAATATTCTTACAATGACTTCTCAGTATATATATTCTCTCATGTTCTTGTCATAGATCATTTTAACCTTTCTACTTCACAGGTACACAATTTCAATACAAGAAACAGAAATAACTCGCACAAAACACAAACATCTTTGCCATTAGTACAAAGAGGAGTTAATTATTTTGGTATACAGCTGTTTAATAAATTTGCAGATAATAGAGATATATTTAAATAAAATTAATATTCAATTCTAAAACCAAGAAAACACTGATAACAACCATGGAAGTCTACACAATTATTTGATGTCTAATTTTGTTTGCTGACCATTTTTCTTCTGAACAAACCTATTATTGGTAAAAAGAAGCAATTTTGTCCTTTCTACATTTCTTTGTAATTTTCTGTTACTCACTTTAATACAACATCTTTTTTCTCCATCAAATCCGAACTCCTTCCAGAAATCAATACCATAAAAATATTCCCTTTGACTTCTACTTTCTTTCAGTGATATTTTCCTTTCATTTAACATCTTAACTCAAAAGATATTAATACTTTTCCAAAACCTCCCCAAATGCTGAAATCTTTAAATACTAAAAACCCCTCAATTTCAGTTATTTTTCATCCTTAAACAGTTGAATTTATTCTTTTATCCCCTTTCTTATTTAATACTCCACTACAGTTTATTTTAATTAACTGAATTCACCATTTTATAAAATGTGACAAAGTCCATTTTTCTCTGTTGAGTTTCCACTGATACTGAAAATAAAGCCGTGTACGTTTCACATAGTTTATTATAATTGAACATACTGATACACTTTATAAGTTAGTACACATACATCTATACAGACGGACAAACAGGAAACGACTGACTAGTACAGCATGTAGGTACAAAGATCTCAGAACACTCAAAGATAACACACACATATATCAATATCATTTAACATGTTTTGACCAACTCAATTGTCTCCAAACACAAACATTCTCAAATTCATTGATGTCCATAACATTCTTTACAATTTTCTCCCAGATATGGGGATATTAAAATTTTCATCTACTTTCCTAGACTCCATTACATTGCTAAGAACATGGGATGTGTTTCCTTGGATTTTGTCAAGAAAACAGTACCACTGTCTTTCTCTTGCAAAATACAGACCGTCTGTATAATATGTTAATTTTCCATAGACCCCCAATACATGAAACTCGACCTGTGGCATGTGAAAAGTTGTCAACTTACAAGATAAACAAAACAGACAAATTCACTTTCAAAACAAAATATGTACATTAATTATATCAAGTGAATTTTCACAAACTACTGGCAATTATTTTTTGGATACCTTATAACATATTCTTTGATGTAGTAGGAGTGATCAATTAAACATTCTTTTAATTTTTCCTTAATTAACCCAATGGCGGGTCTAGGGAGGGGGGAGCTATGGGGCTCAAGCCCCCCCCCCAAAAAAATATTCAGGTCCACCCCAACTTTGTAATTTTTGAGATTTTGAGAACTTATTTTTTACCTCTACTGATCTTTTAAGGGTGGCATGACTATAGAACCTACCCTTATCCGACTAAAGGCCCCCCCCAAATGAAATCCACTGGAGCCCCCCCCCCAAACCAAAATCCTGGATCTAGCACTGTATGTGATCAATATGCAAACCTAGAAATTTCCCACTTTCTATCTCGTAAATAGTCTGGCCTGATAATGTTACATCTATGCCTGGTGTTAACCTGTGTGAAGTACTGAATTGTTCATACTGAGTTTTATCAAAGTTTAATGACAAGCCATTAGCTGTAAATCAGTTATCAATAAGGTCACAGACATAATTTTAAATGTGTTCAGAAATCAGCAGTATTTTTAATTCCTATACTTGTGTCATCTGCAAATTGGACAAATTTTGAGAGGGTAGATTATTTATATATATAATAAGCAATAGTAGCCTCAATATAGTAGCCTGAGATCTCCATGTCTGAAATATTCCTACTTAGAAATCAGTGACCCTAATGATGCAGCTTTAAAATATTCCAAGGGCAGTGCTTTCAATTCAAAAGGAAAGAACTAAGCCATTTATTAACAAAGCAATCTGTACCATAATATATTAATTTTTGTTGCAGACTTTCATGATCAGCACAGTCAAATGCCTTAGACAAGTCACAGAAGATTCCTCTAGGCAGTAATTTATCATTTATTTCTTCTAAAATATTGTCAGTGCATGCAAGTGTTGCTTATTATATTGAATGCCTCTTTTGAAAACCAAATTGTTATTTAGTTAGAATATTTTTATTTTTAAAGTGTTGATAAACTCTGTTTCACATCACTTTCTCAAAAATTTTGGAGAGGGCAGTTAATAATAAAACAGGACTTAAGTTTGATGCAATTGAGTTATCCACCTTTTTATAGAATGGTTTAACTACAGCACACTTGAACCTTTCTGGGAAGGTATCATCAAGTAAAGATATATTAAACAGTTAACTTAGTATATTACTTAATTATCTGGAGCACAGATTAATTAATCTTCTAGAAATCTCATCATAACCACTCGAGTATTTGCTCTTAAGAGACACGACAACTTTTCTTATTTCCTCTAGAGAAGATAAATTTACAAACACAGTGTCAAATTTTTCTTGAGAGTCTATAATGACAAAACCCTATACTTTCTGTCACTGATCTACTTGTTGTCAACTTATCAGCAAGAGATAAAAAAATGTTTATTAAATTTATTAGCAATGTGGAAATTGGATTTTACTGAATTTTGTTTGATATAAATGTCTTAATTGACCTGATTCTTTTTCTCAGTTTCCTTTTTTACGGTCCCATAACTTTGTCATTTTATTATCAGAGTGATGAATCTTATGTTTAATAATCTTTTTCAGTATTTTGCAGTACCCCTTACAATTTGTTTTAATATTAGTATTTAGACTGTTGCTAGAGGCAATATATATAACTTTCTTTTACATATGCATGATCTTCTAATGCCCGTATATATCAATGGTATTTTCGAGAAGAATTGCACCTTTTCATGGAGAAGCAACTTTCAAAGTAATTTAGGACAATGCTACTAAAAGTGTTGTATTTATTATTGATATCTTGTGTACTATAAACCTATTCTTAGTTTATGGTATTAAAGCAATTTCTAAAATAACTAACTGATTCATCGTTTATTACTCGTTAAATTTTAAAAGCATTTCCTATTAAAGTGTTGATAGTTATTTTATTTATTTATCAATCTTATTTCATGGATCTGCTGAGGAAGGACCTCTGGGATGTGAAACATGTCATGCTTAATACACATACATACAATATGAGTCATAATCACAGTAAAACAATTATATGTTCCAAAGACAAATAAAGAGAATAACAATAAACATTAATTTTTGCAACTGAATTTTGCAAAAGTCATATTGAATACAATTATTTAATTTGTTCAAAATCTTTAATGGAGTAGAAGGAGTTGCCAATAAGATAATCTCTCAGTTTTTCTATAAATATGTTTTTATTATCTGCAAACTGTTTTATATTCTTGGGAAGTTTATTAAACAGATGTATACCAGAATAATTAACTCCTCTTTGTACTAATGACAGAGATGTTTGTGATTTGTGTAAGTTATTTCTGTTTCTTGTATTGAAATTGTGTACCTGTGAATTAGAAGTAAACAGGTTAAAATGATCTATGACAAAGCACATGAGAGAATATATATACTGAGAAGTCATTGTAAGAATATTGTGTTTTTTAAAAAGTTGTCTGCAAAAAATTCTTATTTTACCCTACACAACATCCTAATAGCTCTTTTCTGTGCTATGAAAACTTTTTTACTTAGTGAAGAGTTTCCCCAAATAATTATGCCATATGACATCACCGAATGAAAATATGAAGAGTACACTTGTTTCGTTAATTCTAGATCTGCTGTTAGAGAAAGTGTTCGTATTGCAAAGGTGGCACTACTTAACTTCTTCAGTAGTGAAGTGATATGTTCGTGCCAACTGAGTTTCTCATCTATTTCAATTCCAAGGAATTTTATCTTCTATGTTTCTAATATTGTGTTATTTTTATAACTTACTTGTAAATCTGGCTGTGCATAATTGTTTGTTTTAAACCTAATATAATGCGTTTTTTTTTTTCTTCAAAATTTAATTTTAATGAATTTGCCCTAAACCAATTTGCTACTTCTCTAAGAACTTCATTTACATTAAATTCTAGATTGCTGTTGGGTGTTTTTCTCACAGTCAGGTTAGTGTCATCTGCAAATAAAACACTCTTAACTTCATCAGATAAGTTTCCAGGAAGGTCATTGATGTACAACAAAAAGAGGAGGGGTCCTAGGACAGAACCTTGTGGAATTACGTGTTTTACTTTCTCCCAGTCTAATGAATCATCTTTACTTATTTTAAAATAAAAAATAGAGACTTTTTGCAATCGACTTTCTATGTATGACTTAAACCATTTGGTAACTAAGAATGACTGATAAAATAGTATATATGGTGTATGGAAGGGAAAGGTGACAAAGTTGTCCACAATTACTAAAATGATATATAGTTTTTCTTTCTGTTGAAACTTTTGACAAATGAAGTAATTACACTGTTTACAAAATTTCACTCATATATAGTAACTAACATGGGATAGCATGCACTCAAAAACTGCTGTAAAAAATTATGATACTAACAGGTTTTTAAGTAATTGACTGCTTATGAGTTGTGGTAACTGGTTGGTAAGAAAATAACTGGTTGTTAGATGCTGGTAACAAGTTTATACACTGTTCCACATAATAAGTATTAACTAACTCTGGATTGTATTGGTAGATTACAGGAAATATTGGTTATACTAATGGGTCATAACTAACTTCTTGTCAATATATAATATTATCAATTATATAGTAATATTGACATTACTAATAAGTGTATGTACTGTTCCACATCCCTGAGATTTTTCTCACATGGGATCAAAGTGAACATATCTATCTATCTATCTATCTACCTGCAGTTCCATAAATACCATAGTATTTCATTTTATTGAAAAGTAATTCATGATTTACACAGTCAAATGCTTTTGCAAGATCACAAAATATTCCTACAGTGCTCATTTTATTATTCAATTCCTCAAATGCGTTATTTAAAAATGAATATATTTCCATAGATGATTCTTTTTGGAACCCAATAATAATTGGCATCATGATCCCAAAGTCCATTAATAGATTCCTTGATTGTATAGCTGCATTATGAGCTATCTAATAAAATTTTATCTATTGCTGATTTGCTATTATTTTTCATTCTAGTGGGAAAATTAACTTCTTGAGTTAGATTTTATGAGTTCCAACATGACATTATGGGGTAGAAAAATTACATTAAAATCATCATTGAAGTTTATTTTAGCTATTTTTCTACTTAAAATGTTAATAAGAGTTCAAATTGCTCCTTCTTCCCCCCCCCCCCAAAAAGAGCAAAGTTACCTATGGGTGCTCTACATACAGTTACTACTACAAAATTTTCATTATAAGGTTTGTTCTTCATTATGAGAAGCTAAGTTACAGTTATATTTGAAATCTTATTCCTGCAGTTATATTACAATGCAAGAACTGCAGTTAGGGAGCATGCATAAACCACGTAGCACCATTTTGGCCTCCTGTGAACCCCCCCACGTAGCACGTAGCTTTTTTCCCTATTGATTCCAGAAGACATTTTGTACTGTTTTCTCTTGTCAGACTATTGTAAATTACATACGGAGATAATTAACTGAAGGAAATAAATATTCACATGCTGTTGTGAGTTCAGTTCGTCATTTTAACTGTGAAAAATGTTATGAAAGAAAAGCTACGTGGCCTGGCTCGGGGACCCCCCCCCCCCCCCCGCCCCTCCTCCCACGTAGCCCTGCGTAGCCTTCTACCTAACCCCTCTCCTCACCCCTGGACAAAGCCACGTAGTTTATGCATGGTCCCTTATGGATGAGGTCATTTAATATAATTATAGGCTTTTTCCATAGTGAAGAACTTAAGAAAATAATAACAGTCACTCACTCTGGATTTGTATTCCAAGAAAACAAACGTCCATTTTGGCCTTTGTCAATAGCATCAAGTTTTTCAACATCATCTTGCTTAATCTCAAAATCAAAAACCTGCAGGACAAAAAAAAAAAAAGGTTCACAATTTTGAGAGTGATACCATAACATACTACAAAATGTTTGTGTAACATACCATGAAGTGTTTGATAAATTAAGTCTGCCACTTAATTATGAATGAGAGATTTAAATAGTTCATTTGGAATGTTTTCTTATTTATTTGATAATAAAAAGTTTCTTGTGTGGTATTAAATACCATTACAAAGGGTTTATAAATTTAATAATTCTTTTCAGTTCTCAATGGTGAAATTGCAGACAGGTTTTGAATAAATTTTCAGTGTAAAAACCAGTATACAATCCATTCATTAATATAAAATCAACTGCAAAAGTTTTAAATAAAATGAAAAAGATGTAATACTTACATTAAAATTCTCTTGCACCCGTGTGGGTTTAGAGCTTTTTGTGATTGCCACAATACCACGCTGAATAATATGCCTCAGCAATATCTGTCCCGGTGTTTTATTGTATCTTTTTGCAATTTCTATTACTACTGGATCATTTAATGGTGTATCTTTCTTTTGAACACTGCAATTTAAATAAGAGAAATGTAGATTTTAATTACTGATAATTCATGAAATAGAAAAAAAACAGAATTCAATTTGAATCAATCAACACTTAACAAGACTTTACTTAATGCCTATTTTTGCTGCTTAGTGAAAATTTACAAAACTGGAGGGTATCATGCATTAATATATAGCATCAAAATTGATCTCAGCCCATTAGAATAGAACAGGGATTAAACTAATAACTTAACAGATATGGAAATAGTTGCTAAATCACACAACTAATACTAAAAAAATTACTTACATCACTCCAGGTACATTTTTCGCATACCAGTCTGACAGTCCTGGGGACCCAACAGATCCATATGCAGTGACAATGATGTCAAGAGCTCTACAAAATGCAACAAGCTCTCTCTGTTGCATATAAGCATGTAATTCAACCTGCAGACTGACAGGCCTAATGCGACATGTCTGAACAATGCGTTTTATTTGGCGAGAATTGAAATTGGATAATCCAATTGATCGGGCCCTTCCTGCTTCGACTTGTGCTTCCATTGCCTGCAACAAACATGAAAGACAGTTTATTGTTTCTGTTTAACAGTCATACCAATGCAAAGAAACTGGTTATCATTAGAATAGATCCAGCAACTGTCAGCAATTGTGAATCACTCACATCTTCTAGAGGAATAAATATCACTAGTTTAAACAACAACATAAGGGAAGAACACTTTTACTTACATACACAAAAACAAAAAACAACAAAAAATCATGGCAATCTATGGACGCTGAAATAGTGCTTTTAAGTGAGTACACTTACTCAAATATTTAAAAAAATTTGGGCGCTTTTAAGTATACTTTTAACTTAAATATGTAAATAAAATGGACACTTTTTAACATATAAACATTTTCTTATGTTTTCAATAACTTACAAATAATTTTCTTTCACACATGTATATAAATGTTGATATATATTCATTCTTGTTATATAATTTTTCATGTCATTTTTTATGTCAATATGTTAAAACATAAATTTTTTCAACTGGTATCATAATTTAGGGATTTTGACAGAATTTTCAATTTATATTCTCAGTTTCTCAATGTAATATGCTATTTTTCAATTGAAGTATGAAATTTGGACAATAGAAGACCTAGGAATTTTCTGAAGCAGAGTCAAAACTGTGAGGTTGCTGCACCTTTGAACATCATTTTGCACCCCCAGTGTTGCCACCTTAAATATCGCCACCCTGACTGTCACTCCCATTATCATTGCCCAGAGTAATAGTAGAGCAAAAAAAGGTCATCGCAATTTAAATGCTACCCTACAAACAAAATTTTGTCACTCCCTCAAGTTGCCACACAGGGCAAGCATACCGATTGCCCCCCTCCCCCTCCCCCAGATCCAGCACTGTATTTGGGTATATAGTAGTAAAAACAAAGTATGAATGGAGGAAACCTATCACAATGTATAGTTAGGATGGAACATTATTTTTCTTACATTTTATGTTCAACTCATTTCAGCTTTCGAGGCAGGTCATATATCTATAACCTCGTGTAGAAGGGGGTCTATCACAAACCATTTTTACAGTAAATAACTTTGATAAACATTTTCTTAATAATAAAATAATTTTCTGCCACACTTCATGGTACTTGATGTTTGGACTGAAGTCCAGTTTTTTTTTTAGGACTGGAGGGGTTACTTCCAGAACATGTGGTTCTTCCGCCCTCTCTGCCATTGGGACACAATCCTATTTCACTACCACCATTGAGGCCATTGGCCATCTCATATCCAAACCACAGAGAAATTTTGAATGTTCAAGTTAGAAACATGGATTCTGATCATTACTTGACAAGAATTAAATTGAAGTTTAAACTGCAAAGGATCATCAAAAAGAAACCACACATTCAAAAATTCGACACAGGCAAAATTCTATATTCATTTACAGAAGAACTGGAAAGTAAGAAATCAGAAGATTGGCAACAATTCAAAACCAAACTGACTGAGACAGCACAAAAACTAATCCCACAATAAAAACACAGAAAATACCTTTGGTGGAATGAGCACTGGCCAAACAATCAAAGGACAACATCAAATGTACATCAAATGCAATAACAGAAAAACAGTTAACAACTACAAAGAACACCAGAAGAGTAGGAAAGAGACAGCAAAATTAATCAGAAAAACCAAAAAGAAATATGAAAATGAAAAACTGCTTGAAATTGAAAAAGACTTTCAGAAAAACAACACACACAATCTCTACAGAACCTTCAAAACAAAACTCACAGGACATCAACCACAAAGTCTCTGCTTTAAAAAAGAGGACAGGCTACTGGCATTAAATAAGGAAAACTGTACAGTGCTTGCAGAGTATTTTGAAAAGCTCTTAAATTGTCCTAAACCAATGCAACGATTCACAACACAAGAATCTACAGAATAAAATCCAATTTCATCACCACCTGATGAAAATGAAATTGTTAGGCAAATCAAAAGAATCAAAAACAACAAAGCAATTGGTGAAGATGGAATCACTGCTAAAATCAGCAGGACCAAAAACTACAAAAGAGATAAAAAAGAAAAAACTATTCAAGACATTTGGCAAACGGAACAAATTCCAGAAGATTGGAAAAACGAGTTAAGGTCGGGCCACACTAGTCTGCACCACACCGTCACTTTTCTTATTGTTGTCATTCACTGAGTTCAAATGACATGATGTGTTGGCCGACACTCGACCTAGTGTTAGCCGCAATTAGTTTGGTTTATATTTCGACGGTGCAGCCCGGTGTCAGGCTGCTGTCAGGCTGGTCAATATGGAGAAGTGTATAGAAAGAGTTAGACATTTCCGGTCCTTTATGACTAAATATTGTTTTAGCGTTACTGATTGCTTTAGAAAAATGTCATTTTTTTTCAGTCTCACTTCAGGTTCATCAGATGTTTGTAAACTGTAGGTAGAGTCCTTGCATGTTCGAATTGATAAATCAGAGCTTTGCCAGTGGTGAAAGTCGATTTTAAGGCCTGTAAAAATTGCATCCGAGATCCGGATTTTGAACCAGGGACCTTCCGTACCCAAATCACATGCCGCAAGCATCTGAAACTAGAAGTACTGAAACATATGTATTCAATCATACATTTGTGTTTACGGATAACAAAAATAAATTATATAGAGTAAAAGTACGTTTATTTTATTATGTTTGAATAATAATTTTTGATTACATCCAGATTTGTCTCTTGACTCAGATGGTTTTTTTAAAATTTAATTTAATTTAATTGTAATGGAGCACAGGCTCCGGTGGCAATTTTCCTACACACCCATCTTCCCACTATCCTGCACCCACCTACATGTGCCCTCTACAAATTTTATCTTTAAATTCTTTTAAAGTTTTCGGTAAATCATTCATCATTTCTCTTGGTAACTCATTCCAATCCCTGACACCTTTACCTAAAAAAGATAATATTTAGGGGAACTGAAAGTCCCCGGTTCATATCCCTGTCAAATCCCTGTCTCAGCTGTAATTAAAATTGACATTCACCTCTGCCAAAGCTTTGATTTGTTAATGCTAAGATGCTTGGACGCTCCGTGGCTCGAATTTCACGTTATTCTGTAGTTTTCGTTTTCAAATTAGGTGACAACAATAAAGGTGTACTGCTCGGCTGTTGTGACTGGAATTTTTAGATCACATGAAATTATTATTTTACAGAATCTTTGCAGTCTGCATTTAAATCAAAATGTATAATAATCTTATTCTTTTTTGTTAAAAAAATATTGAATGAATCGAAAGGAAACTCAACCAAAACAAATACGTTAAAATGTGAAGCGAGTAACGATTGACATTTAATCGTGACTGTGTGGAGATACATGAGAATCTTTCAATCCAGTGTGACGATCATTTGTTAAAACAGCTTGAACCATAACAGACTGACAAGACAAATAATTGAATTCTTTGAAAACTGAAGTAAAGCAATATTGGATTCAATAAAATTGATTGAAGAAATCAAGAAAGACTTCAAATTAGCAGGAATTGTTCCAGAAGATATCGAAAACAGAGACATATTTAAATCAAAAATTCACAAGTGGCAAGTTGACTGGGAGGAAAGACTATAGAAAAGACCTGGAACAACATGGTCAGATGAGAGAAAAGAAGCCCACAGCAAGCGTATGAAGGAAATATGGACACAAAAGAAAGCAATCAAATTTTCATGAGTACTTTGCGTAGCCCTAATGGGCTTGTCCGCAAATAATAATAATAAAATAATTTTCTACTCACATTTTAACCATTTTCGTAAAGGACATAAGTTTTAGAAAGTTGAAAGTTAAAGCAATGGATTTTGCTACTCCTATTTCCACTAATAAAGCATAAAATTATGATCAATTTGAAATATAATATGTATAGGCTTAAAATTTTATTTAAAAAAATATTTTAAGTTGACTTTAGCCATGAGCACAGGGCAAACAAAGGCAAAAGTTTTAATTGTAAAATTATGTATTAATGAAAAGAGTACCACAAGTTGGATTATGGCAGCAAATTTTCTACATTAAGAGAACCATTATCATTGATAATAGAGTCTTTAGAAGAATTCTAAATATATTTTTTAGTAAAGTAAAGAATTTTATATTTCTAAATAAAATGAAATTAGTCTTAAATAAGAGAGAAAAATCATTTAATAATATTAATATAATGATTTAGGATAGGGAAAAATAAACAGATACCTGTCACCACAGATGAAGGCAGGAGGGTGAGACAAACACGTAAAAACACAAAAACATAAACAAAATGAACAATATTTCGACATGAGTCTTAATCATGTGAGAGGTGAGACATATGGAAGGGAGAAAGATGTGGTCACATCCAAAACCGCAACATGAATGAATATATTCTGACATATTTTCCTACTTCTATACTGAATAGCCAAAGAAACTAGTATTGACATATGTATGGAAACACAGAGATATGTAAACACTCAAGAGTACGGCACTGTGGTCGGCAGAGCCTATATAAGACAACAGGTGTCTGGCACAGGAGTTAGATTGGTTACTGCTGCTACAATGGCAGGTTATCACGATTTAAGTGAGCTTGAATGTGGTGTTATAGTCGGTGCACGAGAGATGGGACACAGCATCTCTGAGGTAGCGATGAGATGAGGTGGCGATTTTCCCACACGACCATTTCATGAGTGCACCAAAAATATCGGTAATCCAGTAAAACATGAACTCTCTGACATTGCTGTGGCCGGAAAAAGATCCTGCAAGAACAGGACCAATGATGACTGAAGAGAATCGTTCAACGTGACAGAAGTGCGACCCTTCTGCAAATTGCTGCGGATTTCAATGCTAGGTCATCAACAAGTGTCAGCGTGCAAACCATTCAACGAAACATAATCAATATGGGCTTTTGGAGTCGAAAGCCCACTGGTGTACCAATTGCTGAGTGCATGACACAAAGCTTTATGCCTTGCCTGGGCCCGTCAGCAGCGACATTTGACTGTTGATGATTGGAAACATTGCCTGGTCTGATGAGTCTCGTTTCCAATTGTATAAAGTGGATGGACGTGTATGGGTATGGAGATAACATCATGAATTCGTGTACCCTGCATGTGAGTAGGGGACTGTTCAAGCTGGTGGAGGCTCTGTAATGGTGTGGGGCATTTGCAGTTGGAGTGACATGGGACCCGTGATACGTCTAAATACGACACTGACAGGGGTCACATATGTACACATCCTGGCTGATTACCTGCATTCATTCATGTCCATTGTGCACTCTGATGGACTTTGGCATTTCCAGCAGGACACTGCGACACCCCACATGTCTAGAATTGCTGCAGAGTGGCTCCAGTAACACTCTTCTGAGTTTAAACACCTCCGCCAGCCACCAAACTCCCCAGACATGAACATTATTGAGCATATCTGGAAGACCTAGCAATGTGCAGTTCACCCCCTCATACTCTTATGGATTTATTGACAGCCCTGGAGGATGCATGGTGTCAATTTCCTCCAGCAGTACTTCAGACATTAGTTGAGTCCATGCCATGTCATGTTGTGACACTTCTGCATGCTCGTGGGGGTCCTACATGATATTAGGAAGGTGTACCAGTTTCTTTGGCTCTTCAGTGTATTTCTGAGCTAAGAACAAAGCACTACAGATCCAGTGACCATGGGAAAGTGTGTGGGAAGTGTTGTGAGGAAAATACCACGCTGTAAATTTAGCAGCAGAGATAATGTGCGAAGCAGGCCCACTGATAAAGCAGTATTAATAAAAAAAAAATCTTTTAATGACAAGTTTGTTCTTGGTTATGCAATAAGATGATCAGTGTTAGCAGATATAGAATTATATCCTTTTTTGTATGTAATTAGTTTTAAAATTATTTTGCTTAGCGATATGAATGTAATACCTCAACAAAAAAAAAGGTCATATGGTCATCAGAATACTATGACAGGATTTCTGTTACTAGGATGTGGTAAAATAGATGTATTGATTTGTCTATTGTAGTTAGATTTCTTAAGTTTATGATAAATACTTGGTTTTTTCAAACCCTATCATCATTGCAGATGTGATAGTTGGCACCCCTGCTGTGAGCTGGTCGATGTCAGTCGCATAGAGTGTCTGAGTGTGGCCGGTCGGATTACTGTGCTAGTGAACAATAAAAAGATGTGTTGAAAGTAAAAGTACTTCACACTTAAAGAACATTGCAATCATTGGATTGTGAAAGTAATCTTATTGACTGATGGGCATCCGGGAGAAAATGGGATATTAATATTAATAAATCACACTGTGACAAACAGTAAATATCATCAATGTGTGATAGAATTTGATTTATTCTCCTTTCCCTATTGATATATCCCAGTATTTCCAAGTCTGGCAACCGTACTAACAAAAAAAAATCTAATAAAGTTGTGTAAAGTTCCCCCACGGCAGGGACAGTAATGATTTTGAGACTGTGTAATTACAAGTTTCTTTCCTCTCAGACATTTCTGATATACTTGGATATCAATCTCTCCATCATTTTGCCTATCACTGATGTCAAACTAATTGAACTTTAATTTTTGACCCTATTTGTCACTCCTCTTTTATGAACCGATACTACTACCGCTCTTTTCCACTTCTGTGGTAAGCAGCAAGACTTCAGGCCCATTTTAAATAAAATTTCAAGGTAAGATACAATATCACATCCAACATTCTTTAATACATCTGTAGTAATATTATCTACACCAGTCCCTTTGATTTTTTTTAGATTTCTGAGTTCCCTTTTATTTCTTTTGAATCTATTTCAAATTTTGTAGTTTCTTCACTTATTTTTATGGGGAGACTCTCCTGTGATATATTCCCTCCCATCACAGGATGATAGTCCCTAGTGGTCTCATTAAATGATTCACTCAATATCTCTGCCATTTTAAAATCTTCAGTGACTTCAACTCCATTCTTATCTACAATTGTCTGAATACCTTCCCTTCCGCTCAGTTTTATAACATAGCCATAGAAATTTTTAGAAGCATCATTCAATGGTCTCCCTGCGCCAATAATATTCTTCATAAGCTTATCCTTAGCATTTCTCTTTGCTCTGATTAATTGTTCGTTTAGTTGTTTTAAGTATTCTCTACTGCCTTCCTGTCCCTTAAACTCTGTTGTGTTCCCGTCTCACTAACCTCTTGAACCTTCCCACCTCCCTATTGTAGTATGTAGGTACTTTACTTCTCTTTATTTTCTGCTTTGGAATAAATATTTCCCCACACTTTGTAATGCAGAGACTGAAACTCCAGGTGAATAAGCTTCAGAGCTTTGGTCCGGATAGTGGTCAAAATAAAAGATTACAAAACCAAAGAATAAAGGAGTAATAAGAGTGTTAAAGCAAATAAATTTAAGAAAGTTCTGAAAAGTGGTGATAATATTTGCTGTGCCAAGATTTATGATAGAACAAAAGAGGTCATGTGAGAGAAAGGAAAATTGTGATTGGCAGGTTTTAAGCAGAAGAGAAGCTGTTCATATTTGTTTCCTCAGTATTACAAGAATATTCAAGATGTTGGGTTAGAAAAGTGGTTTGTTCTCCTACAGATTGGGTGTAATCAGTATCAGTGGCAATGAAGTTAAAATAGGCTTTTCTTTGAATATTTGAAGTGATGTGATGATGATTCATGAACTAGACTGTCCAATGGCAGGCAAAGTCTAGGGCAGAAGCATGAATGTTGTTTCTAACTATGACTGATGGTGCTGCACTCTTTCATTGCATTCTAATCTACAGTTCTTCAATGGAGTCCAATTGTCTCACATATTTGGAATGTAAATACGGTTTTGGTACCAGACTGTACAAGTTAATTACAATAAACTTCATGGTTCAAAGAGTACACAACGACTTTTGTGTTTTAATTTAGTAGTTATGTTATGAATCTTTTTCCCTAAGCATAGGCATGGTAACCTTTTATGTTTCTTTACAAAAATTTGAACAGTGTCTGAATTATTCATTTAGTTACCTGGCACCCCACTATATTTTCACTAGGCTTTATTAGAAACATGTCCAACATGTTTGGTCCCCCCGTGTTCTGCTCTACCACTTTAATATAACCTCCTTCCCTCACTAAGGTATTTGCAAATCTCTTTTCTCTCGTGTTATTAATCTAATTTCCTTCCCAGTTGATACCTGATAAATTTAAATCCCCTCTAATTAAGACACTCACCTTTGAACTGTGAATATTATTTTAGTTTCCTTCCAAGAACCTCCTCTCCATCATTCATTCTTCCATCACGGTAAGCAGCCAACACCCTGATTTTTTTCTTTTTTATCACCCAAAATATTTACTTCTAGTAACTGATGGTCATGATCTAGGAACACTAGAGAGATGTAACTAACCAGTATGAAGACCCCTCCACCAATCCTCTGTCACTACAGTACACTCTGTAACCATCAGGGACAATATCATCATCTACTAATCCTTTTAACCAAGACTCTACCCCTATAATCACTTGTGGTTCATGTATCTCTATTAAGTTTGCATATTCTATTACTTTGTCCATTATACTTCCAAGGTTCACCAATAGCACTCTTATTATTAGCGTTGTGGTATTTTCAGAATTAACTTTCAACTTTCCAGTTGTGCCCTCATCCATTATTATTTCAACAGCTTCATCTATTTCTTCAGAATTTGCATTTTTTCCCATTGTGCATCTGCAGTCAGTATCCCTTTTATCGCTTGTTTTTAAACCCTAACCAGCAGCTCCTAATCTAAAAAAAAGCATAGTCTTGACCCCATCATAACTGGAAGTGGAGCTTTAGCTAACAACTCAGAAAATACTCCCTTCCCCCTTCTTTTAAGGTGCAAGTCATGCCTAGTGAAAACCCATCTACCAATGGTGTTCATAGACTCAGCCCCCAAAATGGAACTAGTGCTTTTTGCAAGTAGCATCTCTGTTTTCACGTTTACCCGCCTCATAGTGGGGTTCAACAGTGGCTGATCATGGTGACTTAAAACCTGCATTAGTTCCACCCTGGTATGCTGTGACTCTTTCACCACCTTCCTCAGGCCACTCTCTATATTGTACTTTGTGTTAGAACCAAAACCACACCTCCCACTGTGACTACTCTATTGTCCTTAGTGAAATTCCTACAAAGTGATACTATATCCTCTATTAACTGTCCTAATGTTGCACTAGGTTAAAAAAAAAAAAGCTTTTGACCTTGTAGTCTGTGCCTAATTGATCCTGCAGAAGAGGGCCCTCCCCTCTCTCATGGCTACTACCTAGCAGCAGAATCATTTTTGTCCTATTTTTTTCCTTGATTATCTCTGTTCCTATAGGCCTACTGCATCTTACCTACTCCTACATCTATGTGAGGCTCTTTCCCATCTGACTCTGGTAACATGTCAAACCTTTTTCTCCCCACAATTTTTGAAGTTTCTGGCATCTTCATCCTGTTAACCATTTCCCAACCATCCTTTTCACCCACTTCACCAAACCCACCATCCCTACTTTCTGCCTGCATAGGCAGAGCCTCCACAGGCAGAGCCTCCATAGGCCAAGCCTCAAGAATGCTCAGATGTGTGCACACCCAGCCCTACCACATGAATAAGGTTATTAGCTGAAATATTATGATGTGAGTTTGTCTGTTTTTTTGGTGTTTTAGAGCCCTCCTGCACTCATCTGTGGCAAACTATGGTTTATTTTCCCAAACCTATCTTATTTTAAGTGCTTAACAGTAGTTTCATTGCCCCCATTATCCATGTAACTCTGTTTAAAAAAACAGCATTCTTGGTTAGGAATGATAAATTATTTTATTCACATTTTTCTTTATTTATGTTTGTAAGCATCAATGAATTCACATTGGAGCTAGGTGTTTATATTGTGCACCATGTGCTCAAATTATTGGTGTTTTTAATTTGTGTACATAGGGATCTTACAACTATCTTCCTCATAGAGAGTAACTTCCTGACACCCTTTTTATGTATTAAGAATTTGTTGAGGGTGAGACAATTATCAGTACAGAATGTGGTAAAGGTCACTGATGGTTGATATGCGTGACGGGATACTTGCTGCATTTCCAGAAATACAGAAAGTTCCAAAAAAAGAAAGTTTGAGGTAGATGTTGCAGGACATGAAATCTCCATAGAAGCTTGGGGGAAATTAGATTTTATGTATTGGAGCATGGCTGGTGAAATTGAATGGCATAGATTTCAGGCTGGATAAAATGCTAAAAATGAAACTAAATCTATATTAAAATTTTATTTCATTGGCACAGTTTTTAATTCACTTAGGTTATAAAAAATTATAGTTGATTTTAAAAGAAAATACAGAAGATTAAAATAGTTTTACTTCTGTAAAAAGTGCTCACTGAACCAAAAGTAGGAAGCAAGTGTATTGGCATCATTGATCCAAGTGTTAGTGGACCATGATGGCTTGACATTTTTAATTTCTTTTCAGGTTTATATTTGGAATTTGAAACTTCATAAACATGTCATGAAGTCATGTTTACTTTGCAGCATTAAAATTTGGATGAAGCTTTATGCTCACTTTTCAGAATTTTTGTCACTGAGGTTGTACTATTGATCAGTGATGTCTCCTTTATCTTACTTCCTTCAGCAATTAAGAACATGATATTTTTTTTAACCTAATAATCTGTATCCCCAGTTTGTTAAAACAAGAATCATAAGCGAAAAAAAACAACAACAAAAAAAAAACTGATGATTATGATGGAGATGAATAACACTACTGACATTTCTTACACTAACTATCAAGTATGATTGTACTAAGTGACCTAAAACATAAATAATATCTTCCATCCTCACCCTATACACCCATCACTAGCCAGCACAATAATTTCATATATTTTTAAATTATATTTTTATTTATTTATATTACTATTATTTTTTCAACCATTTTAATCTTTCTCACGGTTATATTATCGTTGCTCCCCCCACCACCTCCAATGGTCTGTTGCATTCCATCAATGCCTGCGTGGAACGCAAGTCTTGCACAAGCCCAGCCACACCACCTCTGTTAACTTGAGAAAGGGGTTTTCACCCGAAATATTGTATTTTTTGTTTGTGTGTTCTTTCGTGTTGCTGCTGCCCTTCTCCCTTCAACTTTGGCGAGTGTTGGGTGTATTTTACCTATCCTTTCCACGTAAATATTGCCTCACGGAATTTCTTTCCTTTCATTGTTACCTAAATTACATGAAAAGATGGAAACACTGAATTACTCTCCCTCTACCAGAATATTGTAACTTTTTTAACAATGAAAGGAATAATTCAGCCCTAAACTGTCTTAATCTTGAATATGTGGAATGAATTAATTAGATTTTACTATTTACTCCATACTTCCACATATTATTATCAATTTATGACAGAGCCTAGGCTAAAGTAGAATTTTCTGCCCACGTGTTTTTTATGCCTTATGCATATTTTTACCTCAAACTCATTTACTTTCCTCCATAACTTATGCCCCTACCAACCCTAAAATCAATTGCTAAGTTTATACTTGTTCCATCTGTCTTTGATGACTACCAATCCAGCTCATTTGTTGAATGAGTTACTTCTCTATTGAAATTTATATGAAGAAAACTAACTACCCTACTTTGAACCCTCTTTAAAGCATACATTTGGTCCACTATGATCCCACCATACTCAACCAACGGCCTGACAAAGATAGGTTTTGTAGTTCAATTCACATTCCTTTCATTATCACCCACAATACATGGAGAACTCTGAAACCTTTCCCTGCTTCCTCAACATTGTGTTTTGCCCTGCTGAACTTATCATTAAACATATGCAAAATTATTTAAATTTAACACTTGCCAGCACAAGTTTCTTTATTACCGCATATCAAACAAGCCAAATACAACCTGATTTATATCAGTCACCAACATCCTATGGCTCATTCCATAAAATATTCATAGCTATACAATCAACAAGGCTTGCCTTGTCCATTTTATAGAATATAGGTTGAACATAGCCTACTATATGAGATTCACTTGAAGACTCTCGCTCAATCTTTGCTGCTAATTTACAAACCACTTAATTTCTGTACAGATATTTCCTGTTGTTGTTGGGTAGCAAGATCATTAACTTATGTGCTACTAATTGCTCTGTATTTCTCAATCCGATTTGTCTCCCCTTTCCTTATGAACTGGTAGTACTATGGAACATTTCCATTCATTTGGCATATAAAATGTCTGTAACACATCTGTCATAATAATATTCAGACCAGCCCTTTTATGCTTTATAGCTCCCATGTCTTACCAAGAACTACTGGTCACTTATCCACTAAATAAATGATATTTATTTTGGTAGAAAAGCATTTAATGGAGATAAACATAAAAGGAATCAGCTAATAAAGCACTGGTACACATAAAGAAACTACACCAAAATATCATATTTAAGCAATAAATAATATACTGTGTTCATAATTTTCATATATAATTAATGAAAATAGCTGTTTCAGAATTATAGCTATCAAACTCACCTTCCAGGCAACCACATGATCAGTTGCAGGAAGAGATTCTCCTCTTCTTTTACTTTTAATTGCTGGTGTTGAACCATCCTCTGGTTTCTTTGTACCAACTGGACTATGGATAAGATAGAGATCAACATAGCTGAGTTGCAGAGCTTCCAGAGACTTCTTCAGATTTTCTTCAGCAAATGAACCATCATTGCCAACAATAGGAGTCTAAAATCAGATTTTTTTTTCAATTAAATAAAGCCATGTATGTCTTTGAGTTTTAACAAGGTTGGCTGAATGAAATAAACCATTAACTTAATACAGCCAAAAGTAGGATGATTTGATTGGATAATATAATGGCGAGGGAAAAAGAGGAATAACAAATTTTTTTACTAGGTATTACACCATTTGATTTAGGAATGTATCAGATCATCAGGAAACAATCAATTTTCCTTTTTTTCAGATAAACCAGTCAGAAATGAAACTGAATATGGTAGTGTGAGAGCTGCAATAGGTCAAAAAACAATAGATTAAATATAAGAAGACTGCCTGGCAATTTGGTAATTGTTGAGAGAATGTCATGTGACCTGTATTGGAATTGACAGTGGTAAAAAAGAAAGATCCTAACACATATAGGAGAAGATGAGAAGAGATGAAGCAGGTGATTAAGAATAGAAAAACAGTGGTTGTAAAAGACAAGGAGAAAGGTTTCTTGCCACGCAATGTTTTTTTTTCTTACTCTTGTTCCATGGATTCCTGCTTAGGAAAGGCCCTATGGGATGTGGAACACATTAATATTTATGCAAGATGAATAATAATCATAATAAAAAATTATAGTTTAAAAACCTAAATACACACTTTTGTAGCAATGTGAACTAAAAGTTAATGAGTTACTTTATTCTTATTTAAAGCTTATTCAAAAAAGTTATACTGAATTGTGGGACATCCTAGTACTGTTGAACAAATTCTCCAGTCTTACAAATTTTTTATGTTTAAAGATTATTTTAAACCTTTCAGTTCACATTGCTACAAAAGAATTGTATTTTAGTTTTTTAAACTATAATTTTATTTTTAACTTTTTAGTTCACACTGGGAATTTCAGGACATAGATATGAAATTATTCTATTATCACTGATCTAAATATGTGTCCCAAATTTCAAACAATTCGGCCGTCAGGAGGCGGTTGAACATTGAAATGAAATATTCCATTTCATTCAACTGCTTTTCTATTGCTACTGTCTAAGTAAGAGAATACCAGGACATAGATATGAAATTATTTTATTGTCACCATTTCTCAATACATGTGCAAAATTTCTAACAATTTGGACATCTGGAATTAGGTTAAAATCAATTACAAGATTTCATTACAGTCAGCCAGTTTTCTATAGTTACTGCCAAAGTGCTAAGAATATCAGGACACAGCTATGAAATAATTGTACTGTTATCAGTTCTCAAAACATGTGCAAAATTCCATACAATTTGGATTGTTGGAATTGGGTCAAAATTCAATTGAAAATTCAGTCACATTCAACTATTTTTCTATTGTTACTGACAAAGTAATTAGAAAATCAGGAATAGCTACAAAATTATTGTATTGCCATCAATACAATACAATACAATACATTCATTTTCCATTGATCCCATATAAGAGACTGGCTCTGTGGGATGTGGAAAGTTGTCAATTTACAGATAAACAGTTGCATAACAAAATAATAAGTACACCACTAGATGTACAGTCATAGTATACATGGTACATTAAACACTTCCATTACAAAATAATACATACACCAGAAGCTGTACAGTCATAGCATATATGGTACAAAAATAAAATTCCATAACAAAATAATACATACACCACAATATGTACAGTCATAACATATATGGTACCATAAACAATTACGTAACAAACTAAATACATACACCAGGAGATGTACAGTCATAGCATACATGGTAAATTAATTATGTGAACTATATTTACAAAAGACACTGGCAGTTATTTTTTAGATACCTTAGAAATAAATTCTTCGACAGAATAGAAGGAGTTGTCAATTAAAAATTCTTTCAATTTTTTCCTGAATTTATTCTTATCATCTACTAGACATTTAATATGTGTTGGGAGCATGTTGAAGATATGTATCCCTGAATATCGGACCCCTTTTTGAACAAATGACAATGACTTGTAAGTCTTGTGAAGATCATTTTTACTTCTAGTGCCATAATTGTGTATTTTACTATTTGTTTCAAACAAAGTATAATTTGTGACTACAAAGGACATTAATATGTATATATACTCAGATGCTAATGTTAAAATCCCTAACTTCTTGAACAGCTCTCTACATGAAGTTCTATTGCTAACCCCACACATAATTCTTATTACATGCTTTTGGGCTCTGAACACTTTGTCTCTATGGGTAGAATTGCCCCAGAATATTATTCCATATGACAATAAGGAGTGAAAATAAGCAAAATAAACTAGCTGCCTCATACGGAGATCACCTAAAGCTGAAATTGTACGAATTGCAAATGTGGCTGCTCCCAATCGCTTTAGTAAGTCAGAAACATGTACTTTCCAATTTAAATTATGATCAATATACAAACCTAGAAATTTCACACTATCTACCTCTTGAATGGACTGGCCTGCAAATTTTATGTCTTTGTCAGGTGTTAATCTGTGTGATGTACTGAATTGCATATACTGAGTTTTATCAAAGTTTAAAGACAAGCCATTAGCTGTAAACCATTTATTAATCAGTTCAAAGACATAATTTGAAATATATTCTGTAGATAAATCTGGAGTGTTTTTAATTCCTATGTTTGTGTCATCTGCAAATTGGACAAATTTTGAGTTTTTAGATGAAACACAGGGTAGATCATTTATATATATTAAAAACAATAGTGGCCCCAATATAGAACCCTGAGGTACTCCACACCTGATTAATTTCCACTCAGAAAACAGTGGACCTCTTAAGGCAGCCTTAAAATTCTCCATTGACACTTTCTGTTTTCTATTTAGAAGGTAAGAACTAAGCCATTTATTAACAATGCCATATATACCATAATACTTAAGTTTCTGTATCAGAATTTTATGATCTACACAGTCACATGCTTTAGATAAATCACAAAAAATTCCCACAGGAATTAATTTATCATTTATTCCTTCTAAAATATTGTCAGTGAATGCAAATAGAGCTTGTTCTGTTGAATGAACCTTTTGAAAACCAAATTGTGATTTAGTTAGAATATTATTATTTTTTAGATGTTCATAAACTGTATTGTACATTGCTTTCCCAAAAACTTTGGAGAAGGCTGTTAGTAATGAAATTGGTCGGTAATTGGATACGGCGGCCTTATCTCCCTTTTTATAGAGTGGTTTAAGTACAGAATACTTAAGCCTTTCTGGAAAAGTACCCTCAAGTAAAGATATATTAAATAGATAACTTAGTATATTACTTAATTCTGTGGAGCACAATTTAATTAATCTGCTGGAAATCCCATCATAACCACTCGAGTATTTGCTCTTAAGGGATTTGATAATTTTTCTTATTTCTTCTGGAGTAGCTAATTTTATAGACATAGAGTTAAATTTTTCTTGGAAGCCTTTTTTGACAAAATCCATACTGTGTGTCACTGAGCTATTAGCAGTCAACTTATCAGCAACAGATAAAAAATGTTTATTAAAATTATCAGCAATTGAGAAATTAGATTCTACTGAATTTTCTTTGATAAAAATATCATTACTTGTTTGATTACTCTTTCCTGTCTCCTTTTTTACAATGTCCCATATTGCTTCTCAATACATGTGTAAAGTTTCAAACAATTGAGACATTCAGTAGGTTCAAATTCAATTATTGTAATGTCACCATTGGTTCAAAATACATGTACAAAATTTCAAACAATTCAGACGTCAGGAAGTATATTCCATCTTATTAAAATGCATTTCTAATATTATTGTCAAAGTAATAAGAATATCAGTGCATCGCTATGAGATTATTATACTGTCACAAGTACTTAATACGTTTACATAATTTCAAACAATTCAGTTATCTGACAGTGGGTGAAATTGATGGACAGATTCCATTACTTTCATATTTTTACTCTCAAAGAAATAAGAATTACAGGACATTGCTGCGAGACTATTATATTGTCACTGGTTCTTAATATGTGTGCATAATTTCAAACAATTTGGATATCTGAAAGTGGGTTAAATTGACTTGACAGTTTCTGTTACTTTTCTATCATTACTGTCAAAATAAAGAGAATAACAGGGCGTTGTTATCAAATTAATATATTGTTATTGGTTCTTAATATGTGTACATAATTTCATACAATTCATCCGAAAGTGGGTGAAATTGAATTGACAGATTTTCACGGGTTCTTTATATGTGTGCAAATTTTCTAACAATTGAAACATTAGAAAATGGATGAACATGAAATATCCCATTGCATTCAAATGGTTTTCTATTGTTAGTGTCAAAGTATTTGGACAGGATATGTAGTTGGGTTTGTTAAGTATTTAATTTAATAGCAATGGAGCACAGGCTCCGGTGGCAATTTCCCAACACCCCCATCTTTCCCTTATCCTGCAACCACCTACATTTGCCCTCTACAAATTTTATCTTTAAATTCTTTCAACGTTTTCGGTAAATTATTCATCATTTCTCTTGGTAACTCATTCCAATCCCGGACACCCTTACCTAAAAAAGAGAATCTTCCCACACCCTTGTGCCTGAAATAGAGTGCCAACTTGTGGTCATGGTCATCTTTTCCCTTCCATGCACTACTTTTCATACCTATTGCAATATCTTTCCATGCCTCATCGCCAGTATACGCCCTGTACACTCCCATGACCCTCCTCATGCTCCTCCTGTCTTGCAATGAATCCCATTCCAGCTCCTTTATCATATCCGTCACTGATTGCATTCTGCGATAATTTCCAGAAACAAATCTAGCAGCCCTTTTTTGCACCCTCTCCAACTCCTGTATTTGATACGTAAAATAAGAGTCCCATACTACACTACCATATTCAAGCAATGGTCTGACCAAAGTTTTGTAACCCAATTCCTTTACTTCTCTCCTACATCCCCTCATCACTCTCTCCAACAAGTGCAGAATTTTGAAAGCTTTTCTACCACCTGTCCAGTGTGTCCTGCCCAGTTAAGCTTGTTATCAAATGTAATGCCAAGATATTTACGTTTCAAGTCTTAAGCAAGCAATACTTTCCCCACCTTATATTCATAATTAACCTTTTGTTTTTTATTTGTGTATCTAATAAGCAAGCTCTTCTATGCATTTATATTCATCCCGTATGTACCAACCCAACTAGATATCCTGTCCAGATCACCCTGTAACTGTTTACAATCTTCTATCGTTTTGATTCTTTTATATAGCATTATGTCATTGGCAAACAATCTAATTTCAGATAGTAAACAATCAATACAATTATTCAGTAGAATAATGAATAGCAATGGTCCCAATACACTACCCTGCGGGACTCCCATTTTTACTTCCACATCTTTTGATACTGCATTTCCTACCCTAACTTTCTGTTTTCTACCTTTTAAAAATTCTTCTACCCAGCAAATCACTTTCTCTTCCACTCCAATAGTTTTTACCTTATCTACTATCATTTTATGGCTCACTCTGTCAAACGCCTTTGACAGATCTAGTGCTACACTATCAATTTAGCCTCCCTTGTCCACTTCATCAGAAATATCTTGCATATATCCCACCAACTGAGATTCGCATGAATATCCTTGCCTGAACCCATGTTGCCTGTTTGAAAACCACTTACCTTCCTCACATACATTTCTGATGTGGTTGCATATCAATCTTTCCATTAATTTACCTACCACTGGTGTCAAACTGATTGGCCTGTAATTCTCTACTCTATTTCCCATCCCTCCTTTATGTACCGGTACTACTATTGCATTTTTCCAGTCCTGTGGTAAGCAGCAAGTATCCAGACTCAATTTAAATAATATTTCAAGATAAGGTACAATTCACATCCGGCTATCTTTAAGATATCTGAAGTAATGTTAAAAACACTATACGGTCTGTAATTTTTCTTTTATTTAGGCACACACATACATTACAATTCATAACTACATTTTTACTTCACAGCAGTCAGACTACTTCTTTGATGTACATCTCCAAAGATATAGTAAGTACTAGAACATCATTCTCTGTATTTGATACCAGATCAAGTCAGATATAAATACTCAACACGCCTCCTTACATTTATATCTAGACTTCTATTAATTCACATTCAACATCCCTCTAAACCTTTTAAACTTAGCTTTACATAATGCCTTCATAAATATTTCAGCAATGTTTTCGTTAGAATCTATTTTCACAATGTCTATTACACCATTTGTATAACACTCATTCACAAAATGATAGTGTACTTCAATATACTTGGAGTTCTTTGAAAAATTATCATACTTTGCAATATTTACTACTCCTGAGTAATCTTCATATACTTGGACAGGTCCTTTAATATTTACATTTAAAGTTTTTAATACATCCAAAACAAACTTAAGTTCAGTAACAGCATCTGACAAGGCTATATACTCAGAAAAAGTGGAAGATTTAGTGACACCTCCTTGTTTTCTCGATTTCCAAAATATTGAATTTCCAAACAATCTAATTACATACCCAGACATGAACTATCGATCTACACTATCACCTGCCCAATCTGCATCTACATAGCTATCCAAAATTTTTACACTTTCATTTCTGCAGAAATTTCATTTTAAATCTTTCGTTAAATACAAATATTTTAATATTCTTAATGCAAACTTGTAATAAACTGTACTGTAACAATTCTGAAATCTACTTAAGTAATTAACACTGTAACTGATATCTGGTCTAGTTCCTGAACTGATGTACAAAAGAACACCTATTAAGTTTCTGCATCTAATGTCCTGATATACGTCATTCTCAGGTTCTAATCATACAATTAATTGCCTCCTCAAAATTTTCTGGACTATGAAGACTGCAAAAGTTTACATAAATGATATTGCTACAGACATAATCATTAAATCTATCTGGCGTTTTACATTTTCCACCTGACCTTGTCAATTTAAATCCATGATTAATTTTATCACTGTTTAAACCTGCTTTAACATCTCCTTCTTTCCTTTTCTCATCTACAGATTTATTTTCATCAGTCATACTGGCATCCTCATTACTTAATATTTAATTAAATTGCAATGGAGCCCACGATCTGGTGGCAATTTCCCTAAACAACCATCTTCCCACTTTTCTGCACCCACCTACATTTGCCCTTTACAAATTTCAACTTTAAATTCTTTCAACATTTTTGACAAATTATTCATCATTTCTCTTGGTAAGTTATCCCAATCCCTGACACCCATATCTAAAAAAGAAAATCTTCCTACTCCCTTGTGCCTGAAATCGAGTGCCAGCTTGAGGTCATGGTCATCTTTTCTCTTCCATGCATTACTTACAATTTTTACACCAATATCTTTTCCATGCCTCATCACCAATATACACCTTCATATTCCCATGATCCTCTTAACCCTCCTCCTGTCTTGCAATGAGTCCCATTCCAGCTCTTTTATCATATCTATTACTAATTTACAGAAACAAATATAGCAGCCCTTTTTTGCATCTTCTCCAACTCCTATATTTGATAGTCAAAATGTGGGTCCCATACTACACTGCCCTATTCAAGGAAAGAAGGAGATGTTAAAGTAGGTGATAAATATAATCAAGGATTTAAATTGACAAGGTCAGGTAGAAAATGTAAAATTCCAGATAGATTTAATGATTATGTCTGTAGCAATATCATTTATGTAAACTTTTGCAGTCTTGATAGTCCAGAAAATTTTGAGGAGGCGATTAATTGTAAAGAGTCAGTGTATTGGAAACAAGCAATGGATAACAAGATTGACTGTTTATATCAGAAAAAACATGGAAACTAGTAACTAAAACAGAGAAAGTAAATGCTCTTGATGTAAAGTGGGTTTATACAAAAAAAAAATCAGATAACACTTAGAAAGCAAAACTAGTTGTAAGGGATTTTCAACAAGAGGAAGTAGTGGATGATATATATTCACCAGAGGCTAAGATGCAGACATTGAAACTTTTACTGTCATACTGTTGTCAAAATGGTTTAGTTATAGAGCAAATGGATGTTGAGACTGCATTTCTTAATGGTAAATTTTTATCAGAGGTTTACATAAAGCAGCCAAGAGGGTATGAAGATGGTACTAATAGGGTTTGTAAATTGAATAAAGCATTGTATGGTTTACGAGAATGCCCTCGAGCTTGGTATGATTGTTTGGATGAATTTATGAGAGATCTGGGTTTTGCAAAATGTGAATTTGATTATTGTCTGTATACTTTGATCGATGGAGATGATGTAATTTATTTAATAATATTTGTTGATGATCTATTAATTTGTTGTAATAGTAGAAATAAAACAGATAAAATCAAGAATCTGTTGTCAAAGAAATTCAAGATGAAAGACTTAGATCAAGCAATAACCTACTTAGGAATTAATACAGATTACAATCAGAAAGAAAATGTTATGAGTTTGAGTAAGGGAAATTACATCAATTCCTTAGCCTCAAAGTATAAAATTGTAAACTCAAAATTGTATGATACACCAATGGAATTAAATTTAAAGTTAGAACCTGTGAATGAAGTATGTCAGGACATTAGATGCAGAAACTTAATAGGTGTTCTTTTGTACATCAGTTCAGGAACTAGACCAGATATCAGTTACAGTGTTAATTACTTAAGTAGATTTCAGAATTATTACAGTGCAGTTCATTACAAGTATGCATTAAGAATATTAAAATATTTGTATTTAACGAAAGATTTGAAATGAAATTTCTGCAGAAATGAAAGTGTAAAATTTTTGGATAGCTATGTAGATGCAGATTGGGCAGGTGATAGTGTAGATCAAAAGTTCATGTCTGGGTATGTAATTAGATTGTTTGGAAATTCAATATTTTGGAAATCGAGAAAACAAGGAGGTGTCACCAAATCTTACATTTTTCTGAATATATAGCCTTGTCAGATGCTGTTACTGAACTTAAGTTTGTTTTGGATGTATTAAAAACTTTTAATGTAAATATTAAAGGACCTGTACAAGTATATGAAGATTACTCAGGAGCAGTAAATATTGCAAAGTATGATAATTTTTCAAAGAACTCCAAGTATATTGAAGTACACTATCATTTTGTGAATGAGTGTTATACAAATGGTGTAATAGACATTGTGAAAATAGATTCTAACAAAAACATTGCTGAAATATTTATGAAGGCATTATGTAAAGTAGTCTTGTGTAGTTCGCGAACGAACTAGTTCGGAAGAGCGCTCCCACAGGCGAACTACGCGAACTAGTTCCCAGATCTCTCGCTCCTTAGTTCGTTAGTTCGTTCGATACTTTCCCGAAGACCAACTTTTGTTTTAGTTTATTATCTAAAACGAAACACAGTTCCTTGTGGACACATTTCACTGAAGAGACAGATATAAAAATAAAAGAAAAATAAATTGTTCAACATTAATAATTATTGCAGAAGTCACAAACGGAAATTTAACGTGGAATGTGAAAATAAAATACACTTTGATCCCATTAACAATTAAAAGACAACAATCGATAACCACAACTACCATAACAAACAAGAGAGCGCGTGCAGTAGCGCTAGCAAAGCGAGCGAGCGAGCTGTCTTGGAGGACCTAGTTCGCGAACTAAACAGAGCGCTCCCGGTCGCGAACTAAGAGAGCGGTATCGTTCGCGAACTAACAGAGCGTTCCCGGTCGCGAACTAAGAGAGCGGTATCGTTCGCGAACTAACAGAGCCCTCCCGGTCGCGAACTATAGAGAGCGGTATCGTTCGCGAACTATAGAGAGCGGTACCGTTCGCGAACTAAATTGAGCGCTACCGTTCGCGAACTAGCACCATTCGCCTCTAGGGTTTCCAATATTTTTTCGGTTGATGGTAGGAATTTTTTTTAAAAAGAATAACCTATAAAAATATGCTACACTTCAAAAATATAATATTTTACGAAAGAGTAGAAAATGATAAAAGGTATTTTTTTACTATTTCATTTTTTAAGCTATATTTTTTGCACTTTTTTCATTTTTAATTCTTTTTTGTCTACAGTAAAATTTTCATATGCTTTATCGCTTTCAGTTGTCAAATTAATTTCGAGAAAAAGCTCATTTTTTATTCATGAAATACTTCTCTTCCTTTTACCTGCATTTCGTATAGTATTGTTATTTCAGAGTAAAGTTTGTTCACTTTGATATTCATTTTTTATCGCAAATTTATAACCTCTAATATAGTCTCACAGTCATCAAATGAAACCCTGCGATTTGAATTTAATTTTTGGATTTTGTATAGCCAATTGCTTTCATTAAAATCTAACTATTTACTAAGATACTCCAGACATTTATCAACGAATACTAGAGAATTATTTTTTTATATTATCACTTTCTGTGGAGAATTTGGTTTCTAAAGGCTTTTCCTTGTTTTCTTAACCAAAGAAACAGTATCTTTTACATTTTTTCTAGCGCTGATTTTAAAGCTGACATAATATAATACTTATCTCAGTCTGTTGGTTAACAGCTTTGTGAAAGTGATGAAAGAAATGACTTGCGAAATTCAAAAAGATTTTAACTTTTGTGTCTTCATCAGTTTCATTCGTCGCCAAAAAATTGTGAATGTGTGTTGGATTATTCTCCCCTTCACTAATAAAATAATAGCTCAATTCACTGGAAATTTACGCACTTTCGTTATTGCTACCACTTTCTCATTCAAGGGTCACTTATTTTTATATGTCTAATTATTTGATATCACATTGGAAGTATTAATGTTATTTTTCTTAATAATATAGGTAATACTATTTCTGTCATTTAGTACTTAAGTTTTAGCCAATAGTAGAATTATATTTTGTCCATGATTTCCAAAACTTTATTTATATAAAAATGCCGATTACTTATAAACGGGTAGTTTAATTCATCAAAATAAACGCGTTTATAATAGTTTATAAGTAATGTTGTGTTGTTGTTGTTGTTGTTGTTGTTGTTGTTGTTGTTGTTGTTGTTGTTGTTGGGGTTTAAGGGCGCGTCGACGGCAGAATCATTAGCGCATTTTATAAGTAATGTTTCTTCCATGAACTAATAAACAAATCCATTTAAAAAATTAATATTCTACGAATGCATGTAAAGTAAATAGTAAAAACAGCACAATTATTCAATTTACCCATTTGTGTAAAGGACAATGAGCACTTTGGTTTATCGGCGCCAACTGTTCATGCTAATGTAATTTGAAAGGGCTATTATTAAGCAATAACTTTTGTTAAGAAGGTCATATTAAATTCCATTTAGAAACGACAAAAAAATGATTATGTCCTAATAAAACTGACTTAACAAACAAAATAGCGCGTGCACTAGCGGTAGCAAGGCGAGCGAACGATCTGTTTCTCTGAATTCGAGACGCGAACTAACGAACTAAAAGAGCGAACTAGTTCGCGAGGGGGCTGCGAACTAAACTGAGCGCTCCCCTTCGCGAACTATTATGCGCAAGTCTAATGTAAAGTAGTCTTGTGTAGTTCGCGAACGAACTAGTTCGGAAGAGCGCTCCCACAGGCGAACTACGCGAACTAGTTTCCCAGATCTCTCGCTCCTTAGTTCGTTAGTTCGTTCGATACTTTCCCGAAGACCAACTTTTGTTTTAGTTTATTATCTAAAACGAAACACAGTTCCTTGTGGACACATTTCACTGAAGAGACAGATATAAAAATAAAGAAAAATAAATTGTTCAACATTAATAATTATTGCAGAAGTCACAAACGGAAATTTAACGTGGAATGTGAAAATAAAATACACTTTGATCCCATTAACAATTAAAAGACAACAATCGATAACCACAACTACCATAACAAACAAGAGAGCGCGTGCAGTAGCGCTAGCAAAGCGAGCGAGCGAGCTGTCTTGGAGGACCTAGTTCGCGAACTAAACAGAGCGCTCCCGGTCGCGAACTAAGAGAGCGGTATCGTTCGCGAACTAACAGAGCGTTCCCGGTCGCGAACTAAGAGAGCGGTATCGTTCGCGAACTAACAGAGCCCTCCCGGTCGCGAACTATAGAGAGCGGTATCGTTCGCGAACTATAGAGAGCGGTACCGTTCGCGAACTAAATTGAGCGCTACCGTTCGCGAACTAGCACCATTCGCCTCTAGGGTTTCCAATATTTTTTCGGTTGATGGTAGGAATTTTTTTTAAAAAGAATAACCTATAAAAATATGCTACACTTCAAAAATATAATATTTTACGAAAGAGTAGAAAATGATAAAAGGTATTTTTTTACTATTTCATTTTTTAAGCTATATTTTTTTGCACTTTTTTCATTTTTTAATTCTTTTTTGTCTACAGTAAAATTTTCATATGCTTTATCGCTTTCAGTTGTCAAATTAATTTCGAGAAAAAGCTCATTTTTTATTCATGAAATACTTCTCTTCCTTTTACCTGCATTTTCGTATAGTATTGTTATTTCAGAGTAAAGTTTGTTCACTTTGATATTCATTTTTTATCGCAAATTTATAACCTCTAATATAGTCTCACAGTCATCAAATGAAACCCTGCGATTTGAATTTAATTTTTGGATTTTGTATAGCCAATTGCTTTCATTAAAATCTAACTATTTACTAAGATACTCCAGACATTTATCAACGAATACTAGAGAATTATTTTTTTATATTATCACTTTCTGTGGAGAATTTGGTTCTAAAGGCTTTTCCTTGTTTTCTTAACCAAAGAAACAGTATCTTTTACATTTTTCTAGCGCTGATTTTAAAGCTGACATAATATAATACTTATCTCAGTCTGTTGGTTAACAGCTTTGTGAAAGTGATGAAAGAAATGACTTGCGAAATTCAAAAAGATTTTAACTTTTGTGTCTTCATCAGTTTCATTCGTCGCCAAAAAATTGTGAATGTGTGTTGGATTATTCTCCCCTTCACTAATAAAATAATAGCTCAATTCACTGGAAATTTACGCACTTTCGTTATTGCTACCACTTTCTCATTCAAGGGTCACTTATTTTTATATGTCTAATTATTTGATATCACATTGGAAGTATTAATGTTATTTTTCTTAATAATATAGGTAATACTATTTCTGTCATTTAGTACTTAAGTTTTAGCCAATAGTAGAATTATATTTTGTCCATGATTTCCAAAACTTTATTTATATAAAAATGCCGATTACTTATAAACGGGTAGTTTAATTCATCAAAATAAACGCGTTTATAATAGTTTATAAGTAATGTTGTGTTGTTGTTGTTGTTGTTGTTGTTGTTGTTGTTGTTGTTGTTGTTGTTGTTGTTGGGGTTTAAGGGCGCGTCGACGGCAGAATCATTAGCGCATTTTATAAGTAATGTTTCTTCCATGAACTAATAAACAAATCCATTTAAAAAATTAATATTCTACGAATGCATGTAAAGTAAATAGTAAAAACAGCACAATTATTCAATTTACCCATTTGTGTAAAGGACAATGAGCACTTTGGTTTATCGGCGCCAACTGTTCATGCTAATGTAATTTGAAAGGGCTATTATTAAGCAATAACTTTTGTTAAGAAGGTCATATTAAATTCCATTTAGAAACGACAAAAAAATGATTATGTCCTAATAAAACTGACTTAACAAACAAAATAGCGCGTGCACTAGCGGTAGCAAGGCGAGCGAACGATCTGTTTCTCTGAATTCGAGACGCGAACTAACGAACTAAAAGAGCGAACTAGTTCGCGAGGGGGCTGCGAACTAAACTGAGCGCTCCCCTTCGCGAACTATTATGCGCAAGTCTAATGTAAAGCTAAGTTTAAAAGGTTTAGAGGGATGTTGAATGTGAATTAATAGAAGTCTAGATATAAATGTAAGGAGGCGTGTTGAGTATTTATATCTGACTTGATCTGGTATCAATTACAGAGAATAATGTTCTAGTACTTACTATATCTTTGGAGATGTACATCAAAGAAGTAGTCTGACTGCTGTGAAGTAAAAATGTAGTTATGAATTGTAATGTATGTGTGTGCCTAAATAAAAGAATAATTACAGACTGTATAGTGTGATTAACATAATTAACAAAATCAATAATGATTTTACTGAAAACATATTTGCATGTGCTAATCACTCAACATAAATAAAACTAGCAATATCTGTATTAAATATTACATTACTCTTTGATGGTATAGGTATTGTCTTTGTAATTGTTACCTTTGTTGTCACAAAGACATCTTCTCTCTTGAGCTTCCCTGAGCCAAACCACTGTTTGAGAACTCTTCCAATGATGGCTTCATTTTCATATACTAAAGCAGTATCAATATGCCTGTAGCCTGCTTCTAGAGCAGTATTCAACACAGATACCAGCTCTTCCTCAGTAGTCTGCAAAGAATTATTTACACACTATAATTTTTGTATGTAACATGAAATGGGAGTTAAGTAATAAACTAAAAAATAAATAAATTGCTATAAAACTGCTGTTCAAGATACACCAAAAGATTCATCCAGCAAGAGACAACTTCTTTATGCTGCACATTATGCCCCAATCATGGCTAGACCTTTAATATAACATGGAACATGGACCACCAGGATCCTGGCATACCTCTCATATAACCAGTGCTAAGCCGATACAAATTCCTGGCAAGACTGGAAATTGAACTGATGACACCGTATATTTAATTCAAGAGCCGTAGCCACAGAGCTGTCATACCACTCAATAATAAACTCTGTATGATGCAAAGGAATTGAAGGGTTGGTGTTAAAACATATATGAATTATACACTCAACGACAACGGAATAGGAAGTAATGCTGTGATGCTATATTAAAATGGAAAGAAAAGAAAAAATCACCCATCAGTCACCAAAGTTGAAGGGAGAAGGAACGCAGAGGGGAAAACATTACGAACACAAAATCTGCAAGATTTTGAGAAAAGCCCTTCTTCTGATGTAATTGACAAGGTAATCAAAGAATGTAGCAACAATTAAGGAAATAGGATGATGCAATGTATGTAAAAATGATTAAAGGGAGCACAAGTAATGTAGTACGACGAACGACATAGCCTGAAGTATTGCATTTTTCGTGTTTGAGTTGTATTTCTCACTGCTACCCTCCTTCCTTCAGCTTTGGTGAATGATGGTTGACAGTGTCTACTCTTTCCATGTGAAATGTACATTGTTAGACACTACCAGGGGCATAGCTACCATAGGACTAGGCGGTGCAGTGCACCGGTGCTACTATGCTCATAGGGCCCACAAGCATACCTCAGGGGGCCAAAAAGCACACCTCTCGGAGGCCCGCAAGCACAGTTCACAGACACAGGGAGCCCCTCACTAAGGGCCCTCACTGCTCAGGGGCCCCCTGAGCATAACTTAGGAGAGGCCGCCCCAGCCTTACCTCAGCAACACAAAACAAAAAAAAAGGTCACCCATCTGACCTGACAGCCCAAAATAAATTTTTTGCACCAGGGTCCTTCTTGATCTAGCAACACCACTGGACACTACAGTATATTTAATGCAACTTGAATTTTAATATGTAAATGTATTAATGCTTGAGCTCTTCTTTGAACATCCTGCTCACTGATCAAGGAAATAATTTCAAAAAACTTAAAATAGTGCTAAATAACTATAAATTCTATTGCATGGCAACAATGAAGAAAGGCTTTTTTGTGTCTCTGTCCTAGGCAAAATTACACTGTCTGGTGACATTTCACAAGCATTAACCGCTTCTATTGTCAAGCCATCTGCTTAAGCAATTGAATTTTGCCATCCAGGACTCTCTGTAAATGGCAAAACTTTTTAACTTTGTCAGATACCTTATTGACGATATGAAACAAGATACAGAAACATGTTTAATAGATGAAATTTTCTCGGGAAACTAGCCAAGTGAGAACGTTTGTGTAGCTTGACATTTCAGCATTCATATTCTCCGCCGCCATTGTCACATCATGCTATACAGATTTTCTCACTGGTTAGTTTCCTGAGAAAATTTCATCTATATACAACACCTAGAAAGCCTCGACTCTTATATGATGTTTAATGTTTGAATATCGTGATAGGTATGTAAAGTTTGCAGCAAATACAATGGAAAAGTATTAAATTCATAAAAGGCAGAAATTTATGCATACCGACTTCTACTTGTGTCCACTGGTTAGGGGTGTCCACTTTGAAAATACATCAATGTTTTTATTTGATGTAAGTTAAAACATCGGAACCCTACATCGATGTTTTTCGATGCATCGCTTAAAAACATCAATGTTTTCCAACATTGAATCATTTTATGTTTTTCTTACCTCAATAAATACAAGCCAACAATATTCATCGGCCAATGACCTGTTACTTTAAATTTGCCAAGATAAAATGTGACAATAGTTTGATATTCACCATTTCCAGTTGAACGCAAATAGTTTATTATCTTTTCTTTTTTTTTGGTCTGTGTGAACCTAGAATAACACTATACCAGCAGTATAGTGCTGTAGCTGTAATGATGTGATTAATTTTTTTTGTTTATGCCTTTACACCTCATCGAAGTTAAAGTCGTTAGAGGCGGGAGAAGACTGGGGGCAAGCAACGGGAAGGAATTCAGCCAAGGAAGCATCCTGGCATTCTGCTAGAGTGGTTTGGGAAAACCAGGGAAAAACCAAATATAGATACCCGTACAGGAATTCAAACCCGCGTCCTCCCGAATGTGAGGCCATAGTGTTACCGTTCACCCAACATTAAAAAATTAATTTTATGATACTGTGTGTCACTGAAGTAGTGTTGTATGACTGAGGTATAGCTTTGTGAGTGAGGCAGAAACTAAAGATTAACAGTGAACCTAAGAAACTGATTTTATTCTTTTTTCTTGCGGTTGGCTGTCCTGTTCGTAAGAAAAATTCATCTTCACCGTCGATATGTCCTACTAGTTGCTCACAGGTTTCCAACTGTTAATAACAGTTACTTCAAATTGAAATAATTTAATTTAATCTTGAATAAATTTAGTAATATTAACATTTATTTCTATTACTTTTGTCATTATTTTCAGTAATATTAACATTTATTTCTATTCTTTTTGTCATTATTAGCCAGAGTTAATTTTTTAATGATTGGATGTTTTTATATAAAAAAATTGATGCATCGAATAGAATTTTTTTGTCAAAATATCTAATTCTGATGTATCCTACGTTAAAGATCGAATGGATATGATGCATCGATGTTTAGTGAATATCCGTACTCGTGGTTCTGAAATTATTTAGAAATATTCTTTGGTACACATGGTGTGTTGCTGCAGTGTGTGCATGTAAGTGAGATGGGATCTGTGGCAGTGTGTTTGCCTTTGTAATTATGTTTGGATTCATGTTACTGGGTGTGTCTTGGTGTGAAAATGGCAATGATTTTTGAAGTATACTGATTGATGCCTGCATGCCAGATGGAAGTTTTGTATAGTGTGAAGTATGTGTTGTTGTGTGAAATGTGTGTATTAGATGTGTGTTTGTTTGTTTGCAGTGTCATGTAGTAAGGGTCTGTATTAGATGAGTCCTCGTCTGTATGTTTACATGTGTATTTGAGAGAGAGAGAGGGAGACAGAGTCTGAAGAAATGGGCAAGTTGGATAAGTGAGTGAGTTAGTGTCTGCATGTGTGATATCTGAATATATATGGTTATGTGCAGACTAGTGGTATAATAAGTTATTGTTTGCATGCGAGTGACTGTTAACGAAAGCTGGCTTTATGTGTATGTGAATAGGTTCATATTAGTTCTGATAAGTGTTGGTGGATATGTGAATGAGTTGTTGACTGCCTATATATGTGTTGAATTATGTCTGTCTGTGTGCGAGTTGGTTGGTAAGATCCCATAATGGATGTTCCGGTCTGTATGTGGTTACGTCTGATTTTGTGGTGTGTGTCTGATTGTGAGGTGTGTTGACTCATAATATGGGCAGTTCTATATATTTGTCAGTGAGTTAGTGTCCGTGTGAGAGATGGTGTGTTAGTGTATTTGTCTGTATGTTTTGACATTAATAGTGGAAGTGTGTCACTATGTTGTGTGTATCTACGTGTTTGCCATTGTTGATAGATGTCTCATAGTGGGTGTGTGCCTGAGTGAGGTGGTTTGTATATGTGGACGGTGGTGAGGTGACTGAGTGTTGGTACATTTGTGTCTGAACGTGTGTTTGACCCTGCATCTGTACAATTAAAACATATTTGGAGCATGATAAAATAAATAAGGCAATTAATTATAAACATTTACAACCTATTCGCCAATCGAACTTTTTCTGCAGATGAATACATTATGCCTGACGAAGGAACTACTTTTTGTCGCAGTTATAAAATCACACAAGAGGAACTGGTGAACAATTTGAACTGACAGAAGGGATCTACTTCCTGTGGGCATATGTAAGGTGTCAGACTGAGATCTGGACCTCTAAAAATCTCATAAATCTGAATGTCAGGTATGAGATTTCACACCCATGTTCCTCTCTTGGAAACCAGGAATTAAATCGAGGCTCATTAACCATTTGGCCAACCTGACCACTGACTGTAAGAGTCTAAATTCAGGTAGCACTGCGTCCATCTCCACAATCCCAGCCTATGGTCTCAGGCAGGAAAACAGGGATCATATCAGGCTCAAACACTGAAAATGTAATTTTTATTGTTCAATGGAGGGTAAATAAATTAAAAAGCGAAAAAATGATATGTTTATTTATTAATTAATTCTGGACAATCAATGTACACACCAGTTAATTTACATCTTTATGATTCCACGTTCATCAATTCCTCCTACACGGTACTTCCAATCTTGCTTCATTTCGCAATTAACAACACCATACACCAACATATTACCATCCCGATTCAACTGAACATCACCCAGTGCTAAGCTGGTATTGTATTACCAAGTGTGATGGGTGAGCAGTAACGCTCTGGCCTTGTATTCGGGAGGAGGCGAGTTCGAATCTCCTTCCGGCCATCAGATTTGGGTTTCCCGTGGTTTCCCATAATCACTACAGGCGAGTGCCAGGATGATGCCTTCAAAAATGTGATGGCCAAATTTCTTCCTGTTTCTTGTCCGCAATCCTTTTCCGCCCCTTAATCACCTCAAGGTCCATGAGGCGTAAAGCCAGAAGGAAAAAGGTATCATTTTGCAATTCACTTACATATACTTGGGCAATGTGCACATATACTGTTTTTTGCATCGGAGCAAGAGAATAGTCGCAAAGCACTTTAACATATAACGTGCTCATCACAAATTCACTGTAGTATTTCAAAACTTGAACACTGCATGACTCCATGGTGTTGAAGGCGCTTGGCATTGCTGCCAGAGTCTTAGTGGTCTATTTGTGGACACTGTTAGTGATGAACCTCAAGTTAAATGACTGACCTTCGTGATTTAATTCTGATCTAATATTTTCTGCTCTTCTGCTGTCTCCTCTCTCCTGCGATGGGCTCCTTGCCTTGCGGCTACAAACATTGATAATTTATCAAGATATCCGACAGTACTCCATTTTCTGGTTGGAGAACCGAGGATAGAGAAGCCTAGCACATGTTTAGCTCTAGCTGATATATACAATGTGATTACAAGACTGCTAAATGTAGTGAATCCGTTAAATGACCACGCAAACTCAGCGTGCACAATCAATATGTTACCTTCAAGGACTAAAGAGAATGCTAGAGTCTTGAAGCTAAATTACAGTGATTGATTGACCAGTAACTAGCTACATGACTGCCAAGATATGACAGCTTGGATAGAAGGCAAGATTGTTACACTAGGTTACAACAGTTGATGCAATTGATTAGCTAATCTACGAGGGGCAGTCAAAAAGTTCCCGGAATTTCATTGTAACTCTTTATTAACAAAAGATAAGTACACATTTACCTAATCTCCTTCAAAGAAGGATCCTTCTGAACACACACACTTGCTGGACCGCTACTGCCATTGCTGGAAACAACGATGAAAATCCTGTTTTGGTATCTTCCGAAGTACAGCCGTCGCTTTGTTTTTGTTGTCTTCTACGGTGGCTAAACGGTTACCTTTGAGGTTCATTTTCATCTTGGTAAAGAGCCAGAAAATCCGATGGCGCTAAATCCGGTGAGTAGGGAGGCTGGTGGAGGAGTGGAATGTTCTTTTCTGCAAGCTATGTCTGCACAGCAGTCGATGTGTGGGAGGGAGCATTGCCGTGATGCAGTGACCATCATCCTTGCCATTTGCCAGGACGTTTTCTTCGGATTGCTTCCCTCAGTCTTTTCAAAACTTGCACGTAAAAAGGACACATGAACTTGATGTTCGCCCTTTGCTCAAACTGCGACATCGCGCCAACTGATTACCACACAGATCTACCTTCAGCTACCCTGCAGTCATTGTCTGTTATGACCAGTTCAGACCCCAGCTATGCCTCAAGTTCAAATTAGCGTCGAGCCACAAGAGGTATTATTCCCTCCCATTCTTCGAGTAGACTTCAACTAAGCAATATATGGGGGGGGGGCAGTCAAAAATTTACCGGAATTCTGTCGTAGTGTTGGCAGTAAAAAAGTTGCCGGAATTCTGTCATGGTGTTGGCATTTGTGATGCAATTGTTATGAGTTTGACAGGATCGAAAAAGACGAAGGTTATTCTGCAGTAAGCAATTTTATCGATCAACATGTTATGCTGACTTTCGTCTGTATTTAACCGACCAGACCCATTACAAGTAAACTTCACAAGATTCAACATCTGAAAAAAATTCCTCTTAATAAAACTCTATGATCCAAAACAACGATTACACTGCAGGTTGAGCGTCAAGCATTGCCTTCCATGTTGATTCGCCAAGAAACTCACTACTGGCAGGAACATCATTAATGAATATGCACATTTTTTTTGTTCCGAACACTGCTTAGCAAGAACCAGTGCGGTTAGCAGGTGAATCACTCGTTCGCCAGTATTACTAAAGAACCCGGAAACGGCATCCACTAGCTGCATCAGCACTTCCCAATTCTTCACAAGTAAGCGTGATTTTACTGTAAAAAAATTTTTCGAGCACAACCACTGCTCAAGTTTCGTCGAGTGACCGATAGTGAGACGTTTAGTATCACTGGTTATTTACTTGTTCGACGATATAATGGAATCACTTCACTTTCCATTTCTAAGATAAGTCGGACGGTGAAGAGGAACTTTTTTTTATCATACATGGATGTAAATTGATAATAAGAATCAAACATTTCGCCATTTTAGTTGATAACAACGTAATTGCAATGGTAATAATCATTGAAACACACCAAAGTTGTCATAATATTTATAATAGCTTTATGCTTCGTCGACGTGAAGATCGCCACAGGGGGGAAAGGACTGGAGGATAGGAAAGGGGAAGAATTCGGCCAGGGCCTATTGAATCCTGGCATTCGCGTGGAGTGATTTCGACTAACCAGGAAAAAGCGAAATCTGAAAGACCGGACTGAAATTCCAACTGCTGTTCTCCCGAAAGCGAGGCCTGAGCGTTTCTGTTCACCAACCACTCACGGTATTTATAGCAGCAATTGTTGATAGAATTCATAAAAATTAATAATAAATTAGACGGATGGATGTTATCTAACGGTACTTGCTCAGTTAAATCTGTCACTTGACAAGAGACGTAATGAATATGACACGTAAATAAAGTTACAAGTCCCTCCTACTCAGAGAAATTGCAGACAGATCAATGCTGCTTCGTGAGCAGTTAATAATAATAATTTCCATTTTACCGTGCTTCATTTTCTCCGTACATCCGCAGCAGGATAAGAAATGTCGGGTCTACTGGAAATCCCGATTCCTCTACAGCATTCAATAATGACGTCATAATACTGCTGTAGTCATTCGCAAGATGTATCATTTTCAAGCAGTAATTCCGTTGTAATGCAACCTGAACCATTATTTTCAAGCAGAAATTAGTTTATAATACAGCCTAGACCAGCAAAAAACCGTTAAACGTAATTTCGAAAGTATTTCTAGCGGAGTCTTGCGTTTGACCACTGCAGTATTATGACGCCATTTCTTGGCGGAATCGCGATCTCCAATAATCCCGAGTTCACACCTCACCATTTCCTCTAGGTGGTGGTGGTTCACTGGAGCACTTTCTTGACATAAGTTAGGAAGGCACGTGGGTCGAATATCAAAAAATGGCAGTTCTATCATTACCGTGGCGCCAAAATCTGATGATGAATTCTTGCAGAACTCGATGAAATAAATCGAAAATAAAGAATAAATTTTTTTGATATCTCGCTTGGTTTTCGAGATATAGCATGTTAAAAATCAGCCATAGGTATAGTTCCTTCTGCTTTTAATGTTTTTTCTTCTGGTCCAGGCCGTATTTCAACCTAACAACAATCACTAGGAAGAAAATAAGACACCTATAGTGCATTTCCACCATGTTGATATGGTAGTTTTGGTGAAAAAAAAATTTTTTTGGTCCAGGCCGGATCTCACCATAACCTCATCACTTTTGAGATACAATATCTCGAGAACCAAGCGAGATGCCAAAAAAAATTATTCTTTATTTTCGATTTGTTTTGTCGAGTTCTATAAGAATCAATCATCATGTTGTGGCGCCACGGTAATGATAGAATCCCCCAAAAATCAGTTATAGGTATAGTTCGTTGTCCTTTGGTGAAGTTTCTCTTCTGGTCCAGGCTGTATTTCAAACCTAATGACAACCGCTAGGAAGATAATAAAAAACCTATTATGCATGCGCAGCGTGTAATTCCTTATGGCTTTGGCGATTTTGACACAGTGTATCTCGAGAACTAAGCGAGATATCACAAAAATTACTCTTTTCTTTCGATTTGTCTCGTCGAGTTACTTAAGAATCTATCACCAAATTGCGGCGCTACGGTTATCGTAGAATCCCTGCTTCAACGAATACCGAAAAATACTTCAATCGAATTGGACGATAGTTTGCGACTTTCTTAGAAAATATCATCAAAATAAATTTCTAGCTTATACAATAAGTTGTATAACCTCTAATACAGAAAGAAAAACCTTTATATTCACAACATTAATGCCGGAAAAATAGCGTCGAACGAATGTAAACAGACTATGTTTAACTAACCCAGCGCGGTAAAAAAAAATGGTTGAATAAATCACTCAAGGATTTTTTAAATAGTAATTACATTAACGATTAACAACTGTACATGCTTCTGGGAAGTAACAGACATATTAAACACATTTTAAAAGATACTACAATAAAATATCCAAAATTACTCAAAATATAGACCCGCTGACTAAAATCACAAATTGCAGATTTGTATTAAGTCAAACGCTCCGCTAACACTCACGCTTCTAAAATAGCCTACCTTATATTCTAATGTTGCATCGTAATATAGTGTTATTTACAACGTAAAAGATATACTTGCTTGGAGTTGGACGTTTTGACATTCCGGAATTCTGCTGAGCAGAAATCGCTGTTTGATGCAATAAAAAAAAAAAAAAAAAAAAAAAAAAAAAAAAAAAAAAAATTAAAAAAAAAAAACACATTTCCAGCATCATCACGTCAATTCTGGGCAAATTAGAGCTATTTGCCTTAACCCTCTACTGCCCAAATTATTATTTCCTGTAGAAAGAAATATTTATATGCACAGAATGTTAATGAATAAAGTATTTAACACATATAAGGTGAATTTTTGTTTTTGAAATTATTTATTTTTTCAAAATAGTTCTGTGACTCTGAGGTCACAGTGGACAGTTACATTTTTTGTTCAGTCTTGTAGAAACAATTTAGTATTTCTATTTCAAGACAAGAATGCAGCTGCATGTTACAATAACATGGGAAGTAAGTAAAGAATAATGAGATAACAATTAGTTACAGGTATAATGGTCTGATATGCAGCATTATCCACAATTTTTTCATCCAACAACTGCCTAAAATAGGTCATAGGTAGACGAGGTTCTTCCGGTGCACAAGGGAGAGAACTCTTCCATGGTTGAACAGAACGAATAATACGATTGCTAGAACGTCTCCAATCGTAATTGAATTGAAATTCATCACTAACATTCTCGTTATCACTTTCATTATTCACAATTACGGTTCAAGTTTACGTCGCGATACACGACGTTGCTAAATTAGGATAAAATGATTGTATCAATGCGCGTGTGATCGAGGCTTTGAATTTGTATCGCCAATATTAGCGTAGATTGTGGTTAGGTTGAAATTCAGCCTGGACCATAATGAAAACTGAACCTTTTTGTCACAGCCAATGGTAAGAGAAATTTAGTTATCAGTTATTTAAGCAACTTTCATAAGCACTATGTCACGTTGTGACGTCATGTATCGCGACGTAAACTACTCCCGCATCATCACCGTTCTCTGCACTATCTTTATCACTCTCGGCTATAATTATGTCACCTTGACGATTTTCTACTATCTCAATATCGTCCTCACTATCTGTAGCTAAGAGAGACTCTTCTGATTCATACCCAGGAATAGGCCTGACTTCAATTCTTCACCTTTTTTTACGTTTTCCATAGAACTTTTTCGGGTCCATGACTCTGTAACAAAGTGAGTATGATTCCATTATTGCCCAACGTGACTTCGGAGATACGGACCTAAATTCGCTCATAACACATGAAATATCTATAGTTACATGAAATGCAGTGTTTATAATGAAGAATGATACTTACTTTTATCAATAAGTATTTTTGTTTCTTGAATAATGACAATAGTATCACTGTAAATAATAGCTTAACTTGCACCAGCACAGGAAGACGACAAATGAGAGCAGTCTAACATTCAATGCTACCTACCACAGATAATATTATATTGGTGTTAGTGAAAACAACCCAAATATAAAGCAGCCATAATGTAGCACTCAAGTCACACTGGTCAAGAAAGGAATAATGCTCCTATGCGAAATATAACGATAAAATTTGACGTGACTTCAGAGTCACGGTGGGCAGTAGAGAGTTAATAAAACCAACTTCCATTTTATAAGTAGAGCAATTATTTTACAACCAGCACTGAAACCTTAAAAATCTTAAATACCGACGGAAGATCGTCAACAAACGTAAATACACGGGAGCAAAATTGGCGCGAGCTAATAACTGACGTCATGCGATCCGATTGGTGTTTCGTATCACGTGACTAACAACTGTCCTTTTATTTTATTAAAAATAGTATGTTTTTAACTCCTATCTAACAAATGAAGTTGGTTTTCGGTATCTTTACAACTTGGACTATCAGTGTAAATTAAGGTTTCATAGCTAGTGTCAAGTACCCCATTGAAAAGGAAGGCAGAGAAGCGGCATACATAGAGAATTGCTACCAACCAATCTTCTGGTTGATCACTTTTAAGTAAAAGTTCCATTCCATTCGCACAGGATCTTGAAGTCATGAGATTTCTGTTCTTGTGCATTAAGCATACACTTCAATTCCCATTACTATCGAGCTTCTCAGAACATAGTTTGTTCTTTCTGGTGGTGGTGGTGGTGTTTTAGGACGCGTCGACGTCGGTGTCATTAGCGCCTTGCTCTTTCTAAACGAGTTCTACAATCAGTGGCGTAGCTAGGTCAACAAGGGCCCCGGTGAAAAAAACTTTATTTGGGCCAGATGGGCGACCTTTATTTTGCTTTGTGTTGCTGGTAGGGGCCCCCTGAGCTGAGGATGGGGGCCCTTGAGTTGTGCTTAGGGGTAGGGATGATCGATATTCATCGATGGTGAATAAACATCGATGTTTAGCTCGAAAACATCGATGTTTTGACATCGATGTTTTGACTTCGATAACATCGATGTTATGAGAATAAAATATCGAAACATCAATATATTCTTTAGGGACATCTAGCGTGCAATTGGATGTACTAGCTAGATGACTATCAAGTTCAACTATTTTGCTCTAGATGACACTGATCAACGTAACCGGAGTAGGATAGTTACATCTTTGAATTGTCTAAGGGATAAAAAAAAATACTGTCAACTTCAACGCTCGTGTGATGCTTGTAAATGCGTGTGTGTTGTGAGTGAACTTGTGTAGCGAAGCGAATTTAATTTGCGATTGATATTGTTAATAACGAAGTAACAGGTATGGTAAATCTTTATTCTGTATTGTATTATTATTTCTTTGACCAGTAACTTTTGCGGTAATATAACCCAACAGTGTAGGTACCATGAGTTTGTTCACTGTATTTTTTCCTACTTTTACGTTATTTTGTGTAAAAAGTGGATACATTGTCCGAGATTAAATATTTCCTGGTTGCTGTTTTTGTTTTGCATTGAATGAGTGTTAAGGATTCTTTTTTCGGCGTCGGTTGGCTTTGCATGCAGGTGAATTACCAAATGCTTAACGCTTTTTGTATTGCTTGGTGGGCCAGTGACGGAGGGATTACGTAGGGTTAGGAATGAGCGATACTAATAGATATTGGCGAAATATTGTATTTTATTTTCAATAACAATAAACACATTTAATAAATAGAATATACAGTTTTACTTCCTACCGAAAACATCGATGTTTTAGACATATCGATGTTTTTCTATCTATGTTTATCGTACATCGATACTTTTGAATCGATGTTAACATCGATGTCAACATCGATGTTTTTCTAATATCGATCATCCCTACTTAGGGGCCCCGGAGTGGAGGTTGGGAGTCCCCACTGAACAGTGAGGGCCCTTAGTGGAGGCTTCCTGTATCTCAGGGGCCCCCTTCGACGACTGTAGAGCTAAAAAAAAAAGGTCGCCAGTTTGCCATGAAGGCTCGTGGGCCCCCTCATATCCAGAGGTATGCTTGGGGGCCCCCTGAGCCTAGCCCCATAGTAGCTACGCCCCTGTCTACAATGCTAAATTGGGTAGGTAAAGTGGGTTGTTGGAGACTTCTTTGCATAGGCAGCATAGCGAACGAATGCAGAACAAGGTGAAAATTTGCCATCAAATAATACGATCATATGAAATTAGGTTCGTAAAACTAGAAACCATATGTAATGATATTAAAAAAAAAAAATAGGTTGATAGTTTGGTACATTACCCGCAGCGTGCCCAACGCGATGATGGGCATTTTATATCCATTGTTCAAGTCCAGTGTGGTTGCCATGTTTACTCTGTCTACTCTACCAGCGACAAATGATTCATTTTGTATCATACTCCAGTCTTTTTATCTTATTTCTCCACTCGTATCTGCAAGCATTCGCCGTCTGCGTCATGATGATATTTCAAGCGATAATCAACTTGAGCGTAATTTTCACTAGTCACCATGGCGCAACGCTTTGCTAAAGATTTTTGACCTTACGATTCCTGATAAACCAAACAACTCTCCATGAAGGACGAAGTTCTTACTGTCAAGGGAACGAATAATTCGAATAAATTCAGGGTGTTAAAAGAGGTAAGAGTTGTCCTAAGACCAAAACACAAATCTAGGATGTAGTAGGTTAATGGCAGCCGCAAAAACCAATAACAAACTCTCCAGCGTCGTTGGAAGTTGTCACTAATCCTGCTAATGCACTTGTTCATTGCCAGTCAAATGTATTGCAGGTATATGGAATGCAAAACACCATGTTCAATACGATAAATATGCCAAAGTAACTTCAAAATAAAAACTTATTGTTTTGCTCAACTTACGAAGTATGAGACTGTATTTTCGTTTAAATACAGGATTTGATCAATTATTTCTAGTTTCAAGTTTATGAGTAATAGCGTTTAATGGAGATATATCAGATAGCAAAAATTGTCTAAAATCAACTATGATGACAGGTTACGTCTTTATTTTGTAAACGGCGAGGCAGGAAGAAAAAAAAGTATATCTTTCGGTCCACTTATTCTTACGGAACAGCTCCCCGGTTTTGGGTTATTCGGTGACAAGTTAGATGGTCCTTTCGACATGTGCATAACTCATTAAGATTAGCAGTAAATTGTATATCACATAAACTCATGTATGATACCGACGAACAGCAACTAACTTTCAATTGTATTTTTGTTTTCAAAAACAATGTCAATGAGCTAAATTATTTGCTACCCAGGAATAATTCCTACATGGCATCAAGATACTTTTCCTGTTTTACCATCCCATTTTATTCTACTCTATTCTACATTATACAGAGGAGGTAACCTATATAATGTTCAAATGTATTGGGAAGAAAAAGATATCGGTATGTTAATTTTTTAGCGTAATGTTCTGAAACACTGTTCCTACCATATAAAAGTTTTCCCAGAGTAATAGATTCACTTTTTTAATAATTTATGTATATCTGATTATCTGCATTAAAGGGTAAAACAAACGCCCAAGAACTGAACAGTTTAGTTTAAAATACGCTGCATGTAGGGGGCGGGAACTGAATCAACAGAAGCACAGAAATGAGACTTTGCAAATATGGCTAAATACTAGTTTTTACCTCGCGAATGGAGGCAATAAAGTAGAGAGATGAACAACCCGTGATTTAGAACGTTTCATCAGATACTGCGACATTTATAAACGATCAGATTTCGAACTTTCTGCAAAAATAATTTATAGATTTCTGTGTGTGAAAATGCTTTTACTAATTTCATGAAAACCATAAATTTGCGTTTTGCTTTCGCGAATTACTAATGTGAACAGGAATGCTGGATTATGAATCGCTAAACTAGTTTTCAAAAATGAACTACTAAACCCAGTTACACTATTTCACCGAGACTGTTACGCAATTTGATGTAAAATTGAGCAAAGCAAGTAAACAACATGACCCGGCGTTTCTGAGCCTTCCAAGGTCGTTTGTCGGTATAAGTCAGTGATAGCTGAGTGAAACTGATTTGATCTTCAACACCTTAACCCATAAAATAATGTTGTTCAAGGCGCATCATTAGACATTTTACTACATAATGACACAATTCGAAACAACACCTTTAAAAGAGAATTTTCTCACACACGGGCTTCTCGAAACAAAGAATTTACTCAATTTTTACGATTACTCTTGAAACTGGGATTATCGTCATATTATATGCTGGTCATTCGAAAAGACTATTGTACATTTTGATGACATGATACGGGAAATATATACCACATGATTTTATGGAAGGTAAACGTAATTGCCGTCATCAAGTTTTAGATATGTCCCAGGTTAGTTTTAACATATTGCCGAATATAAATTGCAAATCTTTTTAATTATTTCTGATAACAATCTGAAAAATAAAACCATCTTTACAATTATGTTTAAGATTTATTTGACTTTAGACCAGTGGGGTAACTGGGAAAGAAACAGAGTGTAACTCTTAAATTCAAACTAATTAAAGATTTTTAAAAAATCTTTAAAAAAATTATTTATAAAAAACCCTTTTGTATGTCATTACTTTAGTGAAACACTAGGGGCAAATGAAGTGAATGTTGCGCGACATGTCACTGAAAAACTCCCTGGGACAATGTCGCGGAACATTTTGCTGAAACACTAGTCGGTTGTAAAAATGTGGTCCGAAGAGATTGCATTGATTAGTGCTGCGTACATATTAATATTAAGTAGTTAAGGAAAACGTAAAAGAAGGAGAATGTGGTGGATGTTAAGTTATTTACTACAACGATAAATATGTTTAACTAGCTGGTACCCACGACTTCGTTCGTATTGTAAAGAATTCATATTGACAGCTATAGACATCTAACCACCCTAGTGCACGATGGGAGACGCGATACTATTACCACACACAAGTACCAGTCTTCTGCGCTATGTAGTTCCGGCAGCAAAGTAAAATTTACGGATACACACAAGTCTTTGGATGAAACACGAAAATATTCATGATCGACCAATTTCAAACACCATATCTCACACACTCCCACAGTTACCGAATTTCGGCCAACGTTGTGATCGATGGGAGACTCTATGTTACTACCACACACAAACGCCAGTGATCTGCGATTGATAGTTTTCACTTAAAAGTGATACACCGTGACATATGCGTCTTTGGCAGAATTATGAAATTGCCGCAGGTCGACCATTTTCATCCCCCATATCTCCCACACCCCCATAGCTACAGACATCTAACAACCATAGTGCACGACAACACACACGATTCTACTACCACACATAAACACCAATGCTCTATGCTATGTAGTCGTGGTAGAAAAGTGAAATCTGCGGAGACACATGCCTTTCGTCGAAATACGAAAATATCCTTGGTCGGCCACTTACAACCACCATATCTACCACAGTACCACAGTTTCTGAAATTCGGCCTCTGTTGTTATCGAAAGGTGACTCTGTGCTACTACTACACACAAACGCCAGTTATCTGTGATCTATAGTTTTCGCTGAAAAGTGATACACCTTGACACTTTTGTCTTTGGCAGAAGTATGAAACTGCCACAGGTCGACCACTTTCAACCCCCATTTCTCCCACACCCCCACAGCTACCGACATCTAACAACCATAGTGCACTACATGAGATACGATTCTACTACCAAACAAAAACACCAATGCTCTATGCTATGTAGTTGTGGCAGAAAAGTGACATATGCGGAGACAGTCGAAATACGAAAATATCCATGGTCGGCCACTTACAACCACCATATCTACCACAGTACCACAGTTTCTGAAAATCGGCCGCTGTTGTGATCGAAAGGTGACTCTGAGCTACTACTACACACAAACGCCAGTTATCTGTGATATATAGTTTTCGCTGAAAAGTGATACACCATGACACTTTTGTCTTTGGCAGAAGTATGAAACTGCCACAGGTCAACCACTTTCAACCCCCATTTCTCCCACACCCCCATAGCTACCGACATCTAACAACCATAGTGCACTACATGAGATACGATTCTACTACCAAACACAAACACCAATGCTCTATGCTATGTAGTTGTGGCAGAAAAGTGACATATGCGGAGACAGTCGAAATACGAAAATATCCTTGGTCGGCCACTTACAACTACCATATCTACCACAGTACCACAGTTTCTGAAAATCGGCCGCTGTTGTGATCGAAAGATGACTCTGTGCTACTACTACACACAAACGCCAGTTATCTGTGATATATAGTTTTCGCTGAAAAGTGATACACCATGACACTTTTGTCTTTGGCAGAAGTATGAAACTGCCACAGGTCAACCACTTTCAACCCCCATTTCTCCCACACCCCCATAGCTACCGACATCTAACAACCATAGTGCACTACATGAGATACGATTCTACTACCAAACACAAACACCAATGCTCTATGCTATGTAGTTGTGGCAGAAAAGTGACATATGCGGAGACAGTCGAAATACGAAAATATCCTTGGTCGGCCACTTACAACCACCATATCTACCACAGTACCACAGTTTCTGAAAATCGGCCGCTGTTGTGATCGAAAGGTGACTCTGTGCTACTACTACACACAAACGCCAGTTATCTGTGATCTATAGTTTACGCTGAAAAGTAATACACCTTGACACTTTTGTCTTTGGCAGAAGTATGAAACTGCCACAGGTCGACAACTTTCAACTCCCCATTTCTCCCACACCCCCACAGCTACCGACATCTAACAACCATAGTGCACTACATGAGATACGATTCTACTACCAAACACAAACACCAATGCTCTATGCTATGTAGTTGTGGCAGAAAAGTGACATATGCGGAGACAGTCGAAATACGAAAATATCCTTGGTCGGCCACTTACAACCACCATATCTACCACAGTACCACAGTTTCTGAAAATCGGCCGCTGTTGTGATCGAAAGGTGACTCTGTGCTACTACTACACACAAACGCCAGTTATCTGTGATATATAGTTTTCGCTGAAAAGTGATACACCATGACACTTTTGTCTTTGGCAGAAGTATGAAACTGCCACAGGTCAACCACTTTCAACCCCCATTTCTCCCACACCCCCATAGCTACCGACATCTAACAACCATAGTGCACTACATGAGATACGATTCTACTACCAAACACAAACACCAATGCTCTATGCTATGTAGTTGTGGCAGAAAAGTGGCATATGCGGAGAAAGTCGAAATGCGAAAATATCCTTGGTCGGCCCCTTACAACCACCATATCTACCACAGTACCACAGTTTCTGAAAATCGGCCGCTGTTGTGATCGAAAGGTGACTCTGTGCTACTACTACACACAAACGCCAGTTATCTGTGATCTATAATTTTCGCTGAAAAGTGATACACCTTCACACTTTTGTCTTTGGCAGAAGTATGAAACTGTCACAGGTCGACCACTTTCAACCCCCATTTCTCCCACACCCCCATAGCTACCGACATCTAACAACCATAGTGCACTAAATGAGATACGATTCTACTACCAAACACAAACACCAATGCTCTATGCTATGTAGTTGTGGCAGAAAAGTGACATATGCGGAGACAGTCGAAATACGAAAATATCCTTGGTCGGCCACTTACAACCACCATATCTACCACAGTACCACAGTTTCTGAAAATCGGCCGCTGTTGTGATCGAAAGATGACTCTGTGCTACTACTACACACAAACGCCAGTTATCTGTGATATATAGTTTTCGCTGAAAAGTGATACACCATGACACTTTTGTCTTTGGCAGAAGTATGAAACTGCCACAGGTCAACCACTTTCAACCCCCATTTCTCCCACACCCCCATAGCTACCGATATCTAACAACCATAGTGCACTACATGAGATACGATTCTACTACCAAACACAAACACCAATGCTCTATGCTATGTAGTTGTGGCAGAAAAGTGACATATGCGGAGACAGTCGAAATACGAAAATATACTTGGTCGGCCACTTACAACCACCATATCTACCACAGTACCACAGTTTCTGAAATTCGGCCGCTGTTGTGATCGAAAGGTGACTCAGTGCTACTACTACACACAAACGCCAGTTATCTGTGATCTGTAGTTTTTGCTGAAAAGTGATACACCATGACACTTTTGTCTTTGGCAGAAGTATGAAACTGCCACAGGTCGACCAATTTCAACCCCCATATCTCCCACATCCCCATAGCTACCGACATCTAACAACCATAGTGCACGACAGGAAAGACGATTCTACTACCACACACAAACACCAAAAGTCTATGTTATGTAGTTGTGGCAGGAAAGAGAAGTATACGGAGATACGAATTTGTGGTCGAAATATGAAAACGCCCTGCACTGACCAACTTTAATCATTATATCTCCCACCTTCCCCACAGCTATCGGCATTCGGCCAACGTTGTGCACGACAGGAAACTCCATGCTACTTCCACCCACAAACATCAGTGATCTGTGCTAGGTAGTGGTGGCTGAAAAGTGAAATATAGGAAAAAAACACGTCTATTTTTATATATATATAAGATTTAATTCCGATGGAGCGCACGCTCTGGTAGCTATTTCTTTACACACCCATTTTCCCCCTACCTTTCCTTTACCCACCTACTTTCCGCCATACAAATTTCAATTTTAAATTTTTTCAACGTTTTTGGTAAATTATTGATCATTTCTCTACATAATTTATTCCAATCTCTGACCCCCTTACCTACGAAAGAAAATCTTCCCTCGCCCTTGTGCCTGAAATCCAGTGTCAGCTGTATAGTGGCCATGGTCACCTTTTCCCTTCCAAGGAATACTTTTAATTCTTACACCGATGTCTTTCCAAGCCACATCACTAATACACGCCTTTATATGCTATAGGAAGATGATACTCTCAATCTATTATGGAAATAAAACAATTTCGCAGAGTAATTCGTGAATGAAAAGTGATTCCTGGCAAAATAATTTTTAGACATAATCATGTTACAGAAGACAAATGATCCACCATTTCCTATAGCAACTATTTTAGCACTGTATAATTAAAATTCTGACAAATAAATAATTAAACAGGTCCTATATATGTCTCCAAGCAAGTGTGAGAACAAAAGCTTTGCTGGGGTTGAGGGTAAAACCTTCTGTTTCAGCTTTAACCGTGATCTTGCCTATGATAGCTTCAGCCAGGGGCGCCGGCTTTCAGAAAACCTCGTGGATGCTCATTTCTTTTGATGACTCAGTTCTTTTAAAAGAATTGACGAAGTGTGTGAATCGATTTTGAGAGGATTTTTATTGGCAGGATGTTCGCTTTGCAGGAAGTAACTTAGACTACTTTTCAACCTGGAAATATTTTAGCTTTCGTGCAAAAAATAAATAAAAACCTTATAAATTCTTTACAAACATTAAAGGTGTCGCAAGCATCACGTTGTCTTACATAATCGTGAAAATCACAAGTAAATCTCTCCAGTAGATTTAAAGTTACAACTGAACAGTCAGGCAGCTCAGCCCAGCAAGATTATGCGTTTTCTAAATTCTATTCCACGCCATTGAAAAGGGTTAAGTATTTTGACATGATTGGGTAACAAGATTTTAAAGTTTATAATATTAGTGAATAGATAACTAATGATTTTTGTGCGCCTAGAAGAACTCAGAATTTTATTATTGCATCTGATTTGTGTCCACTATTTTTATTTTTTTAACTTATGGCTTTCCGCCTTGTCGACGTCGGGGTCATTGTGTCCACTAGTAGTTAATACAGACATGCAAAGGATAACGAAAAGAATGCTAGTGTGAACACTGAAGAACCGAAACCTGTCATAATAATAAAAATGAAAACCATTATATTATTATTAACATAACTTTTATTAGCAGGAGATATTTATTAGTTCCTACTAAATGTACACAATTGTACTACGAATTGTATAATTAACTAATAATCATTAATAAACCTTTTTAAGAATGAGTATTTTGTTTTATAATCTGTTTAATGGTATTATTATTTTTTCATTGCAAACGTATTTTGTCCAAGTCCAGCTCAATTTATAAATATATTAGCGATTTGTTCAACATACAAGTCATCTGATATTTCTCGGTTACGTGCAATACCATGTGATCATTCAGTTTTTACTCAGTCCGTAGCATTCCTTAAATAAGTTTTTATCCTTCGTAATGCTGAAAATGACGTTTCGGGCGTGTATGTCGATACTGAAATATTAAAACGATTTTTAAAAATTTGATGAGTACAGGTAATTACCATCTTTTTAGTGAAAGCTTTGGTGGACTCATCAGCGTTTGATGATTTCTTTTTGGTGCAGAAACGCCACTAGATAGATTTCTTTACAGATTTGTCAAAACCCTTTATCCATATCTCCAACATGCAGGCAAGGAAAAATTGTCTACCACTGTGAAAATTGCTCCTTTTCTCATGAATTTGCATAAATAACATTTTCTGGTTGGATTTTTCGAGCTATTCTAAATTGAAAAGAGCTACAAGTGGAGGGTTCTTCAGATTTGAGCACTTTACGTTTTCTAATGACAAATTTATCCATTTGAACAATCAATTTTTCTTAAGTAGACACGATAACAACACGCGCTGCGCGCTATCAAGGCACGTGCTTTATTTACTAGGTTGACTGACGAGTGAAATACTTAAAACATGTGGCGATAAAATATTTGCCGGGCTCTGCTTGCGATAATGGTATGCGGTGGTGTGCTTCTGATTGTTTGGTTTGCACGTTCTACTTTGTCCAGAAATTATAACACGGTTCGCTGTAACATTCACTACAATTTCATTCACACAACGCATACAAGTATTCCATCACCACCACTAGGTAAATTATTTCCTTTGACCGTGGATAAGGTTTATCGTATTTATTTTCTTACAACTGCATATTCTGACCACGCTCCGATCCGACAACGTTACACACTCCGTTCAGAGCACTAATCCTACCGGCTCTCAGTTCCCCACGAAACACTTGTCTATAATACTAAAAGGACAGCATCAAGGTGCTTTCTACGTCCACTTTAAACTTAATGAAAGGGAAACATTGGTAGCGCTACTCTCGTAACCACTAAATTTTCCGCTAAACAAATATTTGGTTATTACGAAAGAAAGTAATGGGTAAATTGTTAGAACAGTTACATTTATTATTACATAATACACATTAAATTTCTGTATAATTGATCAGTACATCAACACGCATTAAGTTAGTAATTCAAAAAATCATCAACCATTTATATACAATCAACTGCTATCCTATATTAATTCATCTTCTTCAGATAAATCATTTTTATTGCGGCCATCATCATCAGTAGATTGATACGATTCTTCGGTACAAATTTGCTCTATAACTTATTTCAAAGTAATTGCAGCACTTTCCAACCAACCTCAAGCTGCAACGTATTCTTAGTATTGCACTTAAAAGATTTAAGTTCATTCTGTTCCTCCGCTTGTTTTTTATTACATTCATACTATTAAATAGTCTTTCAACAACGGCATTGGAATACGGCAGTATTAAAAGAGTAATTGCAAAAGTCACTAATACCGCAATCTAGGACCTCTTTGAGCATCTTTGAAACCCAATACTTTATACCCCTTTTTTTTTTTGGTATCTATTGTTTCATTCCATCCAGTAATTGAATTTGTCGCCACTGATCGACTGTTGTTATGAATTTTGCACTTTTATTGAACTCAGTCTTTGTAAGCACCTTAGAATTTTGGCAAATTCTAGTTTTGCTTAGGCGGGACTTAGAAATTTCGAGAAGAATAGTTTTCAACTTCAAGGCATTTCCCTGTAATCGTTCCTACAGTTACAATTCGCCATAGAAATCATTTCAAAGTGTATTTATCCTATCGAAAAACGTTTATTTTAGGAGATATTCTGGTTTGTTCATGTTTTGAAACACGCAATCATAAAAGTAGAAATTCTAAGATTTGTAATATCTTTAAATCGAGTAAAGCGACAGGTGACCTTTTATCACCAGCTATAGTCAGCACTGTCCCCGATATTTCGGTAATAAAATTAAATAATTTGGTAAAGTCTAATTAGTGATTTTAATTAAGAGAAAATAATAAGCTTTTTTATTTAAAGAGATATTAATTTAAAAATTACATCAGTAGATAGCCCTAATTAAGACGATTTCGTACATATATTTGTTTCCATAAAAAGTTTTAGTATTTGTCCGGTAATCAAGTTTTTGAAAATAGATTATTGCTAGTTGTCGGGTGGAAGTTCGCGAAAGTCCGCAAAGTCCGCCAACATTGGTCACGTGATTAATTCAGTTTTAAGACGGTAGAAACCTTTTGGAATGGTAAATTAAATTAAAATAGATAGAGCTGGATGATAGAAAGTTCCGGTAAAAATCGCAAATTAAACTATCGTATACATTTGAAGATATTAATTAAAGAACGATTTCTCAAGGTCATAGGCGCGCGCAGGGCTATAATAGTTCGTGCGGTAAGCACACGTTGTCTCATTCTTACGCTAGGAAGTGATCGAGCAACTCCGCGCATGATTTTATCAGTGATGTTTAAAATAGGAACTTAGTCAAATGTAGCCTCCTGTCTTTCTTTCTGTCTTTTGGTTTGTTCTTTACTCTTTTGTACGCGGAGCAGTATGTTTGAATAGTCTGCGCAAGTTTAGTGTAGAACTGGGAGTAAGTCAGTTGAAGGTGAAGCTACCGAGTCAGCCAAGTTGGAACTTTGGTGTTTGGCATGCGAGGTTAACTTTTAATATGAACTTATAAATTTTCATAAGGGGTACGGTCGGTTAAATTTCTCTCCACAACTTGCAACCTTTTCGAAAAAGTGTGTTCGATTTGCCTACTCAACTGTGTAATGCTATTTTTGAACTTGTGATTTCTTTTAAATAAACTTCAAAATTTTAGAGTGAACTGGACTTATGATTTCATAGTAGACAGTAAACCTTTTCTAGATTTCTGGTTTAGTAACAGATCTAGTGGCGACCTCAAGCATTTACGTTGAGTCTGTCAGGCTACATGGTCAAATCTAAATTATTTTATGAACTTTCAGCAGAACTTTGAATCCACATAAACTGTTAGTTGGGGTACTAAGGTGATACTACAGCCCCGGTATCAGCCTTTTTCCTTACATCTTTATGTTAACTAGATTTTCTTTATTGTGATTTAGTGCTTGTTCAACACTTATTTTGAATTTTTTTTCATCAGTGTCAAATATTCTGGCAATCTTTTTTTTAATCAAATACAGGATCTGGAGGAGCAGGAGCTGGAAAATATGCAAAAAAGGTCTGCTAGATTTCTTTCTGGAAATTATCGCAGAATGCAATCAGTAACAGATATGATAAAAGAGCAGGAATCGGATTCATTTCAAGACAAGAGGAGGGTGAAGAGGGTCATGTGAGTGAACAAGGCGTATGTTGGCGATGAGGCATGGAAAGATATTGGTGTAGGTATGGAAGGGAAAAATTGACCATGACCTCAAGCTGGCACTCGATTTTTAGGCACAAGGGTGTGAGAAGATTCATTTTTTTTATGTAAGGGTGTCAGGGATTAGAATAAGTTGCCAAGGGAAATGATGAGTAATTTACGATAAACGTTGAAAGAATTTAAAGTTAAAATTTGTAAACGGCAAATGTAGGTGAGTGCAGGAAAGGGGGAAGATGGGTGTGTAGGGAAATTGCCATCGGAGCATGCGCTCCATTGCAATTTAATTAAATATGATTACATCTTCAACGAGACATTGCGTTGATCAAGTAAGGGATAGTTGAAAATATTTATCAATTCAAATGTTTCTATTAATAATTTTCATCAATTAATTTTTTTGGGTTGAAAATAATAAATGTTTTCTGCACAAACAAATCATGTTTAGTAGAACATGAATGGTTTAATCATTTGTAAAGTTGAATGTCACGAAGTCAGTCCATATTGCATAAAACGGGGGGCGACGTGATTATTATTATTATTATCTCCAACACCTACCTTTCCTTCCTTTATACTTTAATTATTATGAATATGATTTTAATTAAATGGTTGCTAAAAAGGTGAAATAGAACCATGAATATTTTACACAAGAAATTATACTCAATTTATTTAGTCTTCTGGCTTATACAAGGCCGGGTAATAGTTAACGTTATGTTAAACATATTCCAAAGACAACAAAGAAAAGCAATACCCGACGTTTACAATCCGCCGATGAAAAGCAAACATAAAACTGAATTAAATATTTCAATAATTAGCAAAGTCAACATATTATCAACGTGGCAACACAGGCCATCAAATTGAAGTTAACATTTACCACAAAAAGAGTATCCCAGGGGCGCCGTTTAATGTTAAAAGCATCGTCTTGAATTTTACACAAAATCAGCAAGATGCTTGGAATTTGAAGTTAAAACATGGAAAGTTTGGTTAGCTCAGTGAATTTAGGATGAGAGCAGAGTCTTATCTCAGGAGCGCTTAAGGGTACGCAAGCCTCGTTAAAACCCAATGAACTGTGACCCTATGCGTCGGTACATTACCATAATCGCATCTTCTTGGTGTAGCGTGACAAGCTCAGTGCCACTGCAGCAACGAATGCCGGGTTTGTGGAAACGTCCACATTAGCATAACATCTCCCAGTCTGTGGCAGATGCATCGCTCAGCTTCCAGCCCTCCAGAGCCAGAAAATATGATCAGACACAGTCACTGATCGACGGCTAAGAGCGTGTCGGCTGACACGTCTACACTGTAGCTCGTCTCGGCAGCAAGTGAAGAAGAATATGGCGTCTTCTCTTCTCCTCGGAAAAAAGTAGCTTCCCATCTCGGCACATGTAACAAAACCCTTGAATTAACACCTGTGAACCCCTATAAACGTTCACGATTGGTGCATTGATATATGTCCATCATCACGTGTTTCATATCGTAGCTGGTATTTGCTGTCCGCTCGCGCCTATTCTGGTTGACCTTCGAGACACCAGGGCGGGGGGTGCGAGGTTGGTGGACCCTCCAACTAACGGTCCGCGCGCGTCCTCTGCTTTGTGAGTTAAGGCGCCTGTCTGCCGGCGAAACTTGCCATTGTCCCGGTCTCTGAGCGTTTAAAATGGCAGTTCCAACTTCCCATATTCAATACATTACTGAATAGCAAATTTGTAGAAATTGAAGCATATAATAATAATAACTCTGGCTGCCCGGGTTTAATACACAATTATTTATTTACCTATCAATTATCCTTATTATTCACAATATTTACAATTTAAATAACTGAATATTGCAAAGAAAATCTGAATATTAATTAATTATTTAATAATATTCATTGTGGGTGACTCTGTCATACCACAATATTTGACTAAAAACAATAAATCAGTGATCATGACATTACGGAATAGCGACAATTTTTTATAATAAATGAACTTTATTAAATAAAATAAACGAAGAAATTGATTAAATATTCTTAGAAACATTAATCGATAATAATCAATTCAGTTATTGTACTCTTTAACGTTAAATGATATAAAAACTCAGTCAACGTCAATGTTTCCTACGCAGTAAAAGTAAATTCTACTGAAATAAGGTAGAAATATATTTCGAAAAGTGTAAGTGGCTTAGTGTTTGAGTTATCATCTTTTCACTGACTGAAACTATATTCTACTGAACCACTAGAAAAAAACTACCAGAAAAAATCACTAGACACTAAGGCCGGGCGCACATTGACGCGCAGTCGAAGCAGCGCAGCGCAGCACAGTTTCTGTGTCTCTGTGTTTTGGGGCGGAACAGCGCGTATTGAGGCGCAGAGCAGGGCAGCGCAGTACTGCGCCGCACGTGGCCTGCGCCACGTTGTGATCACGACACAGAAACTGTGCCACGCAGTTCACTCGTGTCGGTTTTTACCGTAATACTTCTTGCTTTACTTATAATCATTTTCAACTATGGAATAAGAAAAATTGATTAATCTGGTGCGTAACCAACCTGCCATTCACAATATCAGTCATAAAAAAATACATAAAAATTAAATTTAAACAAGAGATTTGGACAATGAGCCCAACAAGTGTCGAGTAAATTCAGCATTTATTTATCATACAACTGTCCACTTACAATTTTCACTTTTCTTTTCTTTTTTTGAATTCACTTTTAATAAAACTTCGAAAAAATTGATATATATCGAGAAACACTTAATTTGTTGACACTGCTTTTTTAGTTTCAAGTGTTTATGTTCTGTTATATAATTTTCTTAAAAATATAATATGAAATAAAAGAGAGAAACATTCTTATAAATGTCATGTACCGTCAGACGCTAAATAATTAAATAAATAACCACGAAAATACAGCGAGATTTTCTTCAGTTCTAATAGATATTTGAGCTTTGTCGAGAAAATAACAGGTTACATTATGCCGTGAATCTCCGCTCGAGTCATCCGGAAATTATCTTTTGAGAATTCTCTTGTCACTGCAAAAGCCAGATGAGAGTTTCTTCTTTTCATATACTACTTTTGCATAGTTTTATCTAACTCAGCTTCTGTTAAAGTAATAACAATTTTCCAAGCTCGGCATCCCAATCTGATTCAGAAATCAAAAATCGAGTTTTTGCATCAACATGTTTTTGGTTACGCTTTATTGTCGGTTTTTCGCACAACTCAATGCTTTGTAAACTGCCGCACGAGACTGCGCTCTAATATGCGCGAGTAACTGCCAGTCTGTGCTGCCCTGCCCTGCTCTGCGATGCCCCTACTGCTCCACGCAGTTCGATGCAATATTTATCCACTAAATGGGGGGTCGAAACCACCAGTTTTAGTGGAAAATCCACTAAGTTGGCAACACTACCTACAATAATCACTTTATTACACTGACTGTATGCTTCCGCACTCAACAATGCTTCGTGCAACTGAGCCTTTACAAATAATTAATCCTATTTATTTCTCTGATTATTTTATACTTCCACAATATTTTATTTATCCTCAAAATACATTGAATTTACGACTGGATATCCACTCTTTCGGCATATAGATGACATAATGCTGTCTCGCCACTGACAGAACCGCGAACTGCAGCAGCGGAATCGCTGACTGCTCAAAGAACGGGTGAGGTGCGACCGAGGGCGGAGGCCAGGGACGAGTTTGGTTTGCCTGTGTTCATGCTCATCACATATTACACATACATATACTTACCACTTACTAGATGGTGTCAGGTATCAGGGCCGCGTTTAAACATAGGCTAGTGTCGCCCATAAATTTTTTTGGGGCCGAATTTCGATTTGAAGCGTCTATAGCCGGAGGGGGGCCCGCACCACATGTATAGCCTAGGGGCCCACAAAGCCTAAATGCGACCCTGTCAGGTATTCTCCTTGGGTTTGGTGCGCAGTCGTGCACATTCGTATCGTAAGCAAGCGCGATCTCGTCGAGCCGTCTGGACTAACCACGAGGCTTGTGAGACCAGTGATACAGGTATCGCGTAAAGTCGATTACTGATTAGTTTAGATCTCTATGTTCATGGGTGCTCCGCACCTACCGTACTACTAACTTCTCGTGGGTGCTGGAGCCCCGGAGCACCCACGGAGTCGGCGCTTCTGGCTTCAGCCCTTGCTTTGCTACATTAATTTGGTCACCACCTGGCTTGATTTAAACCCCAAGCTAGGAAAGGGTGTAGATTATAACACTCACGAGTCTATTGCTGTAAATAATCATTTTATTCTTCAAAGTTTATCAAAGTCAAAAACTGAACTGGCATCAGACAATGTTTCCAAAGATAAAATTGCAAATTCAATTAACCGATTGATTGTTCAAAATTCAACTAATTATCACATGAAAGTAGAGACAAGTTCATCACACGCTTCTAAAGTTCAACTTGTTTGCCGACGACCGACACTTAGGTTATGCCGACGCACCACATTGCGAAAAATACTGTTTCAAACTAGGGAGCGTGCATAAACCACGTAGCTCCATTTTGGCCTCCTGTGAACCCCCCCTTAGCCCTACGTGGCTTTTGGCTCTACTTCCCCCCACCCCGCCCCACGCAGCACGTAGCTTTTTCCCCTTTTGATTCCAGAAGACCTTTTGTACTGTTTTCTCTTGTCAGACTATCGTAATTTACATACGGATATAATTAAATGGCGGAAATAAATATTCACATGCTGTTGTGAGTTCTGTTCGTAATTTTAACTGTGAAAAATGTTATGAAAGGAAAGGTACGTGGCCTGGCTCGGAACCTCCCCTCCCCCTACGTAGCCCAGCGTAGCCTTCCAGCCAACCCCTTATCCCCCCCCCCCTGGACTGAGCCACGTAGTTTGTGCATGCTCCCCTACATAGCAATGCTCTAACTCAGCGGTTCTCAAACTTTTATGCTCCGCGAACCCCTTTTAAATTTTCCAGACAGTGGCGAACCCCCTAAAAAAATTTAAAAAAAGCTTTAAAAAAAATAAGAATTTTTATTTTCATAAAAGTAATACACTTATACAGAAGATTGTTGTCAGTTAATGTGATAGATGAGCTTGTTTTTTGTCGCATGTTGAGTCAATATCAGGAACAGTTTTACTCAGTCTCATTTCATATTCGACATTCATTCGATTCCTGTATTTCGTTTTTATCATAACCAGGTGTGAAAACCCACTCTCACATAAGTAAGTTGTCACGAAGGGTAAAAGGAAATTAACTGCTTTACGTGAGAGCTCCGGATATTCTTCCTGTCTTGCTGCCCAAAAATCAATTAAAGACATCTTTTTTAAAATCAGCATGAAGAGTACGATCTGTGGACATTTCCAGCAATGATTCATGTTGCTTAATGCTCAAACCAGAATTTATGCTTTTGGTTGTGACCATAAATGGATTTCGAACCCAGTCTTCAGCATTACCGATATCTGGAAAATACCTTTTCAGTTCATCAGAGAGCTGAGACAAATGTACAATAATTTCAGCTTTTACTTCGGCATCCAGTGATAAGGTGGTGGTCGAAACAAATTCATGCAGAAGAGGAAAACATTCAATAACACCTGATATCATGCAAGTTTTCCAAAATTCAATTTTTCTTATGAGGGCTTGTATTTTATCATGCACAATGAATATGTTACACGTGGAGCCTTGCATAGAAGCTTTCGTTTCGTTGAGAGAAGAGAAAATATCAGCTAGATATGACACCCTTATAAGCCAGGTTTCATCTTCAAATCTTAACTTGAGGTTGAAGTCACTGTATTTCACAAATAAATAGACTTCATGACGCAGTTCAAAAAACCTAGCTAACATCCTGCCTCTTGACAACCAACGCACTTCACAATGTAAGAGTAATAAAACATGTTCACTGCCCATGTCCCGACATAATAACGCAAAAAATCTCGAGTTGAGCGGACGTGCTTTTATGTAATTTATTATCTTTACGACCTCTGACAATACTGTTTTTAAATAATCAGGCATTTTGTTGCACGCCAGTGTCACTCTGTGCAATGCACAGTGCATACTTTTGGCTTCAGGAGCAAGATGTTTAATTCTAGTGATTATTCCAGCTATCCTACCTGTCATGGCCTTGGCACCATCAGTCGAAACACCAACACACCTTCTCCAGTCTATGCCATGTTCTTCAAAAAAATCATTGATGACGTTGAAAATATCTTCTCCTTTTGTCGTAGTCTCCAAGTTCTTGCATAACAGAAAATCTTCTTCAGAAATGTTTCTGTGTACATATCTAACAAAACTAAGTACATTCGGCAGTCCAGTAATATCTGTTGATTCGTCAACTTGAATTGCAAAATAAGTATTTTGCAGTCGTTCTGCTAGTTAATTTTCAACATTGAGTGCCATGTCGTGAATGCGCCTTGCGATTGTGTCATTTGAAAGTGGTATTTTATCCAGCAATTTTGCTAATTTGTCTCCTAGTACGCAACTGACCATATCTTTAGCAGCTGGCAAAATTAATTCCTCAGCAATATTGTATGACTTGCCGGTCTTTGCAATTTTGCATGCCACTAGGAAAGACGCACGTAAATAATCAGCGTTGGTAGTTGCAGTATTTGTCAAAGTTTTTTTTAAAGATTCCAACTCCCTCTTTTTTCGAACAAAAAAATCTAAAGATTTGTTTACGTACTGCTGATGTTTTGTCTCCAAATGTCTTTGCAGCAATGATGGCTTCATCGAGCTATTTGCGAGAACTTCTGAACATATTACACACTGTGGCTCTGGGTACTGGGTGTCTTCTTTGCACACAAATCCAATTTTCAGATAATCTTCATCATATTTTCTTTTCTTTGTCGATGGAATGAAGTGTTCTGGTTTACTTGTTTTCCGCGTATTTTCTTTCGAAATTGAACTTTCAGTAGACATAGACACAATTTGACTCAACGAAGTATTCAATGTTTCTGAACTGGATAACTTTTGAGTATCTGGGCATTTTCCGCGTATTGATCCGGTTTTTAACCACTGGTTCTTGTTTTCACTTACTTTTTAATCAAAATTACTTATCAACTTTATTTCAGCCGGCCGAAATAAGTGCGCGCGCGGAGTACCACTGACTTGAGAAACAACTATACTAAACAATGCCACGCGCTTTTTGTCAGTCACAAATTATTACGTAATTTCAAGCCATTGTAGCCCTTTCTTAAGGCATTATTTTCCGCCCCTATTGTTACCAAACCTAACACGATTGTGAGTGGTGCCGAATAATGGAAATATATAGCATAATGTAGAATTTGAACCTTGAAAGATATTTGGCGTTCAAAAATTTACATATTATCTATTAATACTTATTCGGCACATCGAGTGAAAGGAGCGATATTTCTTTGAAGGCATTGTATTAAATGATGCATGTCACACGCGTGATACAATCAGTCTGCCACCGTTACGTAAATCTCGCCGCGAACCCCGTATGATCAACTCGCGAACCCCTAGGGGTTCGCGTACCACACTTTGAGAATCTCTGCTCTAATTGAAACTTGAAGACTGAGAGAGCTTGCATCACGCCAAAACGGAAAGTGGTTACGATCATACTATACTTGGCCGACTGAGTCAGTAGCGGTTCGTCGTTAAATGCTCTAAGGCGGTGCCGCCCCAAAAGATATATTAAAATATGTTTTTAAACAGAGTAATACAGAATTTAAGTTAACAGGAAGCATTTCGAGAATTTTTAACACACGTTTAAACAATGGCAGTCAATATATTTAGAACCGTTGTTATGAAAGAAGCAAACGGATAGTATTTATAAGGCTGCGCCTTTGGAATGACGCTACATTGCATGTAGCAGAGGGTTGGGGGCGTGGCTTTTATTGAGTGTAGCTCTTAAGGTGCGTTTACACGCTCAAGCCATTTGTGCAAATTGGCTTGCGCAAGCCAGTTGTGCAAGTAAATCGTTGCGTGTGAACGCTGGCATGACGTTTGTGCAAGCCAAAAAGATTGACTTGAGTAAAATCTGTCCCGACAAATTGGCTTGAGGTTGGAGTGTTGGCATGAGCGTCTGAACAAGGCTCAAGCCTCAGCTCCAACCTTGCGCATGCGCATGGGAGATGGCGACGTTCGACCACCTGTTCCCCCAATCCTATCAATTAGCAGTTATCTATTCAGTAATCTTATTCACTTATTATATTATTTAGTCATTGTTGTTTAGTTTGTTTATTGTATTATTCAAAAGTCGAAAGAGAAATAATTTTTGTTGAATTGATTGAACAATGCAAGTCGTTTCCGTGTTGGTGGAAAGTTTACAGCAGGGTTGGGAAAAAAAATCACAATGTTTTCATAAAAATAAAAAATATATAATTTTTCTAACTAATCATGATTTTTAACTTTTTAAAAAATACCATTATTCAACTATTATGTGTGCAAAACGAAACGCATTTGTAGGCGGCAGAGGAAAGGGCATTCCTCTCTCTTTGTTTTGTCAGCTGACGTAGAAAAAACCTATTTATACGAATTATAACGAAGTATTTCTATTTGACACTACACACACATCTGGAAAGCGACATACATCTGAATATCTCACTAAACTTGCTATAACTTTAATAGAGCATCTGAAATCTAAGTTTAATGGTAGGGTTAGCAAATTTCGTAATAGATAACGCTTCCAACATGGCTAAAATGAGAAGACACATTAAAAATGAAAATACTATAACATATGGTTGTTGAGCACATTTTCTGAATTTACCAATGGAGCATGTGCAAAACATTTCGGAGACAGTCATGCTGGAAATTGTTTAAAAAAGAAGGTGGAAAAGCTTTTGTGTTACCACAAGACTTTCGTTGGAACACTCCGACTTGTTTTTTTTTAAGTACACATTTCTGAGTGGCAAAAGTTAATAAAGATTTGTGAAGAGAACAGAAATGTAATTGATATTGTAACTCAGTAAAAAGTTGAAAAATGGTAATAAAAGGATCTAAGAACAATTTCTGAGATACTGAAACAGTATCAATCGCAATGGATACCCTACAAAAAAGTAATGGGCCTCTGACAGATGCGGTAAAGCCATGGACAAGACTTGAAGCCAAATTGATTAAACTATCATTAGCCGCATATCTAAGTTTAAAAAGAGATACAACAAAGCTATGTTTCCATTTTGAATACAGCAAACTACAATTTTCGGGGTTCCTCACTCCATAATTGTGCAAGCCAAACTGAACGTGTGAACGGCAACATTTCATTAAGTTCATTTGCACAAATTGGCTTGCGCCATCCAGTTTGTGCAAATGGCTTGAGCGTGGGCTCGTAGTAGGCGCAGCTTGTAGAGCCTACGGCAGTTGCACCAACCCCATCGTGATTTTCTTGTAACGCTAGTTACAACGTAGGGAAATGAGCAGAGTGGTTGAACTTCCACTCTCGAATCCCTGTCTCTGTATCTCCACTTTATGCTTTCATGTGTCATTAATCGACGTTAAATATTTATGTTTTGACAATGTAAAAGATACTTTTATATTTCGGGAGTTGGCCATTATATCAAGCATAGTACAGGCACATTAAGTTTGTAAACATTCCGCTAGTGTGCACTAGAATACGGTGATATAAGTTTCACCATCTAACGAGAATTTGTCGAACGATTAGATGAAATAATGGCGCCAAACGTATCGTTATGTAAGTTGCTAAAGGTAATTGCACGTGAAAGTGTGTTACTTGGAAGTTTCTTTCTGTGAGTGTGTTGTGCGGGCGAGTTTTTCCCAGTATAAAAACCAGGAGCCGCTACTGGACTGTGTGATGCCTACATTGCGCTACACAGACAAGGTAGTGCTCTAAACGAAACTTGCTGGCCGACTGCTGGAGGACGAGGAAAATTCTGGGCTATTATTTATATATATAAAAAAAAAAGTCTTACGCCTGTAAACTTGCATCAGATATTTGAACTTGACGACAAAAAATATTCCCATCACTTTGAAATTTTGAGAATAGCTAAATCTTCCAAAAAAGCGTTAATTCTTATCATTATGAAAAAATTTGTATCTTAGTTTAGCCATAAAAAAATAATTTTCTAATATTCCCTAAACCTGTTAGTAAATTTTACAATTTTGCAGTTATGGAACTGAAACAACTTTTATTTTTCTTCTAATGAGCTATTCTTTCGTTTATTATCAAACAAAGCATGTTTACTATTTTCAAAAAGGTGAAATAAAATTCGTCAACCAAAAATAGAATCTAACTAATTGATATTGTCTAAATTGTTAAAGTTGTCAATTTGAAATTGAATTTAAACAATTCTACATATTTAAAAATAATTATTTAGCAAATCTGAAGTCTATAACTGTTTTCTTCTATTTACTATGAATTTTTGTAAATATCATTCCAGGCGAATGCTTAAGGCTGATGCAACAGAAAATACTGCCTTGATCATATTCTCAAAACTGTAAAACCTGATTTCTAGCTTGAATTAACTGGCTTTAAAAATGATATGCAGTGCTGTTCCATTTAACTCTTGGTTCTTAGAACAAAATTTGTTACGCAGTTACAAAATTTTTAGGTTACCTGACACAAGATGATCCCCTCTCTACAAAATTATTTTCACCTGTCTTGGAGATGGCAATGTCAAACTTAGGATCGGCGGAAAAAGGAATTAGAATCTATGGCAGAAGACTTAACATCTTGGGATTTGCTGATGACATTGCGCTTGTAGCTAATGACATTGATGAACTCCAAACGTTGATTGCCGACCTCTTCTCCGGGAGTAAAGCATTTGGCTTAAGAATTAATCTTTCAAAAATAAAAGTTATGTCTAACAAATGGGCCACATAGAATAACATACAATTAGATAATAAATTGTTAGAAAATGTCAGTGACTTCATTTATCTTGGACAGCTTGTAAACATGTGATGTGATGTAAGACCTGAAATTTTCCGTCGCATCAAGCAGGAATGGCAAGCTTTTGGAAAGAATTCTATTATCCTTAAATCTAATATGCCTACAAATGTAAAGAAAATTGTTTATGACCAGTGCATTCTTCCTGTGTTGACGTACGGCTGTGAAACCTTGACTCTAAATGAATTTGTAAAAGATATACCTAAAACTGCCCATAGAGCAATGGAAAGGTCAGTGCTAGATTTAACTAGAAAAGAGCAACCGACATCAAGGTCAGAGTCATCTTAGAGAAGACAAAATCCTTGAGGTGGCATTGGGCCGGCCATATTACACGGAAGAAAGATAAAAGATGGGTAAAAACTTTGTGAGAGTGGAGCCCAAGAGACCACCACAGGCCGAAAGGAGGACAACTAGACCAATGGGACAAGGACATACGCAGGGTTGTCGGAGTTAACTAGCAGAGAATCGCCCAAGACTGCTCAAATTCTACCTGAACTCATGACTTAATGAGGGCACATCATTTAATGATTGATCTGGCTGATGATGTGATATATGTCGCCAGTGTATCCACCCTTCAGCAAAATTCCATTGCCTAATACGCAATATGCGCTGTTCTTCACATTGTCTCGTCCATTATCAATGGTTTTCGAAGATGTTAACTTCTTTTCACAAATAAATTTTGAGCGGAGAACATGCTTTTGCCCTCTATTTCTTTTCTTTGCAATTTCAGCGTCTTGGAAATATGCTCCCATGTGTCATTTTTCATTATTTCGTTTTTGTAATCATTTGAAATGTCCCTTTTAATATTGAGAATAATACTCGTTTTTATATTTAGTAACCACTTTTATTAAAGAAATTAAATCAGCTTTTGCTTACACATCTTTTGTCTTCTTGCTGTCAACCATAGTGTATAAGAGCATAGAGTATACAAACGAATGAATGCGTAGATAATATATTCCTACAGAGTTGCCAATATAAATGTATAATTACCAACAGTCCCGCAAGAAACCATTAACTCTTGAAGAGTTTGAGAGATGCTGCAATTCGTTTGTCCACAGCACTGGAATGTTGAGCGACCCACTGCGTACACAAATATACTCAGCAACAGACCCGCGACGCATGTTTTCGCTCTAGAAGCAGCAACACCAAAGTTCCCGCAACACGTATATGTTGCGTTAAATGTTGCGACCAACGTTGCCGGACAGTGTGCAACGTTTCAGCAATACCCAGACTTTTCATATACGGTTTGTATAGGCTAAAAAATTCATTAAGGGAGATATATAAATTTTAAGTTGTATTTCACCATGCGGTCGAATGACACGTGTAAAAAAAAAAGTTAAATAAAAAATTATGAGCTAATTAAAACAGTTATTCCAAATATTAATATCACAGTATGCTGTCAGCATAAGTAGACGCATTATGACTAAAATTTGAGTTTGTAAGTAAATTTTAAGTATGTTTTTTAATAAGGTGGGAAAAAATTAAAAATTTGAATAAAAGAGTTGGAAGTGCAAAATTAGGTTAAAAAGTAGGGAAAACTTCAGAGAACAAGAATGTAATAATGGCTTGAAAAAATGTTCACAATTTATGGGAAAGAAGTGATTGTTAGATGTTTTCTCAAATTCTCTCATCCAAAAGATGACGTCAAGGATAGAAATTAAAATTTGATAGAAGGATTTTTGAAAAATAAATGAGCTATCAGAAAACAGAGCATGTTTTTAAGGAAATTATGTCAGTCCCACTTAAAAACAAAAAGAAGATAGCAAGATATTGAATTTTTAAACTTTAGGCTGACATCACATGGGAATGAAAGTGAGGCACAATTTTGGTTAACGAAAGGAAAATTTATCTTTTATGTATAAAAATCTCGCATCACGATGTTTGTCCGAGATAAACTCCGAAACTGCATAACTGGTTTTGATGAAATTTGGCTTACTGTTTGTAATTTGTTCCAACATAAAAGATAGCACAGTTTTATCTCGATTACAGACCTCAATATTCATTATTGCGAATTAAATGTTCATTAAATGTTTGTCATAGGACAATGGTTTTTATTTATTTGTAAGTTCCATCAGGTTAAGCGGTCTGGTGGCTTAGTGGTTAAGGCGTCTGACTACAGATCGAAAGGTCCCTGGTTCGAATCCCTGTCTCGGCGGGGATCTTCATAGCCACTTAACCCAGCTTTCATCTCTGGTGCAGCTTGCTGTGTAATGTGAAGTACACCAGGACGGTGCCGTGGTTCCACGTTAAACTGTAGGTCCCCTTTACCCGGCAGGATTGGTGGTCTAGGTCAAGGCGACTACAACAGGGGCGGAATGCGCAGCCCACACAAACTCTGTCGCCAGGCCATTACAACCACATGAAATTATTATTATAGTTCCATACATTTCTAACAGATGGCGATGTGTTAATTTATCAACACACTACATGGTTATCTAGGTTGGGTAACCATCCAGTAGATGGCATTGTGTTTCGGTTTCTTTAAGCTACGGTCTATTCCATGCCATATGTGTTTCTGTTTGGTACATAACCGAGTTTCTGGAATTTTTCGTGTATTATCATTTTTATATGTGTGATGTGCATCTATACTAATATTATAAATACAAAAGTAGCTCTGTTTATCTGTCTCTCTTCTCTGTGTGGTATGTTTCTTGGTCTAAACGGCTAATCTGATTGTGATGAAATTTGGCATTAGGATGGATATATCATACTTTTTTCTGTATAAATAATACATGTTGTAATATAATTTTGAAAAAATTGCTGAACGGCGATAGATAGACACATAGGAAGTGTTGGTTTCTGTACTATCTTTCCATATAGTGGTCTGGTAGCTCAGAGGCTTACTGATGTTTGGAACGTGGTCTCTGGTTCAAATCTCTGTGGAAGGAAAGATTTTTAAATATTGTTTTTTGATTATATGAGTCACGCCTGGACCGTCGGTTGTTCAGCTTGCATATTAAACTGTAGATACCACAAATTTAGGGGTGTAATGTGAGGCAAATCGTAGGTAGTCTAGCAATGCAGTAGGTGTACACTTTTTTTATGTTATATTGGTCCCTCAGGGGTTGTTACTCTCGCAGTCAGTGTGTGTGATCTACACTAATAATACTATAAATGTGGAAGTCTATCTTTTTGTTACATTTTGATGACTAAATGGCTATTCCGATATTGATGGAATTTGACAAGGAAATACTTTGTATCTGTAGGAAGGGCATGGAACATTCTTTTCGGTATGAATAACAGTTGTGGTCATGAAATTTTTAGAACCTATTGAATGGTGACAGAGAGATGAATCTGTGTGTTAGTCTGTAATGTTACATCGATTGCTCAAGCTGTGCTTCTCACGCATTATGATAGTTTATGATTTGTTACTAAATTTCGTTTAGAGACAAAATGTATTATTTAGAATAGATGTTGATTTTCTCTGTACTATTACTTTGTATCTGCTTAAATGTTTCTGGCACCAGTTTATTTTGCCTTCTTTTTTGACATGCCTTGCTGGTGTAAACTGGCCTAAGGCATAGCTCTAGCAGAGCACGAGCAGCTAAAGTTATTTAAACCCAAGAATCGGATGTTCATGCTGAAGAAAGAAGAAAAGACCATCTGAAATAAAACTGACCTTAGATAACCCCCCCCCACACACACACACACACACACACACACACACACACACACACACTCACACACTTGTCCGCACCTTCGTTTGTTTTTAAATACACTGGAAATTATTCTCTTCATGAGACAGGTTTGACAGTAGAATGATATAGTGATGGCTTTCCAGGTCATATTTTCCTGACTCGGTGTTGTTTGGGACCAATCCTACGTTACCAACAGCTTTCCGTTTTCATATCTGGCAACAAAATTCTGAACCCACGCATACAAAGTTGCGGGCATCAAATGTTCAAAATAAAATGATCTATAGCATACCAAAATTTCAGAAAAACTGAAATAAAAATAAGTAAAATAAGATTGGGTAAACTTGTGGAAAAGCTTTAAATACTGCCACCTTTCCATTGTCTTAACCGGCATTTGCATTCAAGCACACTACTTGTCAGGGTGTGTCATAAAAATCGGTAGGCACACTGGAAGTTAAAATCTGAACGATCAACTAACAGTGCAGCCTTGTAAAATTTTAAAGTATGTGTAGGATGTGACCTCCGAGCTAAAAATTTAATCAATAGAATTGAACAAAGAATCTGACTCCCAAAGTACAACAATTCACTCTTCTCAAACTCTGCAAGTTGTATATACCTTGATTGTATGTATCGCCGAGGCTTTCTGTCTACTAATAGATACTCACCCTAAAAGCACCACATGTATACTGCACAACAGATTTATCTTATGGACACTCACATCTCCAGGATTGTAGCACCCCAATGACAGTTCCATGCATCTATTGCACCCAAATTAAAATCAGTTGTAATAATACTCACACTGGTGATGTGTTCTTTCTTTTATCCTTTTTTGGATTATTTGTTCCGGGTTTGCCAATTTTTATGACAATTAGAACTGCTTAATGAAACTTATTCATTCTGTAACCTTTATCCAGAATGTCAGAAATAATCACAGTGCTTATGTCATAGGGTGGCATGATAGTTTATTTTTGTTCCAATATATTTTACTCAGTATGAATATAACATTCACAAAGAGCTGAATATTCACCAAAGTAAGTTTTTATTTATAATATCATTTTTTTTTTTTTACAAATTCAGGGTTTAACAATATATTTTTAAAAACATTTTTGTATACGCTCTGATTGTTAGATTTTATAACTAAAAGTTATGTATAATAATTTACTGTTTCTAATTCAAAAAAATTTATAACTTTTTCATCAGATAGGCATAGTGTGTTTCCAAATCTTCTATGTAATTTTTTTCAGTCAACTTTGCAGGATCTGAAAATTCAGTAGGCCTATAACATTGATATGAGGTTAATTCAAAATTGAAATTATTAAAAATACTTAGATGCTATAAATTATTTTTAAAAAAAACATTGGAAGAAGTAATTAAGAATTCACATATATATATATATATATCACATTAAACAAAAAGTACTCCACAGCTTCCTTTGATATTTTACACATAGATGGGGTAGGATCTGAAGTTGTAGCAAAAATTAGAAGTTTGACCTCATATATTCTCAGGGAGAAGGTCAAAAGATCAAAACAATCAAATAGATAAAGTTAAAATTTTTAAAGCGATTAAGCACATTATTCCTCAACTTTTGTATATGCTACTTTTACCCTGAATGACCTCTCACATTGGTCCAGAAATTTTTTGAAAATGCTGAGCGGAACATTTCAAAATATGGTGCTAAAGCCTTTGAATAAATCCCAAGTTCATGGACAAATTACTTGTGTGACAAAGCTATTGTGGTCTGCAGGAAACAAGGTAAAATGTTAAAATCATATTTTTGAGAGTATGGAAAAATACCGCAGACAGTCTGAGTTAAAATTTAGCACAGTGTTGGAGCATGTTATATCTCAAGCACCGTACATTCCACTTTGACGCTGAATAACCTCTCACAGTGACAGTAAGATAAAATGGTGAGGAGTAACATCTCATAGTATGGTGCAAAAGGCATTTTACAGATCCTAAGTTGCTGCGAAAAATACTTACATGTTTCAAAATTGGCAATTCAGAGTTGTACTCACAATGCTCACTTGATTACTAATGAAGCCAGACATGCAGTCTCAGATGATTATCAGCAATAAATGTATTAGCAGAAACAATTTTTGAAACAAAAAAAAATTAAGGTATGATTTTCTAACTAGAAACATTGAAAAAAAAGGAGTTGTATTTTTTTTTTTTTATTTTATAATTTTTTTCGACCTCAAGAATGGATCAATTTATTGATGAACATAATACAGGGCGTTCACCGGGAAACGCAACCCACTGTTAGCGCTACAAGGAAGAAACTGCTCCCGGCGAGCGAGCGGTCAGCTTGCGGCATTGTTCGACCGTCGGCCGCGGACTATTTCATAATAATTACGCTTCATAAACTTGTATGTGCTAAGCATTTAAATGTGACGTAATTCGTTAGCTTACCTTATAAAAGATGCTGGAAGTGTTGACCCATTGTGTAATGCATATTTCACATCTTCTGAACATATTTCGAGACACACGCTGCCCTAACTGACTTAATGATTTTTTGGGTGACTGTTCTAGTCGAAAAGCGATATCGTCAATTTTCTCCTCTGTGAGAATACGGTTGACCGACAGTCTCTTTTTGTTAAAAAATGAACCCGTTTCTCTTAATTTTTTAACCAGACGCAGAATTGTTGATTTAGCTGGCAGTAAAGCGCCAGGATATTCGCGACGAAATTTACTGCGATACTTTTTAAACGACTTCTTCTTCACATATGTATCGTAGATAAATATTCTTTGTTGCAAACTGTAACGTACCATAATTTTACTCACACTCAAACACGGTACAGATTAGTAAGAGTATGAAGCCCCAAACCAGCCAAACCGCAAAGAAACGTTTATTCACAACACTGATTAATAAGAGACTGAAGTCACAAACTAGCTACAATGCAAAGAACCGTTCTTAACAATGTAAGGGTCACTGCACTGCACTGTTGGGGCAGCGGAGGTGTTAAACAGTGAGGTGATTCACGGTGCCTTGTGGCGGGAGTTGCTGGCTCCACTGCCCCAGCAAGTTGCCGACGGCAACAGACTGGGAGGGTAGCGTTTTCCGGCGAACACCCTGTATTCCTCGGTGAGGTCACCCCACAGGTCGCGGTCAGCAGGAAATTGATGAAAATGATTCCGCAGCGAAGTTGTAGTCAGGGTTTGCAGGTGGTGGTTTTCAAGAAAATTATAATGATTTTTTAGGTGTAAAAAAGAATTCAAGAATACAATCAGCAGAAATGTAAAGAAATCACAGTACCAATTGCCAGAATTCCAGCAGACCACTAAGTGGCTTCTAGAAAACTTTAGAAGCGTCTATTGCCTGCAGGCTTGATCCTTTTCTTTATGCTTGCAATAAATGTCCTGAAATGGTAGGAAATAATTTTTAGAGAATTAAGGACTCAGTGAACAGATTATTTGGATTATTGATCAAACAAAGCACCAAAAAAATTTAAAACCATTCACAATAATGTTTTAATTTAACAATTACTGTATACAGGCCACCAGTGGTTTAGTTCCAATTTCATAGATCAAAGTTACATTTTTGGTTGTATCATAGTCACACACTAGCAGTGATGACACTAGGTTTCTTGGGCCCCCGGTAAGCATTCTTAGCACTCCCCCACCCTCCCCCCACAAAATTTTTTACTTTTAAGTTTAAACTTTGTCTGTTTAGATTAAGTCAGAAACATTTAGTGCAAAAATGTTCAAAGTCATGGGTGCAGATTTTAAAACTTCCATTTGATTTCTATTAAGTTAGGCCCCCTGGCTAGAGGGCCCCATTCGGGAGCCTAGGCCCAGAGTACTCCCCCTTTCCTAACGCCGGCCCTACACACAAGTATGCAATTCTCAGCATACACAAGTCTCAAGGACTGACTTATCATTCAGTTTTAATTCGTATCGGCAAGCAGAATTCAATTTAGGAAACACTTATGTACCTATTTTAAGGTGTAAAACAAAAGACAAATTCCTTTTTGCACAAGATTTTGATTGTCACAGACTGGAGAAAAATCAGTATGTTGATTCTGAACACAAGAATGGGTTTTTGTGTTCAATATAAGAGACATGCACCTCAAATTTCTTCCGAGAGCCAAGAGCCTTTTTGAATTTTGTATTAACATGAATGTTATTATAATATTAATAGCTTGAATTAATTTAAATTCAAATTTCAAAAGTAAACCATATGAGAGGAAAAAAATTGAAGAATTCTGTGTGATATCACTAAATTGGTGATGAGGCATGGAAAGATATTGGTGTAAGAATTAAGAGAGAAGCACGGAAGGGAAAAGATGACCATGACCACAAGCTGACTCAATTTCAGGCATAAGGAGGTGGGGAAATTTTCTTTTGTAGGAAAGAGGGTTAGGGATTGAAATAAATTAAATTAAATTAAACTAAATTATGAATAATTTACCAAAAACATTGAAAGAATTTAAAGTTGAAATTCACAGAGGGGAAAAATAGGTGGGTATATAAAAAATGGAAAAATGAATGTGTGGGGAGATTGCGCCCAGGGTGTGCTCTACATCACAATTAAATTAAATAAATTCCACATGTCAGTAAGTTCGAAGATTAAAAAACTCAAAATTTCGGCTAGTTCACTTACATAAAAGTTTAAATTTAATATCTTCATTACCTTGTATATATTATTGTCCTTTTCTTTTTATCTATGTTTAGTTATATTTTGTGTTTTGCCACAATTATCAATTCAGTACTCCACCACATCAACCCTCTCCTATCCCCCTGTGATCACATAGTGCTTCTTTAGTGCATAACACTCCAGAGTTTCTTCAAAACAGACTCAATATCTTGATCAAGTATACTCCTAACTAAGAAAAGAAATGTGCCATGCTGGATAAATGATGACTAATCACTCTTAAGCAAATATGTAAGAATGAATATATTGCACCGATGTAAAGTAACTGCATGATAATGCTCCATCTTGGAGGCATCATGGTAAAATAATGTAACTGAACTAATAAATTCCAAGAAAAAATCACATTTAATAATCACTGACCACTTTGATTTTTAACACTAAGACAAGAAGTTTGGAAAGTACAATCATGGGTACTAACATTATAAAAGTCTATAATATTTCACCATAGGCTAATAAGGAATTATTTTACTGATGCATCCACCAAAAATAATTGTAAATGTGAGAACTATAACTTACCAGCTAAACTTTCCACACACCTTGTTCTGTTTGCTGGATTAGTCAAATTCAATATGGCTCATTAAATGGATACTCTGGGTTCTTCAAATTCCTGAAAATACCAATGAATCCGTCAAAAATGATAAGAAAATACACAAAAACCAATTCAACTGCTACAAAATTGAAGAAATAATATAGAACCAACAACTGATAAAACTAGAGTACAGTAGTGTGGAACTGAGATGCTTGAAAGTTTTCCATCCTCTCATTCTTTGCTGACAGGCCTAAGTGATAGCTGATTTGACGAAATTCTAAGAAGAATAAAAGAAGAAGAAGAACAGTATTCCTGTCAAATGAAGCTTCAATTGCATTATTGTATACAAGGTAGTTGAAGGATTTGTACAGATCATTAGCAAAGGCTAAATAATTTATACCAGCTTACTTTACTCATATTTTAAATTGTTCAAAATACTAGCTTGCAGCAAATTCCATGTTTTGAGTTTTACTTATCTAGTAAAAATAACAATAACTTAGTTCACAAACAGAACATTAGTTGGAACCTCCAGAAGGAGGAACACTAAACCATTGTGTCAGGGGGAAGTAGAGCAAGATCCTTCCATCCTCGACCTACAGATTAAAGTAGAATCTGAATAAAGGAGTTATCTCTATGTATTTCAAATTAACCATTGAAGCTTGCCAAAAATAAAGGTTCAAAAAATTCTGGCACATGCCATGAATTGAACCATGGGGCTTCAGGTTATGGTAGTGAAAGATGAGGAAGTAAGATTAAATTATTTATAAAATTAAATGCCAACAAACTGTAAGGCACTTTAATCTTTGATGCTGGTAGAATAACTTCTGGTTCCCTGTGTTTAGTTTAAGAGAAATGTTAAATCTCCTGCCCTGTACTTTGGAAGCATCCATAAACTACGTGGCTCGGTCTGGGAGTGGGAGGCTACGATGCACTACGTGGGGGGGGGGGGGGGGGGGGGGGTGGAAGGAGGTTTCCGAGCCAGGCGACGTAGCTTTCCGTTAATATCATTTTTCACAGTTAAAATGGGGTACATAACACTCAACAGCATGTGAATTTTTATTTCTTTCATTTAACTATCTCCATATGTAATTTACAATAGTCTGACAAGAGAAAACAGTAGAAAATATCTTCTGGAATCAAAAGGTAAAAAAAGCTATTGCTACATGGGGGGAGGGAGTTAGAGCCAAAAGCCACATTAGGCTATGTGGAGGGAGGGAGGTTCACAGGAGACCAAAGTGGAACAACGTGTAGAGATTGCAATCCAGCAAAGTGAGATTTCGCATCATTAGACAGTCTGGCAGTTATCCCACAAAATTAAGCAGATCCACAATCCACAAAATGTGGCGAAAACATGTCAGTCTGTGTGACTCACTGCCCCACTCAGTCTCTATCGGATGCATTGCACTGTTTGCCTGGACACTTGCAGTTGGACCGAGCGTGGTGGTGTAACGGTTAGCATTCCGTTTTCGCATTCGGGAGGATGGCGGTTCGAATCCCCGTCCAGGCATCCAGATTTGGGTTTTCCATGGTTTCCCAAATCACTCCAGGCAAATACTAGGATGCTTCCTTCAAAAGGCCATGGCCGAACTCCTTCCCATTCCTTGCCCCCCATCATTTCCCGTCTTTAACGACCTCACTGTTAAGAGACGTTAAGCAGTAAAAAAAAAAAAAAAAACTTGCAGTTGGCATTTGATTCATGTGAACAAATGTTAGTTTTTGTAAACCTTCATCATTTGTAAGTAAATAGATCCACTTTTACTAATTCATTAAAAATTACTTTTGTTTTGAGTACACTTTTCTATTATTTGAGTTATGTTGAGTATAATAAGTATTTTTTATGTGTCGCACATGTCATCTGAACTACACAGTTAAAGCATTTTATTTAAAATTTCATTATTTCCATTTTCTGTGTTTGCAGATAGATAAATTGTGACAACGTCTTGTATCTGCGACTGAAAATTTGATTATTCGTCGATACAAAACTAATGTTATTGTAATTTTAATGACTGCATACCTGTTTATTTAGCAGTTATAAAAAGGCAATTGTATATCCTCTGACTTATTGTTGTCTCGACCGCCACGTCAATAGGTTTGAAATAAATGTTCTTTGATGAAAGCCGCCTGCTTACATGTGTCGCTCTGGCTTTCTATTAATCCCTTTAGTCAATCACCACCATAAATACTTTTGAGTGAATAGCCTGTGTCCTTCCAACCCCTTGTTATTATTTCAACCAAAGGCAACAAAAGTTATAATGATGCATCCATGGCTGTATCACTAAATTGTGTTGTAAAAACACCATGCCTGTGCCGTCTTCCTCAAGTGTGAATTTTTGTGTTTTTACAACACAATCAAGCGATACACCTGTGAGGACTTCATTGCAATTATACACCAAGAACGTCTTCTTTCTTGCATAAAAAAATTAATTCCACTATAAAACGTCGTTACGCCACTTAAATTAAAACTAAATACTTGACAGTTTATGTCTTGGTGAGTAGTTTCTTTAATAACCATGAATCAAAAGATCAATCAAGAAATCAGGGGACATAATAATGAATTCCACAAAAATAATTCTTGTAAAAATAGACCAAGTTTCGTGCTTGTGCAGTAACAAAAAGTTATGAGATCTTGTTCTGAGCCAAGTCTACACTTTACAGAGTATAGATAGGTTATTTAGAATAAAAAAACTGTGGTAACTTGGCCATTATGCATACTACGTTTTCAAACTGATATCATTTATTGTAAGGTACATAATATGATCTAAGACTGAACATTTTTATTATTTATTTAAAAATTGGTTTATGTTTAAAAAAATGTAAAGCTCTAAATATTCTTAAGACAGACTAAAAAAAAATTAATGTCATTTTGCCAATTAAAATACTGTTAACTGATCATTTTTATCATTTTTCATTAAAATTGATTTATAAATTTAATTAACAGAAGTCTCACATGGTTGGTGAAAATTTAAGAAAATCCCTCAGTTCTTACTGCCAAATGTTAGACAACATCGTTGGCTGGTATGAAACACACCGTCCAAATTCTATCACCCGCATGTTGACCATATATGTATTCTTATGGAGTCGTGATGAGCCCGTCCTATACTGACCAAGTACTGCTGGAAACTGCCACTCCAAGGGAATGCTGATTCACTATTTACAGACTTGGCTTATCTTGAGCTGGAATGCTCCACAATAAAGGGGTTTTCCTGAGGGGAAGTACTATTCTCTTGTGAATTACAAAAATCCCTTCTTCTCATGTTACACTATTTTTACTCAGATTTTCCTACTTTTATATCTAGATCCCAATCTCTCTAAAGTTATTACCAATGTTATCATAATTATCCTTGTTTAAGAGTTACTAATTCTTAAAAGTCATACATGGTGATGTCATCAAGGTTCAATACTAAAATTTCGTTTTTCTTCCTTTAAATCTCAAATTACCTTCAAACTGTTATATTATTATTATTAAATGGATTTATTTACAAATTCTTTACCTTACTAAAAACATATTTGGAAATTACTTATCTACTCCAATTTTATTCAGGATGCACCTAGCTACGCTGACAACAAACTGTAATATTGAAATTTGGAATAGCTCTTTTCATTTATTAACAATTTTAAATTTTGAATTCTTCTTTTGTTTATCCCATGCACATGGCGAAATGGTACTTGAAATTGAACTTTCTCTTTAAAGAAGATTCTTGGCTTATACATGTTACCCCAGGGCGGGATTAAGACAGCGCGCGGCCCGTAGCAAATGTGAAGAAGAGGCCATCTAGCGTAGGTGCGGAGCCCCCCTACGAGGTGCGAGGCCCCCCAGAAGGCGCGAGGCCCGTAGCATTTGCTACCTCCTGCTACGTGGTTAATCCGGTACTGTGTTACCCCTCAAATTGACCATAATTTTATGTTTTATTAGTAAACATGGAGGCAACAAATGGGGTTAACATAAAATTTTCACTTTTAGCTTTCTTTCAGGAAATGGTTAGAATTTGTCTGAAAAGTGATTTATTACTAATAGAATGATTATATAAATTATTTCATATATGAATTACATGTAATAGGCCTCCTACTGCAAGGTTTAGGAATAAGTGGAATATAACAAGGTTATGTTCTGAGCTGAAAAGTGCTTTGCTATTAAGAAATGATTATAAAAGTTGTTTTCTATATGAATTATATGTAACAGGCCTCCTACTAAATGGTTTAGGCAAGGTAATAGATATATATCAATGACAAGTAACACAACAAGTACATAGTACAACAATGAAGCATCTGAAAATTTTACCATGTATTTAGTTTTTAACTGCCGAATCAATGTCATATTTCTACATCTGGAGGGTTTTTTTAACAGCTGCACAGATTACTAGCACAGATTTCATGAGCATCACAACCAATGCAACTGGCTGCTTTATTTTACAAGCAGACCTTATGATTCCCCAAGATAAGCACGACCAGCAAGCAGACATAATGCCATGTCCAGACCGACTAGTTCAAGTTTTATTTTCAGGAAGTTGAAAATTGTGGTGTACAAAATACACTATGTAATTTCTTCAAACATTCAGTGAGATTAAAACAAAAGCATTCCGTCAATGCACATTATCGCCATTCCACTAAATCTAATATTCAGCGTTAATTTTGCAAACCTATCAAAAATTTAATTTTTGGTTAAAACAGTGGAAAACATTATAAAACTCCATGACAGGGTTCTGATTAGATTTTGACTAAAATTATTTTTCAATATTAAAAGAGGGAGACCAATACAGATTCAAAAATAATCAGGAAATCTTACAATATGCAGACATTCATAGAGATATTAGAAAATGCAGACTAAAATTTTATGGACACATTAAAAGTATGAACCCTAACAGACTGACAGGACAAATAGATGAAATCTATGAAAACTGAAATAAAGCAATGTCAGATACAATAAAATGGATTGGCAAAATTAGCATGAATCGCTCTAAAGGATATTGAAAACAGAGATACATATAAATCATAAATCACAACTGGGAAGTTGACCAGGAGGAAAGATTGAAGAAAATACCTGGAACAACATGATCAGATGAGAGAAAGGAAGCCCACACCAAGCACATGAAGGAATATTGGCACAGAGGAAAGTGAGTTCTTTGTGTATTCCTAATGGGCTTATCTGCAAATAATAATAATAAATAAAAGAAGGAATTTTTAATTTCACATGTTTTTCGCTCAACTACTTGAGGTAGGAAATGTCCCACCCTGTCTATGCCCATGGTTTGAATAGTGGCTCTTGTTCATTTTCAGTTTGAGTAGCTTTTGACAAATAGCATTTGTGGCCGTTATGATGCCATATTTTGGTGTCACTGAGTCCTTCATCTTTGTATACAGAATGTATAGTGGTATCACCATAGCATCTCTCCCTGAATCAACAAACTGATTTTCAGACCAGATGCTGCTAAAACATGTATTCGATTTTTGCATCAATTGTTTTAAAATTTCTTACAGTATCACATTTGGTCCAGGTACAATATATAAAGTAACCCACCTGATGAGACTACAGGCAACATTACACTAACTTCAGCTGATATTAGTTTTCTTGTAAAAATATTAGTTTCTGTGATTAACAGTTTCTTTAAAAAAATCATTAATATTTGTCATTTTCGCTTGGATCATAAACATGTTTCAAAATTTACCATTGCCAATCCAAATTACCTTCTTTTTGGCAGAGGTATGCATGGTGAGTAATATATTATAACTCTTAAAACAGACGAAATAGTCCTCTTAAACTTGCTACATAAATGTAATAATAACTGTGTTTCCACTATGTATCCAAGAATGACTCAAAGCAATTATGGAATCTCCCATAATATGTCACTGTCCTTTATCAATAACCAAGAATCCTTTCTAGAGTCATTCCAATAGTATCCACAGATGTTTCTAAATTCATTGAACAACATATAACTGTTGACATTGTCATAATAGATGTGTTTGAGGTTCATGTCATCCTGTTTAAAGAGCATTAACAGGTAGGTGTTATCTATAACAAGCTACTTTGAAACCCTACTGTAAGACTTACATAGCTAGAATAAATAAATGGACTGGTGCCTACCTATACAAAAGTAATCTCATATATTAATCTGCTTCTCACATGATACATCAGAAAATATATAACATGGAATTTGTAGAGGATTACTTAGTGATGATACACTGATTGCTACTAGATGGAAAACACTTACTCTCTATCATGAGATTGGGTATATCCATAACAACTGATAGTTTGGCTCATATACGTTTTCAAATCTAAGTCCATTGGATCTTCCAATAGTGACAGCACATGATCCATTTTCCTCAGTTTGGTGGACCGCTCACAATTTCCTTGGTTGCCATATGGAACAGGAGGCATTCCTTGGAATCCACTTGGTGTTAATAACATTCAAGTTATGTTTTACACTTTTACAAACCGCATGTCGACAATATGGCAGTAGTGCACTTGCGTAGATACAGGTGTACAAACATATATTCAGTGAGAAAGGAATTCTGTTATCATTATTTTCCTAACTTGAGGATGTAGTATATTCTCAACAACATTTGCTCTCCAAACTATAATTTTAACTTTCTAATGGTTTCATATCATATTTTGTATGAAATTTAATGCTAATGTGTCTTGACATACTTGCATGTATTTCTGCTTCGTCCTTACCAGTCAAACAATTAACACAACATCTTCGTTCCCGAATGACTAAAACTGATTAATAATTGTTCATGAATATTAGGAAGTGCAGCTAAATTCTGTATTTCTTTATTTTATTAGGTGTTAAATTAAAACAACAGCTCACATACGAATGCTCGTCTTAGTAATATAGAAATATGGGCAATAAAATATCCAGCTGAATATCACTGATTCATCCAAGATAATTTATATGAATATCTTTAGGGCATATTTCTGTGTAGAATGATATGAAGAGAAAAATAAACAGATATACAATTCTCTGACTGCAGTTAGGAATGAGGCCACTTAATATAATAATAGATTTTTTCCACAGTAAAAAAAATTATCTGCGAAAATAATCATTTTCAGTTACTCACTCTGGATTTGTATTCCATCCAAATAATCGCCCTTTTCGGCCTTTATCAATAGCATCAATTTTTTCAACATCTTCTTGCTTAAGTTCAAAATCAAAAATCTGCAAGAATAAAAAAAGTGAAGAAGCAAAACAAACAAACAAAAAAAACCACACATCCACAAAAATCCACAAGCATAATATACATTACTTGAGAAAGTTGAATTTCATTTTGTATTCATTGCAGCTTACACTGATTACTGCTCTAATATATATTTTTTTTTTTGTAAGTTTATTTATTAGGATTTAATTAATTTTCTATTATTTTGAAATAACCTGTTTTGCCACACAAAGTATTATTGTGTGAGATTAGATAGCACCACAGACTGTGTATAAATAATTTTTGTTTAGATCTCAGTGGCAAAGAGGCAAATAAGTACAAATTCTAAGTAGGTATATTCTTCATGAGTATATATTTAATACAAAAACCAGTGTATTATCGAATTAAAAAAAAAAGAAAAAAAAAAGAAGGAAAGTTTAAATGAAACAAAAGAAGTCTTGTTCTTTCAAAAGAACATGTAATACTTACATTAAAATTCTCCTGCACTCTTGTAGGTTTGGAGCTTTTTGGTATCACTACAATACCACGCTGAATAATGTGCCTCAGCAATATTTGTCCTGGCGTTTTATTGTATTTGCTTGCAATTTCTTTAACGACAGGATCACTTATTGGTGTATCTTTTTTTGGAATACTGCAATGTAAGCAACATTGAATATGTTTTTTTTTAATAACTGAGAGTACATGAAACAAAAATAATAATTATGAGGCTTATTTTTAAAGTAAGTTCTGTTATTGATTGTTGCTATTGCAGTGCTGTGATAATCGTTGCGTGCATGCGCATTCAGTGCTCCAATTGCTAAGCAACTTGTACATTGCTAGTCTTTGTGTGTGGTTCGTGTTCAACGTGATTGACTGGGCCACACTGACTGTCAAATAAGCTGTCGTGTTGACACGGTTTGTTTGAATTTTTTTTTCGTTGGCAATAAAATGAGCCTCTATTCCATGAACTACTGCTTCATATCAGGGGTCACATGACACACCCAACTCTTGTCACCTGTCACAATAAGGTCCAGGAAATCATTGCCTTTCTGACGTTTGAAAAAGGTTAATGTGCTGGAAACCCATTTGATTTTTGTTTCTCGGTAAGCAACTTGGGCTCCAATGATGAGCACCAATTTTCAAAACTGTAATCAAACTTTCACAATGTTGTAAAGAATAAATTTGTGGAAAACTGCCAAAATTGTGAAGCTCCTGTTCTCACGATTTTTTGTTTTGACTGCACTCACCAAATCATCGTCTACGAGAGACAGTTGACCGTTTAGTTGTTCATCATGCACAGACTGGCGGCCCTTGTTGGACTTCCTTATCCAACTCCTGATCATTCCATCACTCATGGCACCTTCACCAATTTAGCGATGAATGTCAGCCAGTTTAACATTTCTTACATTGAAGAAATGGATAACAGACCATACTTCACAATTGGCGGGGCCAGTCAATTACTTTGAACATGTCAATTGCTCACCACAAACCACACCCAAGGACTAGTAATCTTACACTGCATGTACAAGCTGCTTAGCAAACTGGAGAACTAAACGCACATGCACGCAATGACAATCACAGCATTGTGATGGCAACAATCAATAACAGAACTTATTTTAAAAATATACCTTGTACTTCATATAACATCACATTTCTTATGATAATTGCCATCCTGATAAACTTTTTTCAGTATGTGAAATATTTATATTATAAAGAAATAGCAAATTGTAAATGCACACCCAACTGTCACCAAGCCTGTGCCACTAGGAGGCAGCAACAGTAGCGAGCAGAGGTGACTGTAGTGGTCTCTGAATGTATGGTTAATGCAATTCTTTCCTCTCCACCAGAAGAGAATAAAATGACATCCTTTCTGAGCATACAGGCAGAGAGGCAGAAAATTTACCAAGAGCTCTAAAATGCTCATCTGGGAAACACTCTTATTGCAGCGACTCTCTAAGCAACTACTCTTTCGATGCAGACATCTCAACTGCCAAGTAGCCCCAGACTATGTGGTTGGGACATAGGAGAAGTCAGGGCCACATTTAGGCTCTGTGGGCTCCTAAGCTATACATGTGGGGCGGGCTCCCTTGTCGGCAGTGGCCCTGGCTGCCTCCGGCTATGGATGCTTACATTTCGAAATCTGGCCCAAAACATTTATGGACCGACCTTTTTTTTTTGACCCAGGTGAGGGATCCAGGGTTGTGGTTCAGGCCCCCTCTTTGTGGTGTGGGCCCTCCCTTTTTGGTGTTCCCTTTTTGGTGTGGGCCCTCCCTTTTTGGTGCAGGCCCCTAGGGTACAGCCTATATAGCCTTTGTTTAAATGCAGCCCTGGGAGAAGTACACCTGCTACCCTGACTTATGTGGTGAACTTAGTGTCAACTTTATGTTATTGTATTTTGGCTTAGAAGTGGGTTGTGGGTTCTATTTATCCAACTTCTCCAGAAGACACAACAAACTGAAGAGTTTGGATCAGGCAGTGGTAACATCGCAGCAACAAGTTCAAGAGCTATAAAAGGAACAACAGTTGCCACAGCAGTTGCAGGCGGTTATGAAAGCTCTCAAAGTTATGCTTCTTCGTTTGGTTGGTTTGTAAGTGAAAAAGAGCAACAGCATGACTATTTAGTACACTTAGAAAAACATTTTCTGTGTTATGGAGTCATGAAAATATTTAAAATGCTTTTTTTGTTGAGTAATGATGGTTTTTTGCATTGTAATTTGCTACAGAAATTAAGCTCAGAAACAGTTTTTAAGAATATGAAATTCTCAAATATGAATGAACGATTGGCAGTATATTATATATAGGTTCCATAAATCATGGAAGCCAGATACCATTTCTTTCAGAGTCAAAAGCACTACCAATCAAATTTAGAAAGGCTTATGGAAATGAGAATTCTAGCAAGAATATGTAATTTCAAGTTGTCAAAAAAAGAGCCATGGGAGTAGTTATGTCAGCTTACTCCCCTGGGACCTGGTCATCATAAGTACTACAAACAAGAGCATATGACAGGAAACTATAAAGAAGAATAAACTTTCATGGAATGATATAATAAAGCTAGACACATCACACTAAAGTAAGATATTACATCCTGTCAGCTATCGGAAACAATGGAAGTATGTCAAATGGAGATGACAATGCAAGGACTGAGAGAATCAAATGCGATCAGAGCTTAATAATGGAGAAAACAAGGTGGTGAGAATTGGATGTCGTGTAGACACTGGTACAGGCTTCACGAAAGAGAATTATGTCAATTTAGAATAGCATGATATTTCAAGTGTGAAAGATAGACCACATCCACATAGAAGAGCACCAAGGCAAGCATAGGAAAGACAGGCAGGTAGAAGCAGAAAATAAAATTACAGTCAATAAAGTCCTTCAGCACGGAGCAGAAAATAAAACTTAGATTGAGATGTATTTAAGCAAGGAGAAGTAGCAATTTCAGTTAGATCCAAGAGGGATCATTAGTCTCATCAGTCTGAAAGTATACAGGAAATCGGGTTCATTGCACTGCCAGTGTATCACAGCAAGGATATTTGAATTTGAGAAAACAGAATCAAGGTTAAAGGAAAGTTGACAGTGTTAGTGATATACAAGGATAAAACTAGGCAAATTGATGTCAAAATGGATGCTATCGACAAGGGCATGACATGATAAATATGAGCCATAAGGAAGAGGCATCGAAAAATTAAGTTCAATAACTAATACAAAGATAAGATAGTGTATTCAGAGAAGACCTGAATGAGACCAAAATTGTATAGGGCAAAAATTATACCATTGTAAAAGATATTGCATAATTAATGGAAGAAAATGTGATATCTTCAGCCACTAAATGACATTATTAGTAGCAGTGAGAAAGGCAAAAAGAAAGATCCAGCTGTGCAATGACTTCAAGCCTAAAATTCCTTGGATAATGTTTTGGTATCAGGGAAGACAAAAATTAAAATCTCCAGAACTTGCAGCAGCTATTGGGAGTACTGCAGGGAGAAGGGAGAAGTGTTAGGTTTTTCATGTCACAAATCACATAACTGGGTCAAAGGTTGAACGAGCAAAGACAGTTCCAGCTGATGGGCCAATGCAAGCCATCCAAAATATGTGGAAGCCAATTAATACTAAGCAGTTACAATCTTTTTTTAAGGAATAGTATTTACTATAAAAGAATTATAAAGAACATTGCAGTAGAAGGACATTGCAACAGATTTAGAGAAGGTCGGAAAGTACTTGTATTGGCTTTTAAAATGGAACTGGAGTGGGCCCCAGTCATAATTGCCAACAAAATCGAAATAAGAAGTATCCTGTAGACTCCATAAGTATCCATGATGACAACATGGTATCAAGGCCAAAATGGATAAATAATTAGATGGACAGCAGTGGTTGGTCGATCATGGAATGTACATCTGACAACATGTTAATGGCAAATTTGTTTCAAGATAAGCAAGCAGGCGAGCTGCAGTGGATAGATTAGTGGAAGCCACAATGAAGGTAACTATCCAGGAGAGCATTCCAGCCCAATTCCAGATGAGGAATCTTGGTGGCATAGTGGTGGAAGATGCAGTCACTGCAACACCTGCATTCAAGGGATCAGGAATCCCGTGTAGAAATATCAAATTTTAAATACCCACCCAACTCCAATGTAGTCGGCACTGCTTGGAGGAAGCAGTGGCAGCCAACAGAGGTGCCACCAATCCTAGTCAGTAACTATAGTAGCCTCTGGCAGGAGCGATAATGTGACCCTCTTTCTTCGCCACTGAGAACAGAGGAAAAAGGAACTCCTCATGAGTGAACCAACAGAGACTTAGAGAGGCATCAGGAGACTCTCACTCACTTATTTGGTGAACACTCATTCTACAGATGGCTACTTCTATGGCAACCAGACTATGTCTAATACAGTATTTAAAGTAAGAGGGACTTAGGCTGGACGAGCATATCAGCCAGGGGTGACTTTGTTATTGTGCATCGGTTTAGTAGTGACTTGTGGAAATACAATTATATCACAGGATTTCAGGAATCTTTATTCACTCATCTTCTCATGAGTGTACAACAATTTCACATTTCCTGAATTAAATCTAATTGGAAACAATAATATTTAACTAGGTGGTAATTTGTTTTAAATGTAAAGTAAACATTTACAAAATGAGAAAACATTAAGCATTCTTGTATAGTATGCAAGTATACTTCAGTCCATTAAGAAATTACAGGGGTCAAACTAATATCTTACAACTCTTAACAATTATTGCTTAAGAATATCAGTACTCTACACAGGCTACTTACTTCACTCCTGGTACATTTTTTTGCATACCAGTCTGAAAGACCTGGTGATCCTAGGGAACCATATGCACTAACAACGATGTCAAGAGCTCGACAAAATGCAACCAGTTCTCTCTGCTGCATGTATGCATGCAATTCAACCTGAAGATTGACAGGTCTAATGCGGGATACCTGAACAATGCGTTTTATCTGGCGGGAATTGAAGTTGGATAATCCTATCGATCGAGCCCTTCCTGCATCCACTTGTGCTTCCATTGCCTGTAACAGACATTACAGACAATTTAGTACCTCAGTTTAGAAGAGACAATAAAATTTTCTGCATACATCATTTTAAACCAAAAAAAATAAACAAAAAAGATTCAAGATACATCAGACTCACCTTCCAGGCCACAACATGATCAGTTTTGGGAAGAAGCTCAGTTTTTCTTTGATTTCTAACTGTCATTACTTTTATTTCTTCTGTTTTCTTTATACCCATTGGACTATGGAGGAGATATAAATCAACATAACTGAGCTGCAGAGCTTCTAGAGACAACTTCAGGTTTTCTTCAACAAATGAACCATCATTGCCCATAATACCAGTCTGAAACAAGATTTTTTTCTCAATAAAATTAAAAAATGAAGAAACAATGTGTATATTTGCAAATTTGAATAGCATGGTGTAAACCAGGCAACGTGATGTGTTTTGATGGCCAAAGAAAAGTTTGACATATATGGATAATTTCAGATGCTTGTTTTATTATTACCATCACAGCTGTTCTATTATCAGCTCCGTTTGAATTTATACTAACTTTGAGTCTCATTTAGAGTTGCACTAATATTATGAATACCTACATACAGTATCTTTAAGCACAAATATTTGACTTAGGTCTATAAGTATATAATTGCAATGATATACTAATTTGCCTAAAGTTCTTGAAGCATCAAGAATTTCAGTATTAATGTTGGTGTAATATATAATTTTTACACAACAATATAATAATTTTGAAGTTTATTGACAAGGCTGTAAAAGACCTATGTAAGGGATTAACTCAGCAACAATGTAGATTATATTTTTTGTTGGTGCTGCCCACTTCCCTTCAACTTTGGTGAGTCGTGGGTATAATTTATCATTCTTTTCATAGAAGTAAGGGATAAGTAATATCAAACAAAGCTGCTATGTTTTTAACAATCTTTCAGATACATCTGTATACAAAGATATCAAAAAGCTATGTATTTGTGTTTTATATTTCTTTAAAAAAAAGTGATATTCTCATGGAAGAGAAAGATAAATTATACCCAGCACTTATCAAAGGAGGAGGGCAATAGCAACAAAAAACTAATACACAACATAAAAAACACAATATTTTGGGTAAAACCCTTTTTCAAGAACAGAGGAATATGTGGCCGTGCTTACGCCAGTGCCTATGGTCACATGCAGAATGGAACAAACTGTTGGAGATGGTGAGGTAAGTAATAATAATATAATCAGAAAAATTAATTGCAAGAAAGAAAACAACGTAAGAATCAGGGAACCTTTCGAGGCGGTGCTACTACTACTAACAGACAGTACTTATCCACAAGGATACAGTGGGAAGTGTGTGGGAACATGGTTAGCAGTTCAAGCCTTGTTTAAACATTGGTTTATTACAATTATTAATGATAATGCTGAAACTTACAGAAAATGTTACAACTATAATATCAAGTACCACCAATCCTGGTCTTGCAAACGAAGATATTAATAATCTTGTTATCACCAAATGATATAATATTATGAACCAAACCTTGGTCTTGCAAACGAAAATATCAATAATCTTGTTATTACAAAATAATATTATGGACCAAACCTTGGTCTTGCAACTTATACCTTAAACAACCCTTATAATTACAAACAATCCTACTTATACCAAATTATAGAAAATAACCTGACAGGCTCTTAATAATCTACTGGCCAAATACAATTTTATATTTGAGCCAGACTGCTAACGACGAGGTGGAAGGCGACACACTGGTAGTAGCAATTAACAGAGAAAATGACTAATATAATGTCAAATAACACTGGCCTTAATCTTGTAGATTAACGTGTGAATAATTCTGTAATCACCGACAATTCCACATAGATCAATGACAGAAATAACAAGACCAGCTCGTTCCCATCTACTAGCATCTAACACTCTGCCAGTAGGACCAAACACAATTTATGGCTGAGGCAGACCGCTAACGACGAGGCGGAAGGCAACACTTGTGGTTGCAGCTGACGGCCACTACCTCCAATACCCACAGCACTCTCGGTGAAGAGTGTCGGAGAACTCCCTCTCTGCAGGTGGTCGAAGCTCGGCCGCACTGACTGCTTCCTCCTTAGTCCCGCAACGCTATCACTCCGGAAAACATTGGCGGGATGCCGACCGCGTGCCTTCAACTCACTGACTGGCTGACTGTCCGACTCCATTCTCCAGCCCCGCTGCCACTCCGGGAAGTACTAGTGGAACACTGACTGCCTGCCGCCCAACCGACTGACAACCTCCCTGGCCGCCCGGTCCAACCGCGGACCCGCCAACCCCACCAGGCTTCCGGCGTCACGGCGGCACAGGGAAGTACTCTTTCCCGACTGACTGCGACTAACTAACTAACTCAGACTAACTAACTAACTCACCAGACTAACTGCTCACCACCCGCTCGGTTCCATGTCCCCACATATATATACCCGCTATTGCCAGGCGCCACAGCGCTCTCTAGCGGGGGAACACGAAAGAGGAAACAATCGCGAACGGAAGAGAAGAGAAGGCAAAGATACAACAAGAGCTGAGCATGGCTCACCTTTAAAAGAGGATAAATAATAGTAATAAAATTTTTAATTCAAGACATTAAATTACGAGGGCCGTTCAGAAAGTAACCTCCAGTTGATTTAAAAAAATACACCAAGTTAAATAAAAATATTTTAATATATACATCTTACAACTACATCTTTGCACTATTTTTCTACATAGTCTCCAAAGCGATTTAAGCACTTATCGTATCTCTTCACGAGCTTTGAAATTCCTTCTGCATAAAAAATCACCCGCTTGTGCCTGGAGCCAGCCTGTGACCGCATCTTTGAGCCTTTCGTCGTCATCAAACCGCTGGGACCCGAGCCATTTCTTCATATGCATGAAGAGGTGATAATCGCTTGGCGCCAGATCTGGACTGTAAGGTGGATGGTTGATAACGTCCCACTTGAAGGACTCAAGAAGGGCCATTGTTCTGCGAGCAGAGTGAGGACGGGCGTTAGCGTGCAAAAAAACGATACCAGAAGTCAGCATACCACGGCGTTTGTTCTGTATAGTCCGTCGTAAGTTTTTTAGTGTTTCACAGTACACGTCTTGATTAATGGTTATCCCACGTTCCATGAATTCAACCAACAACACCCCTTTGGCATCCCAAAACACCGTTGCCATCAGTTTTCTGGCAGAAAAATCTTGCAAGGCTTTTCTTGGTTTGGTAGGCGAATTTGAATGTGCCCACATCTTTGATTGTTCTTTTGTCTCAGGGTTCACGTACTTAATCCAGGTTTCGACACTGGTCACAATTCTGTTTAACAATGGTTCTCCTTCGTCCTCATAACGTGACAGAAAGTCTAATGCAGAGGGCATTCTTTGAGTTTTGTGGTGGTCGGTAAGAATTTTGGGCACCCATCGTGCACAGAACTTACGGTAACCCAATCTTGCTGTCACTATCTTGTACAAGAGAGTCTTAGAAATCTGCGGAAAAACAGTAGACAACTCCGACATTGTGAAACGTCGATTTTTACGAACGTTTGCATCAACTGTCTGAACGAGTTCGTCAGTCACCAATGGTGGTCTACCACTCCTCTCTTCATCATGAACGTTTTCTCGACCACTTTTAAATAAACGTACCCATTCACGGACAACTCCTTCACTCATAACTCTTGGTCCGTACAGAGCACAAAGCTCATGATGAATAGCTGCTGCAGAATATCCTTTGGCTGTAAAAAACCTTATGACAGCACGCACTTCACATTTGGTGGGGTTTTCTATTGCAGCACACATTTCAAACTGCCACAAAAACTAAACTAGCGCAGGTACGACGTTCACTCGACCACGGCTTGATGCCGACTGACCTGCTGAGTGCGTGAATGCACAGATGGCGTCGCGACTACCCCCACCACCCGCACTGTGACCGATCGGAGGTTACTTTCTGAACGGCCCTCGTATAACCCAATTTTCCAGTTGTAATGAAAGTTTTATTATACGTAGATATGTGATGCGTGCAGTTAAGATTTCAAACAATTTTTAAAGTAGATAAAGTTAACTATGATTTGATTAAGTTCTTTTTTGAATTGGTGGTTAGTTATATATGTAAAATAGGCCAATAAAAATTGCTTAAATGAAATTATAAAATTTTCAGGTAGTTTATATACTTTAGATAAATAATATTATACAGTTTTAAGATCATTTTATTTTTTTATGATTAGTATTGGAAACATCATTTACTTATTCTTGAGCTTGGATTAATTAGGAGAGCATAACTAGAAATTCCTCAGTAGTTATTAATCAGTAGAGTTGAGCAGTGGCAGATCCGAGTATCTAGGTCCACCCCTGACATCGCAAACTTTTTTTTTTTTTTTTAATATCAAGCATACCCTTGCCCGACTCAAGTCCCCCTCCCCCAGACGAAATCTGCCCAAGCCTTCCCCAAACTAAGATCTGCTAAAGCCCCCCCCCCAAACCAAGATCTGCTTAAGCCCCCCCCCCCCAAACAAAATCCACTCAAGCCCACCCCCCAAACCAAAATCCACTTAATCCCCTGCCAAACCAAAATCCTGGATCCGCCACTGGAGTTGAGAGTTAACTTTGGCAGGGTGAGGGATGGTTTCACTGGGGAAATTAGAAACTAGAAAAAAGACAAGTAATAGACACTATCACTTTGTATCACAGATTTTTTAAGGGATGCAACAGTTCAGCAAGAAACAATCAAATACATTGCTGTTTAGCTGGAAAAGGAAACTGAATGTGTTAACGGAGAGACAGAAAACTATATGTGGGAGCTGCAACTAGTCTCGGAACATTTGGTTAAGCATAGGGAGATTGTCACACTATTTGGTAATTGTGGTGAGAAATACATACAACCTGTTACAAGAGCTGGTAAAGGAAATAGGAGATGACAGCAGAGGGCCTTCTGTACTTGCAGGAAGAGGTGAGGTGAAGCAGATCATTAGGACAAGAGGAGTGTTGGGTGTGGAAGACATTAAGAAAAAGATTTTTGTTTGATAGTAACCATGAGAAATATATAAGCCCACTTCTGCAGTATAAATTTAATTCAGGATACCAAGTCATAAATATTCAAACCCAGTTTAACAGATGGCCAAGTGATACAGGATATAGGAGCCATGTCTAGTATTCAAGAAAGGATGATAAGATAGTGATAGCAGAGGAACAGGGGTACAAGACATAGTATTGATAAGGATGCAGATTATATTACAGAAAATTAGCAATGGAAAGTAATAAAACTGACACCATGTACCAGGGTGTGGTTACTACAGATCTTTGAGAAGCCATGGTCATCCACAGCTACACCCAATCATGATACAGGTAAACCTGGAGATAGAGAAATTGGATGTGATAGGCTTGGAGACTATCATGGATGTCATACCCGTTGCCACAACTGGTATGTGAGGTTATTCTAAGCGCCATCTAATGTTGCCTACACCTAAACAAAATTGGGGCGAAAACCGTTGGTTAGATGCTATCATAAGGTATAAGGGAGACCTACATTTATGCTGAGATGAGGTAATTGTATTTTTAGGTTTGTGTTTGTCAGTGGGCAAATAGCAACAGATCACAAAATAAGGATGGATTACAGACATATGAAGTAGTACTGTTGTATACCAATGAAATATATGAAATTACTATAACAATAAATAGTGGGGTTTGGTATAATTGAAAGAGAAGTGTAAGGATTGTATCCAGATACCTTACTGTAACTAGTAAACTGTAGAGGAATCATGAACAAAGCTATATAGTTTTTGTAGGTGGGTGTAGCACAGATAACTGTAACTGGAAAGATGTTTTTAAAGGAATGCGTGCTATAGAATGAACTTTTTGCTGAGAGTTAGAATGTAAAGCAAGAAAGATTATTTTGGTCAGTAGAGAATATTTCAGTTCACTGTTATTAGTAGATTATAAGCACGAGGTGTAAGGGAGACCTCCTGCATTTATGTTGAGATGACGTAGTTGTATTTTTAGGTTTGTGTTTGGCAGTGAGCAAATAGCAACAGATCACAAAATAAGTATAGATTACAGACATATGAAGTTAGTAATGTTTTATACAAATGAAATTATTATAACAATATTCGTAGAATATTTGTGAGGCAGAACAGAAAAGTTAAAATTCATGGTTCTTTAATAAACTGGGAGGATCAATGAGCAAGTTGAGGCCGATGGACTGAAAAATTGATTGCATGTTAGGAATTCAGCAAATGGAGTGGGATGGTGATAATAAGTGCAGATGTAAATAAGTCAGGTATTGATTGGAAAGGAAACAACGTAAACAATGCTAGGATTTTGAGCATATTTGATGTCTTTACAAGTAAATGTGCTATCTCAGGGAATAAGTGATTATGAGTCAGTTATGAATGATATAATTGGATTCCGCAAACTGGTGGTCTGGAAAGATGTATATTAGTATAGTTAAATATAGGCACCATTTCTAGTGCTGAAGTTTTTAATCAAATGCTCAGTACACATAAGAGAATTGAAAACTGTTAAGAAAGACATTAAGAACCTGGGAAGAAATGATCATCCAAAAAGAAGAAGAAAAACATAAAACTTAGATATGGTAAGAGGTGATGAGACTGAAGAGGTTTTTATAAAGAGGGATGGTATTTTATCCTACTGATTTATCAATTAGATGCTTTTTCTCATAATATTACACAAATACTATATGCTTATTTATTTAGTCTTTTTCACACGCTTTATATTACACGCTTGATCGTTAGGAATGTAACAGAACCTTCAAATTAAATTTTTGCCCACTTCCAAACATCCAAATAGTTTGAAATTTTGCACACATTTTAAAATCTGATGTCCATAGTTCAATACGTAAGTTCTGGTATTCTCATTACTTTAACAACAAAAGACTGGTTGAATCTAATAATTCAATTTTCACCCCCTTCCAGAAGTCCAAATTGTTTGAAATTTAACACACATATTAAGAATTGAAGACGATACAATATCATCATGGCTATGTTCTGCTATTCTCATTACTCTGACAGTAACAACAGAAAATTGTTTGTAATTTTTCACACATATTAAGTACCAATGACAATACAATAATTTCATAGTTACGTCCTGGTACTCTTATTTCTTTACAAGTAACAACATTTTAATAAAAATTAGAAACTTTTTTTGTGACAATGTGAACTAAAAAGTTAAAAATAAAATTATAGTTTAAATAACTAAAAAAATACTTTTTTTCATAGCAATGTGAACTAAAAAATTAAAATAATTTTTAAATAAAGATTCAACAGTGATAGGATGTCCCACAATTCTGTATGAACTAATTTCTTGAATAAGCTTAAAATAAGAATAAAGTCATTGACCAAAAAATTAACTTTATTGTAAAATAAAAAAGGTGGGGTGCTCTCTACTTACTTTCATAATGACTTTATCTTTACAAATAGCTAGCCATAAAAAATTTAAGCTGTCTGAAATCTAGCACCCAATGCTCTTTATACATGAACATTAATGATTTTATTCTTATTTTAAGCGTATTAAAGAAATTAAGTCATTCTGAATTGTGGGACATTGTATTACTGTCAATCTAAAAGTTTTTTTAAAAAAAAAAAAAAAATTTTTTTCACATTTTTATGAAAAGTGATTGTTTTTTCCAGTGTTTTTAAACTATAATTTTATTTTTACATTGTAAAGGCTGTAAAATCAATGTAAATTCTTGAATGGTTATGTGAAAGTAATCTTAAGCATTTGAATCAAATTGTCTTTAGTACCTGAAAATCAAAATTCTTAATTTTCTTTTATAGATGAAAAAAATTTAAACAGAAATTTTTAGTGTTGGCCATACCATCTGAATCAAAGGCGAACTCTTACGGATTCCCTCTTTTGTCCGCATAAAACAACCTCATAACTTTACTGCTTCAAATTATAAATTTGTAATTGTGCACTCCTACACTCCTTGCTAACCATAATACTGTCTAACATAAATCAGGAAAAATCATGGGGATGAAATTAATTATAACAATTTTAGTATGATGCTGTAAAAAAGTTTCTTTAGATTGTCTTAATGGGTATCAAATGACAGTACGTAACTCTGTCATTATATGCATACAGTCTAAATTATTTGACCTCACTGCTTCGAGTTTTTATGTAATTTTTTAAAGGTTTAATAGATAGATAGATAGATATGTTCACTTTGATCCCATGTGAGAATAATCTCGGGGATGTGGAACAGTACATACACTTATTAGTAATGTCAATATTACTATATAATTGATAATATTATTATATATTGACAACAAGTTAGTTACAACCCATTAGTATAACCAATATCTCCTGTAATCTCCAAATACAATCCCGAGTTGATTAATACTTATTATGTGGAACAGTGTATACACTTGTTACCAGCATCTAACAACCAGTTATTTTCTTATCAACCAGTTACCATGATAAGTTTCACTGTAATTTGCAACTACATATTATATCATGTTAGTTGCTATTTATGTGGAACAGTACACACACCTATTAACAATATCAATTATATTACCAACAACTCATAAGCAGTCAATTACTTAAAAACCTGTTAGTATCATAATTTTTCACAGCAGTTTTTTAGTGCATGCTATCCCATGTTAGTTACTATATATGAGTGAAATTTTGAAAACAGTGTAATTTGTCAAAAGTTTCAACAGAAAGAAAAACCATATATCATTTTAGTAATTGTGGACAACATTGTCACCTTCCCCTTCCATACACCATATATACTATTTTATCAGTCATTCCTAGTTACCAAATTCCAAGAAGAAAATTCTTTCACAGTGTAAAATGGGTTCTGAAGCAGAAACTCTTTCAGTTTGGACTTAAAGTAGTTGGGTTTATGTAGATAACATTTAATTTCTGTTGGTAAGACTTTGAATAAGGAAGCTCCTGTAAATGTTAGCCCTTTCTGTACAATTGACAGTGATTTGTAATCCTTGTGAATATTTATTTATTCCTAGTATTATGGCTATGTATGTCAGCATTAAGATTGAAGTGTTCAGGATTTTCCACTACAAATGAGTAATTACCTTTGTGGTTATGAAGACATCTTCTCTCTTCAGCTTTCCTGAGTCAAACCATTGCTTGAGAACTTTCCCAATGATGGCTTCATTTTCATATGCTATAGCAGTATCAATATGCCTGTAGCCTGCTTCTAGAGCAGCATTCAACACAGATACTAGCTCTTCCTCAGTAGTCTGCACAGCACAAAAAGAATAAGTTACAGTATATCGTTTTCTGCACATAGCAAGAAATTGGAGTAAACTGGCAGACTAAAAATGTAAATATCATTTTTTGGCATAATCAAAAAAATTGGTGTTGCTGCAGCAACCAGTGTCTTTTCATAGGTAACTCTATATCAATTTTAAGTACTGAATCTAAGGTGACATTTAAAAAAAAATATTGATCAAAACAGAGGCATAACTATACTGTTGAGGCCCGTGGCAAATACACGTAATGAAGCCCTCATCATTTCCAGATTGGGGGGGGGGAGGGAACTGAGCAAACAGAGGCACCCAATTTATGGGACAGACAACTTTTTCTTCGCTCCATTACTGCGCCATGGGGTGACAATGGGCAGGGCCTGTTTAAAGGGGCAGCAGGCCCTCTGATGCCCCCCTTCGGATAGGGGCCCTTTACAGCTGGGACCATCTCTCGCAGGGGGCTCATGGCATTTTGCCCATCCTGTCACCATATTGTTACTGGACCAGAAACATGAATATTTTATTCTGTGATCAGAAAAAAACATTTGCAATAGAGAAGTTTGAATTCATAGTAAGGAAGTACTATACTTAATATCACTATTTAAATTTTCAACAAATAAATACAAGAACTTAATTAGTTTCTTTCCCTAATATTATAATCTCAACTCACGGGTGCTCACCAACTAAATTTAGGGGAAAAACACCTAAGTTGGGAACAGGGTACATTTGACACACTTACCCTCCCCCCCCCCCCCAACCCTGGCTGCAGAATTGGTATTCGAGCCCTCTACAATGAATTTCCAATTCAAATGCCTTAACCACTGAGCTGCCAGATCGCTCATGAGTAAAACAATGTTTACAACACAATAATTGAATGAGTGACATTGAAACATATGTAAATCATGTGCTAATAGGGACCCGACCAGTGGCGTAACTGGGTCAACAAGGGCCACGGTGCAAAAAATTTATTTTGGGCCCTCAGGCCAGACGGGCGACCTTTTTTTTTGCTTCGTGTGCTGGTATAGGCCCCCTGAGCTGAGGCCCTTGAGTTGTGTTTAGGGGCCCCGTGAGCAGTGGTTGGGGCCTCCCTGAGTAGTGAGTGCCCTTATTGGGGGTCTTCCTGTGTCTCAGGGGCCCCTTTAGACGACGGTAGAGCTAAAAAAAAAAAGGTCGCCAGTTTGCCTGAGAGGGACTCGTGGGCCCCCAGAGATGCGCTATGGGGCCCCTTGAGGTATGCTTGGAGGCCCCCTAAGCGTAGGGGCCCCGGTGCACTGCACCGCCTAGCCCTATAGTAGCTACGCCCCTGGACCCGACCCGAAATTTAAACGTGGAAACGGATTAAATAAGTAACAGTTTGGGAAAAAATCTGTGTAACTTCCAACCAGTATTGCTAAGAGAAATTATTTCAAACAACTTAAAATAATGTTAATATAATGTTTTCGGGTAACCAGCCGACTTAATTTAGTTTTCCACACAATATTTCGGCGAACCAATTATCCGATATCTTCTGATGACTTCACAAGAAGATGGTAACGGAGAATTGGAGCGCCGAAATATCATGTGGAAATATTTTCACTTTAAAGCATTATGATTACTCAGCGCCGGAAAGACTTCGTTCTTGGCTATACTATATAATAATATTGTAGAAAAATTGTGTCCTCACATAGAATTTATATCAAAAACAGTAACTGCAATGAACACTACTGATGACAGCGTAAAATTTTTGTAAAAGAAACCCACGTAAGGCAAGTTAGAGTAGAGCGACCGGAGGGCAGATCGCGGTTAAGCAAGCTAAAGGAAAATCTCCGGGTCGATCATTTGAACAAAGAAGAGCAGGAAGCTATTGGAGATTTGTGCGGCGTATAATGACATATTCCATTTGCCGGGAGATAGATTAGGTTATACAGAGGCCGTCAAGCATGAAATTAAACTCCTTCCGGAAGCAGAAGGAAAGATAGTTCGGTTGAGGCCATACCGAATACCGGAGGCGCAAAAAGAAATTTTGCAAGGCGAAATAGATAAACTACTACAGGATGACATAGTAGTACCTAGTGATAGTGCATGGAATTCGCCGGTACTGATAATTCCGAAGAAAATGGATGCAAGCGGTAAACAAAAATGGCGTGTGGTAATAGACTACAGAAAACTTAATGATCTGACAGTAAATAATGTGTTCCCATTGCCGCGAATTGATGAAATATTAGATGGGCTAGGAAAGGCAAAATATTTCTCGACACTGGACTTAGCGAAAGGATATTATCAGGTCTTATTGGACGAAAAGATCGGGAAAAGACAGCGTTTAGCACTCCTTATGGACATTATGAATTCAAAAGGATGCCTATGGGATTAAAGACGGCACCAAATACCTTCCAAAATTGATGAACTCTGTGTTAACAGGACTGCAAGGTGAGAAAGTGTTCATTTATTTAGATGACGTCATTATCTTTGGATCGTCACTAAAAGAACATAATGCCAGATTAGAAGATGTTTTCGAAAGACTGAGAAAGTACAACCTCAAGTTACAAGTAGACAAATGTGAATTTCTACGGAAAGAGGTTACATTTTTGGGACACGTACTCACAGAGGAGGGATTGAAACCTGATCCAAAAAAGGTAGAAGCCGTGAAACAATACCCACAACCGAGTAATACCAGTCAGTTAAAGGCATTCTTGGGTTTGAGTGGATACTATCGACGGTTCATTAGTAATTATAGTAAAATTGCTAAGCCGTTGTATGAGTTGCTAAAGAAAGGAGTTACATATATATGGGGAACAAACAGGAAGAGGCTTTTCAACAATTGAAGGAAAAATTGTTGAATCCTCCCATTTTACAGTATCCCGATTTCACAAAAAGTTTCGTAGTAACCACAGACGCAAGTCAAGATGCGATAGGAGCTGTTTTAAGTCAAGGTATAATTGGTAAGGACTTACCTGTAGCATACGTATCCAGGACCTTAAACAGGGCAGAAAGAAACTACAGCACTATCGAAAGGGAAATGCTAGCCATTTGTTGGGCAGTGAAACAGTTCAGACCCTATTTGTTTGGAAGGAAATTTACCATTTGCACAGACCATAAACCGTTATTGTGGATTAATAGTGTATCAGACCCGTCATCCAGATTAATGAAGTTTCGGTTGAAACTCGAGGAGTATGATTATGAGATCGTGTATAAGAGCGGCAAAAGAAATCAAGTTGCAGACGCTCTTTCGCGAATCCGAAACATTAGAGAGACCGATGACGAAATAAGTGATAATGATGAAGAGAAACCTGAAAGTAAAGAAATAGAGGCAGAAAGTGGTACCTCAACTGCTGACAATGAGAAGGGAACATTATCACCGGAGACGAACAATAAGAAAGAACTTACTCGGGAAGAGAAGATGAAAATATTGAAGCAATATCATGAATCACCAATTGGTGGACATCAGGGAATAGGTAGGACCTATGAGAGAATTAGGAAGTATTGTAGCTGGGAAGGCATGAAAGCCGACATTGAGCAGTACATTCGCCAGTGCGAAAGCTGCCAAAAGAATAAGATTACCCAGAGTAAGACAAAGATGCCAATGGAGATAACAAGAACTCCAGAGCATGTGTTTGAACGGTGTGATATAGACATCGTAGGTCCACTACAGCAATCAGAAAAAGGAAATAAGTATATACTGACATTTCAGGATGCTTTGACAAAGTTTTTAGTAGCCGAGCCCATAGAGCAGCAAGATGCTGACACGGTAGCAAGAGTGCTAGTAGAACGGATAATTCTAAGGTTCGGAATACCGTCTATTTTATTAAGTGACATGGGAAGTAACTTTATGGGTGACCTAATGAGGAGAATATGTAGATTACTACGCATAGAGAAGATACACACTACAAGTTATCACCCACAAGCGAATGGAGCGTTAGAGAGAACGCATCGCACATTGACGGAAATGCTTCGGCACTACATAAATAAAGGTCAGACAGATTGGGATGCCTGGATCCCATATGCAGTGTTTGTTTTTAATACAACACCGCATAGCACTACCGGATATACGCCTCACGAATTATTTTTTGGAAGAGTATGTAACTTACCGGGAGTACTACAAAAGAAACCAGCCGAGGTAATATATAATTACGATGATTACGTAATTGAACTAAGAGAAAGATTAAGGGCAATGCATCAAGAAGCGCGAGAAGCGACAGCGCAAGCGAAAATGAAAAGTAAGGATAATTATGATAAGACGCAAAATCCCGTAGTATTCCGACCAGGTGACAGAGTTTTATTATTTGATGAAAGTGTGAGACGAGGCCGTTCGAAAAAGTTGGACAGTCAATGGAGGGGTCCGTATACAGTAATTGAGACTAAGGGACCAAATGTAGTAATTCAGTTGAAGAAGAATAAATATACAAAAGTGCATGCCAACAGACTAAAAGAGTTCTTTTAAAATTGCAGGAATGATGGCAGTAAGCTGTGGAATAGTAGTGGCCATCTTAATAATGAGTGTGACGTCAACGATGCAACAGCAGGATCTACAGTTAACAAAATTCAAGTCATCACCAGGACTGTATTATGACAACAAAGGGACAGTAAGTTTGTACACTGTTACTTGGAGAATAGTGAGTTATTTTAACTTAAAAGACATAAGAGAGAAATTTGAAGCCAGTCGAAATGTAGCGTCAAGGGCTGTAGACTTTTGCAATCAAAAACTTACAAAGATAAATGTAAGTACAGTAGAATGTGTGGGCGCAAACATGCATTAGAATACCATGTGAGCAAAATAGAAGCCTCACAAGCCTAATTGGGCAATTAGCTAGACATGAGCAGAATAGAAGAAAACGAGGAATACTTAATTTTGTAGGGGAACTTAGCAAGGTCCTATTTGGAACTTTGGATGAAGATGATGCTTCTTATTTTAAGTCAAAAATTAATTTGTTAGAAAATGAACAGAAGCAATTATTAAAGTTGTCCAAAGAGCAAGTTACAATTGTAAGAGCGACATTGACTAGCTTCAATCACACGGTTAATTCGATAGAGCGTAACGAAAAAGTTATAACTGCAGGGATGTTAAAATTAAATGAGCATGTCATAAAATATGAGAATAGCGTAGACAAAAGAATGGATAAGCTTGCCATATCAGTCACATTAAATGAACAGTGATACAATTAATGTCAATATTCAATGAAATTGAGAGAGAATACGATTTGCTTATAACTGCCATAGTGAATGCACAGAAAGGCATTCTTGAACCGCATTTAGTCAATCCGGTACAAGTGGTAAAATACTTGGGATTGATTAAAGACGAAATAAAAGATAAGCAATTTCCAATAGAATTGTCTGAAGCCAAGGGGTATCAATTAATGAGAGTAATAGATCTAGATGTCTTTATTTCGGGAAATATATTGAGCTATGTATTAAATATTCCGCTAGTAGACAGTGAAATGTTTAACATTTATAAGCTTTGGCCCCTACCAGTTGAGGTGAATCACAGTAAACAATTATTTACCTATATAGCGCCTGAAAAAGAATTTTTGTTAATTGATGATGCAAAACGGCAATATGTAAAGTTAGATAGTGATCAATTAACATGCAAAAAGCTAGAACCTAATCATAGTATTTGTAAACAGACATTTGTGTTATTGTCAACATATGATCATGAGGTATGTGAAGCCAGGATGCTTCAACCTATAGTAAAAATCCCAAGTGATTGTATTCAGAAGTTTATTACACTGAATGAAAGCGTATGGACGCAAATAAGAGGTAATGAATGGCTTTTTGTAGCACCAAAGGATGAAGGATTAACAGTTTTGTGTAATGAAAATAAGCCTACAGATGTAATTATTAAAGGGACAGGAAAGCTTAAATTCTTAAGTAAATGTAAGGATATGGTGCACAAATATTAATACAGTCTGAGCATATCATTAGATCAAAGGTACCGATTAATGATATAGTCCCGAATCTAAATATGGAGATAGATTGTTGTATAATAAATAAAGAAAAGAAAAACATATCTGAAATTCCTTTATATTTACCAGTTGAACCCGTAGTTCGACCAGTTAGATGATTTGACGGCAGCAGGGCATAAGCTAGATGAGATAGAAGATGAAATTACATACCAGCAAAGAACAGCGTTTAATTCTTTCTCTATAGACAGTATACCAATATGGGGGTATGCTGGGACAGGGATAGTAGTGCTGATAATAATATTCTGTGTATGTAGATATTGTAAATGTTGCCGTGATTGTTTTAGGTTTTTCTGTAAAGCCATAGGTGATGACTGTTGCACTAAGATTTGTGTTAAGAATAAGATTGTAAATCAGTACCCTGATACTGGGGTGGTTAGGTATCATCCTGCTGGAATGAACAATGATGAGAGTGAACAGATACTTTTGGGCCTGTGAGAAGCAGGTATGTAAACGAAAACAGTGATACAGTGATAAGTGAACGAGTGCGTTATCCAAACAGATATTTGGAGTATGAACAAAAGAGACCATTGATGTTTTTGTCTAAAACTGATAAACGTTAGAATGTATAATGAACATATTGTGGGAAAAGATATTAAAATGCTTTGTATTAGTTTTAGGAAATAATAAGACACTGTCAAAAAGAAAAGTGAAATGGTACATTGTAAGATAATTATTTATACATGTATGATGTATGTAATATTAAAAATTGTCACTATTGTAAAGACAAGATAAGAAAGAAATTGAAATATGTGTGAAACATATGTGAAATATGTGAAACATTGTAAAAATTAATGTATCATTGTAATATGCATAAGAAATTAATTGTCAATAAATAAGCAGCTCACACAGCCGACACAGAACTTGAAAATTTTGCACTCTCAAGAGAGATTGCAAAATTTTCCCCAAGGGGGGGAGGTGTTGCGAATGAATCGCAAGAAGTACTTAGGTGTACAGGTTGCACAATTAAGTGTAGGATTTACGTGTTCGGAGACGCGTAGGATGTTGTGGAGAAGCAATGTTTATCAACAGAGGCAGTAAACATAAACAGTAGAGGCCGGAAGGTCGAGCGAGGGGAGATAGGACTGTGTGTTGACAAGCAGCGGAAGAGCGCCCGATAACGCCCTCGACCCGACAGCCTGCGTGACAGGAAACACGAAAATTTCCAGAAGGATAAACAAAGCTGATGCAAGAACGTAGGATACGTGACCAGCGCAACCCGAATGTTCGAGAAGGTCGAGAAGACACACGCAGTGTCGTCACCGGACGATATAAAAGAGGTGGCCGGGCCACCAGCAGGGAAGAGGATCACCAGCAGAGCAGAGAGGGAGTAGAGTAGGGCGGAGCAGAGACAGAGCAGGTCAGTTATAGGAGGACGGAGAGACGGACCAGTGCAGGGCACAGTAGACGCCGTTGTTAGCTGTTAGGGACTTCAAGTATAAGGGTCTTTGTAAATGACGGACCAGCAGATAGAAGGACCCAAGCTAGTTACTCCCGAGGGGTGGTATCTTTCGTTCGGGTTTCTCATTCTTCTACACTGGTGTTACCAGCATAGTCTGGCAACTGGGGAGTTCCCAGAGGGACCGGCAGGTATGATGTTCCCTGATTCTGATGATTCTGATGAGGAATAGGTACCTCCCGTAATTTCTGAATAATTTCAGTGGAAGTAGGTCGGGCTTCGTGAGCTGCAAGTTTGATTGTAATCTCAACTTGTATGTGTTTTTATTTCTCAAACCCTTTTCCACACCGAGTTCCCAAGTTTGAAAATCGTTACTCACTTGTATTCAGACTTCCAACAACAAAACGGAAGTCTAGCTCCCAACTTCCGAACCGCTCGCGGAAGTAAATAGCCAACTAGACGCAACAGGTCCGCGCATCACTAAAAAACTAACAGGCGGATTTTAACAAAACAGCACACAGTAACAGCTTATGTCGCTGGCTGTAATATAGGATTCTTTTTATTCATATTACTAACTTGCCAAACTGTAAATTTTTAATTTTTTTGAATTATACCATCCGTTCACACATCACAAAAAAACTAACCTATGTATTTTAACTAAACAGCACGTAGTGGTGGTTAAGGGGGCGTCGATTAATTAGGTACGTGATAAATACTACTAGCACCGTGGGTCCCCTCAAGATTTCACCTCATCATAGTGGGGTCAGAATAGATCTCACCAAATCTCATCTCCCACAACGGAAATATCATTACATTTTATCTTAGAAATATTAAATGTAATGAAACATGTGTTTATAAAGAATCAAACACTTCTCGTTTAAAAAGCTAATGGTATTAAAGTTTCTTTCATTCGTTTTGAATCATTTTATGCTCTTTAGCAGAACACAGATTTTTTTTCGCGTTAGAAGTTGTTTCAATTCGGTTGAGCTCTCTTTGATTCCTTTGACATGTCTTCATATAATTCACACAGAACCTGAAACGCAGAATAAATATAATTCACGTTACTCGTAGCCAATTCTTACACTCCGATTCGCTTTCTAAATGCGCTGGTCAAGAGTCAAGAGAATAACCTAAGCAACATAGGCGCCAGGAGGGGGGAGCATCACTGGGAGAAGTGTTTAGAGCAGTGTTTCCCAACGTGGGGCCCACGCCCCACAGGGGGGCAATTTAGAAATTGACTTGATACGACTTTACCGCTTTCTCTTCGGGTTATTTAAATGCAATGCTAGATATAGGTATAAAATATAACAAAAAGTAAATTCTTAAAAGGATCACACTAAATTGCCACAATAAATCTTTATTAAAAAATCTTTGAATTTGAATTTTAGTATTTCATTATAGGTTTTTTAATTTTACTTACTGTATTTTATGACAATGTTAAAGTGTTTTCTTTCAAAAACCATCCTATACGAGTTTCTTTAATAACAAATAATTTTTTTACTAAAAATTATGTATGGGGGGGGGGCAAAAAAAATGTTTAAAAGTGGGACATGACCCAAAAAAGGTTGGGAAACACTGGTTTAGAGTTACAAGGAGACTGTTGAAAAATAAAAATCAGAAAAACTGTCTTGTATCTTTGTTAGATCGAAAACTTTTCAGACCACCCTCGTATTTAAAGCGAAACCAACAAAACGAACCAGACGATTGTAGGGTTGCCAACCATATTTTATTACAAAACTAGCTGACCCGGCAATGCTTCCCTATTACTATACTTGAGGTAGATTAAATGAATACATTTGAACGTTTGTATTTAGTAAAGATTAGATATTTACTGTATAAATTGTAATTACTGTTTCATTCAATTTCTAGTTTATTGCAATGGTCTTGGATATGCAATGTTTGTGGTGATTCCAGTTACACTGGCAAAAATTAAGAGGATGTAAAGGGAAAAGAAGGGTTCTATTTTTGGAAACCATATTTAGGCAGTATTTTTCTGTATATTTTATAGTATACATGTGCAAATTTCCATCAAAATCGGATAAAAGATGTGGGTTTGTCTAAATTAGGGAGAAGTAAAGGGGATGAGGGGGTGAAACTATATGTAGGCAGTACTTTTCAATTCGTTTTAAACTATACGTGTGCAAATTTTGGTCTAAATATGATTAAATCTGGGGATGTTTAAATTAAGGGTTGTAAATTGCTGTAGGGGGTGGTTTTTCTGAATTTTTATTTTTTAGGAACCTTCTCCGACTTGCACTCGACAACTCACAAAGGTTTCACAGTAATCGGATAAAACTTGTGGGTTTCAATAAAAATCATTGGAAATTCGGAGGGGAGGTGGTAAAAGGGTTGAGGGATGGACTTCGGCAAAGACATTATTTTGCTGTTTCTTTTAAAGTACACGTAAGCAAAGTTCCTTCAAAATCGGGTTACAATTCTAGCTTTATATAAGAGACATTCGCAAAAATTTAAGGGATGTAAGAGGGAAGAGGGGTTGGATTTTTGAAACCATATGTAGACAGTATTTTTCTGTTTGTTTTAAAGTATATCTGTGCCAATTTCCATCAAAATCGGATAAAATCTGTGTATTTTTTAAATTATCGGGTGCTAGGGGGAAGAGGGGGTGGTTTTGGGGTAGAACGGGTGAGAGGGGTTGGGTTTTTGTAAAACTAATGTCTACAGTATTTTTCTATTTTTTTAATGGTTTATGCGTGCAAAGTTCCTTCGAAATCTGATAAAAAGTGTGGGTTTGTGTAAAAGTTAAGGGGTGGAAAGTGGGAAAGGGGATGCGTTTTTGGAAACCAAATGTAGGCAGTATTTTTCTGTTTGTTTTAAAGTATATGTGTTAAAATTTCCATCAAAATCGGACAAAATCTGTAGGTTTTTAAATTATGGGGTGTTATGGGGAAGAGGGGGTGGTTTTTTGGAAAATTTATTTCTTAGGAACCATTCCGGACGCACACTTTACAAATCACCAAACTTTTACCGTAATTGGTTGAACGGTTTAGTAGTGCATAAAGAAGATACAAAGAAAAGTACATTCATTAAGGGGGTGGGTAGGGGGAGAGGGGTTGTGTTTTTCAAACCATATGTAGACAGTATTTTTCTGTTTGTTTTAAAGTATATCTGTGCCAATTTCCATCAAAATCGGATAAAATCTATGTTTTTTTAAAAAAAAAAAAAATATTGGGTGCTAGGGGGAAGAGGGCGTGGTTTTGGGATAGAACGGGTGAGAGCGGTTGGGTTTATAAAAAACTAATGTCTTCAGTATTTTTCTATTTTTTTAATGGCATATGCGTGCAAAGTTCCTTTGAAATCTGATAAAAAAGTGTGGGTTTGTGTAAAAGTTAAGGGGTGGGAAAGGGGATACGTATTTAGAAACCAAATGTAGGCAGTATTTTTCTGTTTGTTTTAAAGTATATGTGTTCACATTTCCCTCAAAATCGGATAAAATCTGAAAGTTTTTTTAAATTATGGGGTGTATTTCTTAGGAACCACCCCGGACACGCACTCGACAACTCACCAAAGTTTCACCGTAATCGGACGAACGGTTTAGGAGCGCAAAGAGGACAGACAGACAGACAATGATTTTTATATAATAGACTAGCTGACTCGGCAATGCTTCGCTATTGTTTGACTTGCTTTAGGCAAACCAAATATAGACAGTATTTTTCAGTTTATTTTAGTATATGTGTGCAAAGTTCCTTAAAAATTGGGAAAATTACTGGCTTTATATAAGGTATATTGGCAAAAATTAAGGGGGCTTATAGGGGAAAAGGGGTTGCATTTTTGGATACCATACGTTGCAAATTTTGGTGGAAATCTGATTAATTCTATGAGATTGTTTAAATTAAGAGGTGGAGGGGGTTGTTTATTCTTTAATTTTTTTTTTCAGGAACCATCCCAGACGTGCTCTCTACAACTCAACAAAGTTTCATCATAATCGGATAAAAATTTTGGGGTTTTGATAAATATTATTGGAAATTAAGAGGGAAGGGGGTAAAAGGGAAGAGGGGTGGGATTAGACTAACCAAATTTACATAGTATTTTTCTGCTTTTTTAAAGTATACGTGTGTTAAAGTTCCTTCAAAATCGGGTAAAAACTGTACCTTTATATATGACACAGTGGCAAAAAATTAAGGGGATGTAAAGGGGACAAAGGGGTTGCCTTTTTCGAATCCATTTGTAGACAGAATTTTTCTGTTTGTTTCAAAGTATACGTGTGCAATTTTCCATAGAAATAGGATTAAATCTGTGTATTTGTTTAAATTAGGGGGATGTGAAGGGGTATGAGGGATGGCGGTTTTGGAAACCATACGTAGGCAATATTTTTCAGTTTGTATTAATGTATATGTGTGCAAATTTCCATCAAAATTGGATTAAATCTGCAAGTTTTCTTAATTTATCGAGTGTAGGAGGGAAGAGGGGGTGGTTTTGGGGTGGAAAAGGGGAGAGGGATTGGGTTTTGGTAAATCTAATGTCTATAATATTTTTCTATTTTTTTAAAAAGTATATGTGGACAAAGTTCCATCGAAACCGGATAAAAAAGCGTGGGTTTATGTGGAAATTAAGGGGTGGGAAGGGGGAGAGGGGATGCATTTTTAGAAACCAAATCTAGACGGTATTTTTCAGTTTGTTTTACAGTACACATGTGCAAATTTCCATAGAGATCGGATAAAATTTGTTGGGTTGTTTAAATTATGGGGTGTTATGGGGAAGAGGGGTTGTGTTTATTGAAACCATATGTAGGCAGTATTTTTCTGTTTGTCTTAAAGTATATGTGTACCAATTTCCATCAAAATCAGATAAAATCTTTGGGTTTTTTAAATTATGGGGTGAAAGGGGAAAGAAGGGGTGGTTTTGAGGTAGAAAGGGTAAGAGGATTAGGTTTTTGTGAAACTAATGTCTACAGTATTTCTTAATAGTATATGCGTGCAAACCTCCTTCGAAATCTGGTAAAAAGTGTGGGTTTGTGTAAAAATTAAGGGGTGGGAAGCAGTGGCGGATCCAAGGGGAGAGGGGGGTCATGGAGGTCATGACCCCCCTCCTGGGCTCGGCCTCTGATAATACAGGGCGTTCGCCGGGAAACGCAACACACTGTTAGCGCTACAAGGAAGAAACTGCTCGCGGCAAGCGAGCGGTCAGTCCCGGCATTGTTCGACCGTCGGCCGCGGACTATTTCATAAACTTGTATGTGCTAAGCATTTAAATGTGACGTAATTCATTAGCTTACCTTATAAAAGATGCTGGAAGTGTTGACACTCTTGTGTAATGCACATTTCACATCTTCTGAACATATTTCGAGACACACGCTGCCCTAACTGACTTAATGATTTTTTGGGTGACTGTTCTAGTCGAAAAGCGATATCGTAAATTTTCTCCTCTGTGAGAATACGGTTGACCGACAGTCTCTTTTTGTTAAAAAATGAACCCGTTTCTCTTACTTTTTTAACCAGACGCAGAATTGTTGATTTAGCTGGCAGTAAAGCGCCAGGATATTCGCGACGAAATTTACTGCGACACTTTTTAAACGACTTCTTCTTCACATATGTATCGTAGAGAAATATTCTTTGTTGCAAACTGTAACGTACCATAATTTTACTCACACTCAAACACGGTACAGATTAGTAAGAGTATGAAGCCCCAAACCAGCCAAACCGCAAAGAAACGTTTATTCACAACACTGATTAATAAGAGACTGAAGTCACAAACTAGCTACAATGCAAAGAAACCGTTCTTAACAATGTAAGGGTCACTGCACTGCACTGTTGGGGCAGCGGAGGTGTTAAACAGTGCGGTGATTCACGGTGCCGCGTGGCGGAAACAGCTGGCTCCGCTGTCCGAGCAAGTTGCCGACGGCAACAGACTGGGAGGGTTGCGTTTTCCGGCTAACGCCCTGTATTTTTAATCTCACTGATTTTAATTAAATAAGATTACTTTGAATAATGGATGGCCAGATCTCACAAAAACATACACGACAGTCACAACGCGACTGTATGCTGTTTATAATTTTATGTTGTATCCGATCGGTCATTGTGAACTGAATATTGTGCACGCAATTGCAACTTTTGATATTCCACGTCGCGCAGCGCGTCATAATATTCATTCGCGTCTGCGCGTCCGATGTTCGCGTAGCTCGACCGCTTCTCGCCACTAAACCGTTTGATGTATTTACATAAATATTGTCATTTTTGCTTAGTTATGCACGGGTGTTTTTTACTACAGGATGCAGCGAAAAATGTGATTGTGCTGGTGTGTCGAAACGTAATGCATGTAGTGGTTTATTTAGAAAGATAGATTCATTCTTTTACGAAGAATCCTAGGTTTGAGATTGATAAACACCCAAAACATTTACCTATACTGAGCACTAATTCATAATATGTGTGCTGCTGATGCTTCAACAACTACCTTAACCTTAGATGAAGAAGAAAATATTACTCCTGCTGAAGCTGTTCTATGCTTGCCGATTTCGTGTACGTCGATTTCCAGTTCTAATCAGATAAAAAGTTTGTTTTCTCAATCGAAATTTTCCTCAGATATTGGATGGTTTGTAAGAAAATACCTAGACGTTTCAACAAGAGCTATATTGATCGATAAACATTAGTTGCCTTCTCAAATTTATATTTTCCCACAATATTAGAAGTCACACATTGACAAGTTTCACTGGCTTGTTTTATCGCATAAAGACCAAGACCTTTACAGAAAATATTATGTTTTATTTACAGTATCGCCCTTGAGTTGCCACACAGTCAAAAACTCCTCTAAAACGATTCATAAAAGAACCATTAATAGCTTTCGATGATTTTCATGGTAAAAATGGTGTGTTGTTAACTCACCAGCGAAAAACTTTTAAGGGGCTGGTGTAGATAATATTACAACGGATATCTTAAAGATAGCCAAATGTGGCATTGTACCTTATCTAGAAATATTTAAATTGAGTCTGGATCCTTTATGCATACCAGAGGACTGAAAAAGTGTGATAGTAGCGCCGGTACATAAAGGAGGAGTAAGTAATAGAGTCTAAAATTATAGGTCAATCAGTTTCAGATCAATGGTAGGTAAATTAATGGAGAAATATATGTGAGGAGTGTAAGTGGTTTTCAAGTACCCTTTCTGCAAGATTATTCATGCGAAACTTGGTTGGTGGTATATATGCAAGATATTTCGGATGAAATGGACAAGGGAGGCCAAATTAACAGTATAGCACTAGATCTTTCAAAGGTTTTTGACAGAGTGAGCCGCAAAATGATATAGTAAATAAGGTAAAAACTATTGGAATGGATGAGAAAGTGTATGGTGGGTAGAAGAATTTTTAAAAGGTAGAAAAGAAAAAGTTAGCTTAGGAAATGCAGCATCAAAAGAAGTGGAAGTAAAAATGAAAGTGCCACAGGGTAATGTATTGGAACCATTGCTATTCATTATTCTGATGAATAATTGTGTTGGTTTAGTACAGAATTTGTATTATCTGCGGATGACATAATGCTATATAAAAGGATAAAAACGGAAGAGGACTGCAAACAGCTGCAGGGTGATCTGGACAGGATACCTAGTTGGGTTGGTAAACATGAGATGAAGATAAATGCAATGAAGATATAGCTTATTAGATACACAGATAAAAAACTAAGGTTGATTATGATTAAAAGGTGGGGATACAATTGCTTGTTAAAGACTTGAAATGTAAATATCTTAGTATTACATTTGATAACAAGCTTAACTGGGCAGGACACATTGGACGGGCAGTAGGAAAAGGTTTCAAAACTCTGCACTTGTCGGTAAGAGTGATGAGGGGATGTACGAGAGAAGTAAAGGAAATGGGTTACAAAACTTTTGTCAGACCATTGCTTGAATATGGTAGTGTAGTATGGGACCCACATTTTAAGTATCAAATACAGGAGTTGGAGAGGGTGCAAAAAAGGGCTGCTAGATTTGTTTCTGGAAATTATTGCAGAATGCAGTCAGTAACAGATATGATAAAAGAGCTGGAATGGGATTCATTGCAAGACAGGAGCAGGGTGAAGAGGGTCATAGGAGTCTACAAGGCGTATACTGGTGATGAGGCATTGAAAGATATTGGCATAAGAATTAAAAGTAATGCATGTATGGGAAAAGATAACCATGACTACAAGCTGACACTCGATTTCAGGCACAAAGGTGTAGGAAGATTCTGTTTTTAGGTAAGGGTGTCAGGGATTGGAATAAATTACCAAGAGAAATAATGAATAATTTACCAATAAAGTTGAAAGAATTTAAAGTTGAAATTTCGACCGGGGCAAATGTAGGTGGGTGCATGAAAAGACTAAGAAGGGTGCTTAGGGAAATTGCTCCATTGCAATCAAAATTAAATTAAGCATCTTTGATTTTCGAACGGCAGTATTACTGGAGTTTGTGGTTACTTTGAAATATAGCCTGGACGTTTTGTTAATGTATAAGGAACGAAGGATCTAGTTCTGTAATTCGCGCGATGTAGCATAAGATTTTAGGATTCCTAGTTGATTTTTTTTAATTTCTGTGGTTCCTTATTGCTTTCGTCAAATAGTTCGTAAGTAATTCGAACTTTATGACGATTTAAACTACAATCTAAAGTGTACATTACAAAATCAAGGTTATGAACGTTACTTAATAACAACTGCGACTGCAACTGCGAAAAATAAATTCCCTGGTCACTGTATTCAAACCTTCCTTTCTGTCGGGCTTCGTATCTAGCTGACGTATAATCACCGTTTTACTTTTTGCCGTAACAGCAAAATTTCCTACTCCGGAGCTATTAGTTTATCAGTTGCATTAATTTTCACGCTTTTAAACGAATAGTATGATTGAATATATAATAATGTTCTTGCTCTGATCTCTGAAAAGAAATGAGTAAATGTGACAGTATGGCTAGGAAGTTGAAGGTTTTTAGTGCTGGTAAAATGCGAATTAATAATGACTTTTCCCAAACTAACTATTCATTTTAAGATTCTTATTGTTGAGTATTGTACATTTATATCTGTGAGGAATGTTCTGGTGCTTGATGTATCTTTGGAGATGTATCTTTGGAATTGTACATGTGTGAGTTGGAGTCGTTGTCTGGCTGTTGAACTGAAAACATGTGGGTAGAAAGTTGTAGTGTGTGTGCCTCAATAAACGTATTATTATTACAGCAAACCTTATTGTGTAGTGAACATTAATTAACATGGTAGCAGAGCGTGGTTTAGTGGTTTAGTGGTTGAGTGGTTGAGTGGTTGAGTGGTTAAATGGTTGAAAAAAAAGGTCTGTGGCTTTCGTGTATTCAAGAAGTTTGATTTCAAGTAATAATGGCTGACATTGTAATACCGTGCTTTGACGGCGAGGACTATGGAAATTGGAAGAAAAGAATAACGATGTATTTAAAGATGAAGACATGTTATACAGTGGCTTCAAGAGAGAAAACAAGTATGGATAATGCTGAAATTTGGGAAGAAGGAAATCTGAAGGCAGTAAACTACATCTATAGTGCTATTACGAATAAGCAACTTGAGTTTGTGAGTGATAAAGTGAATGCATATGAAATAATGACTAAGCTCGACGAATTATACTCCAAGGAATCGACTGCACTCCAAATAATTTGTAGAAACAAACTGGAAAAATTGAAGTTAAAAGACTACAAAGAAACAGCGACATACTTTAGTGATTTTGAAAGGACAGTAAACGAATTGAAAGCTGCTGGGGCTAAAGTGACTGAGAAAGAAAAATTAAACTACATGTTAAGAACTTTGCCGGACTGTTTGTGCTACATTGGTGACTTGGTCGATGTTTTGAAAGAAGAAGATCAAACTGTTGAATTTTTTAAAAGTAAAATTCGATTAATGGACTTGAAAGACAAAGGTGAAAGTGAATCTGTAAAATCAAATGCATTCCATAGTATGAGAAAATCTGGTACAAGTCGTCAGGAACAATTGTGTTGGGGCTGCGGAAAAGGAGGACATTTCAAGAGAGAGATTGCCGTCGTCAAAATGAAGAAAATGAAAGAGGCACATGGAATCACGGCAGGCAGTATCAAAGAAGCAGCAGAGGAAGTAACCATCAAAGTGGAAACTTCAGAGGTCACAACAATGATCAACCGTGGAGCGGAAGTAAGCACAAGGGATCCAGAAACGACCGGTATCGGCGAAGTCAAGAATGCCAACAAAGTGAAAGTGTAAGTGCAATGGGATCAAGAAACGGCCAGTATCGGCATGGTGAAGAATACCACCAAAGTGGAAGTGAAACAGGCAGTTTTGTAACAGAGGTTAGGAGATTGATGGTGCAAAATAAAATGAATACAGGTAACAAAGAAAATATTAAAATTGATTGGTTATTGGATAGTGGTTGTACAGATCATGTTGTAAATAATGAAGAGTATTTTTCTGAGTGTGTAACTTTAGAAAAGCCTGTAGAGGTAAAGATTGCTGATGGGAAAATTTTGAAAGCAACTAAGATAGGAAATGCAGTTAGTTATTTTTCAGTTTATGGTAAATTGATTCAAATTAATATGGAAAATGTATTTTATGTTAAAGAAATGACTAGAAACTTGATTAGTTATGCGAAAGTAACAGACAAGCACAAGATTGTATCTGTAGGAAATGTTTCAAAAGTTTTTGATGGAAATAACAGGCTAATTGCAATTGCTATGAAGGAAGGTAATCTGTATAAAATGACAAGTAGCATTTTTAAGGAAGATGTTAATGTAAATATTGTGAGTAACAGTGATTCTATGACTGAAAAGGAGAGATGGCATCGCATATTAGGACATGTAAATTTTAACTATTTAAATACTTTGTGTAAAGATCAATTAGCAGTTGGTTTACCTAAAAGTTTAGAATCTGAATATATGAAGTGTAAAGTTTGTATTGAAAAGAAAATGCGCAATTTACCTTTTGAAAATAATAGAAGCAAAGTAGAAGGAATTTTAGAAATTATTCACACTGATTTAAATGGGCCTCACTCAACTCTTAGTTTGAATGGTGAAAGATACTTTCTAACTTTTATAGATGATTATAGCAAAGCAGCTCATGTTTACCCTATCAAATCAAAAAGTCAAGTTTATATGTAAATGAAATTGAAAATTTGACAGGTAAAACTATTAAGAAACTGAGATGTGATAATGGAAAGGAATATTTAAATTCTGATGTTTATCAATTTGTAAAGGAAAAAGGAATTGTTTTAAATGTTTGCCCTCCCTATGTACATGAGTTAAATGGTACAGCTGAATGATATAATAGATCTATCATGGATATGTCACGGTGTTTGCTAGCTGAAGCAAAAGTAGATAGGAGGTTCTGGCCTGAAGTAGTTTGTACAGCAGTTTATCTTAAAAACAGAACTTTAGCTAATACTATTGAAAAGAAAACTCCATATGAAATTTTACTAGGAAAGAAACCAAATGTTAAACATCTGAAGCTATATGGTAGTAAAGTTTTTGTAAGAGTACCTGAACAATTGAGAAAGTCTAAATGGGATCGTAAAGCTGATATGGGAATTTTATTAGGTTATAGTGAAGTTGGATACAGAGTATTAGTGAATAATAAAATTGTTGTTGCAAGACATGTTGATATTGTAGAGAATAATGTTAATCTTATCCACTTAAAGGGTTATGATTCAGAGAGTGATTCTAGTGATCAAAATGAATCTGTAGATGAGGAAAGGAAAGAAGGAGATGTTAAAGGAGGTTTAAACAGTGATAAATGTAAATTGACTAGGTCAGGTAGAAAATGTAAAATGACAGATAGATTTAATGATTATGTCTGTAGCAATAACATTTATGTAAACGTTTGTTATGCTGATAGTCCAGATAATTTCAAGGAGGCGATTAATTGTAAAGAGTCAGTGTATTGGAAACAAGCAATGGACAAGGAGATTGACTGTTTGTATCAAAACAAAACATGGAAACTAGTAAAGAAACCAGAGAATGTAAATGCTCTTCATGTAAAGTGGGTTTATACAAAAAAAATCAGATAACACTTATAAAGAAAGACTAGTTGTAAGGGGTTTTCAACAAAAGGAAGTTGTGGATGATATATATTCACCAGTGACTAAGATGCAGACATTGAAACTTTTACTGTCATACTGTTGTCAAAATGGTTTAGCTATAGAGCAAATGGATTTTGAAACTGCATTTCTTAATGGTAAAGTTTTATCAGAGGTTTATATAAATCAGCCTAGAGGGTATGAAGATGGTACTAATAGGGTTTGTAAATTGAATAAAGCATTGTATGGTTTACCAGAAAGCCCTAGAGCTTGGTATGATTGTTTTGATGAATTTATGAGTGATCTAGGTTTTGCAAAATGTGAATTTGATTATTGTCTGTATACTTTGATCGATGGAGATGATGTAAATTATTTAATAATATTTGTTGATGATCTATTAATTTGTTGTAACAGTAAAAGGAAAATAGATAAAATCAAGAATCTGTTGTCGAAGAAATTCAAGATGAAAGACTTGGGTCAAGTAAAAACCTATTTAGGAATTAATATAGATTACAATCTGGAAGAAAATGTTATGAGTTTGAGTCAGGAAAATTACATCAATTCCTTAGCCTCAAAGTATAAAATTGTAAACTCAAAATTGTATGATACACCAATGGAAGTTAATTTAAAATTAGAACCTGTGAATGAAGTATGTCCAGACATTAGACCTGATATCAGTTACAGTGTTAATTACTTAAGTAGATTTCAGAATTGTTACTGTAAAGTTCATTACATGTATGCATTAAGAGTATTAAAGTATTTGTATTTAACGAAAAATTTGGAATTAAATTTCTGTAGAAATGAAAATGTAAAAACTTTGGATTGCTATGTTGATGCAGATTGGGCAGGTGATATTGTAGATCGAAAGTCCACGACGGGGTATGTAATTAGATTGTTTGGAAATTCAATATTTTGGAAATCTAGAAAACAAGGAAGTGTCGTTAAATCTTCCACTTTTGCTGAATATATTGCCTTGTCAGAAGCTGTTACTGAACTAAAGTATTTTTTGGATGTATTAAAAACTTTTAATGTAAATATCAAAGGACTTGTCCAATTATATGAAGATAACTCAGGAGCAGTAAATATTGCGAAGTATGGTCATTTTTCGAAGAACTCCAAATTTATTGAAGTACACTATCATTTTGTAAATGAGTGTTATACAAATGGTGTAATAGACATTGTGAAAATAGACTCTAACGAAAACATTGCTTACATATTTACGAAGGCATTGTGTAAAGTTAAGTTCAAAAAGTTTAGAGAGATGTTGAATGCGAATTTATAGAAGTACAGATATAAATGTAAGGAGGCGTGTTGAGTATTGTACATTTATATCTGTGAGGAATGTTCTGGTGCTTGATGTATCTTTGGAGATGTATCTTTGGAATTGTACATGTGTGAGTTGGCGTCGTTGTCTGGCTGTTGAACTGAAAACATGTGGATAGGAAGTTGTAGTGTGTGTGCCTCAATAAACGTATTATTATTACAGCAAACCTTATTGTGTGGTGAACATTATTTAACACTTATTACGTTTAAGATTTTTACCACGTTTGATTCACGTATTATGTTTATTTTAGTGTACAAAACTGACAACTAAATAGTATACATATTAATTACTCAGTTAGTTAGAAATATACCTTATTTTATTTTTCAGGTACTTGTACATCTATATCCTTAAGCAGAGTATTGAAGACGAACTCAATTGTCTTAAAAAAAAGTTCTACTGACGCAATAAATGATATAATGAGTGTTCTGAGATAAAAAAAAATGGAACAAATGTTTTGAAGAGTCAAAAGAATTTTCCGAGAAATTTGCGATGGAAATTTAATGCCCCAGAACAGTGCCGATATAAATGCATAGAGCCAAGATCCTACCTGTTCAATCAGTTGAAGAGTATTTCGGTTGGGCTGTATACATCATACTTCTAGATTCTATAATAAAAGATCCAAAAGACCATTTGTCTCCTGAAATACTTTATTTCAACTAGTCGTTTTTGTACCGAAAGTCAATTATACCTATACTAATGAAGACGTTGAAACAATTAAGCAACTCGCATTCGATTATAAGCAGATAATAGACGACACTGCATTATCAGTCATTATAAGCGAATATTGGCTGTGGATAGTAAAAAGGTAACGGAATCAGAACATTCCACAAGTCGATTTCCAATCTAATATAAAAATTTCATGCTAAAATATATCCCATCGTAAACACATATTTGTGTATCTTGCCACACTACCAGATAGTGTCCTATTGGCAGAGAGATCTTTTTCTGCTCTCAGGAGGCTCAAAACTTGACTTCGAGCATCACTGGCAGAAGACCATCTGACTGGACCGGCACTTCTGCACGTTCACAAAACCATACTCTTTCTAGTGGAGGAAGTCATAGCAAGATTCGCGAGAGTTCAGAAGAGAATAATTGATTTTGTTATTTGATAAAATTATTTTGACATATTGCAATTAAATTAATTTATCTTTTACTTATATATAGGTACTATTATAATTTTGAAGCATGTCCTAGTTAGATCTCGACTATGTGACCCCCCCCCCCCTGACCCAAAGGCTGGATCCGCCCTTGGTGGGAAGGGGGAAAAGGGATGCGTTATGGAAACCAAATGTAGGCAGTATATTTCTGTTTATTTTAAAGTATATGTGTACAAATTTCCGTACAAATCGGATAAAATCTGTAGGTTTTTTCCAATTATGGGGTGTTATGGGGAAGAGGGGGTGGTTTTTTTGAAATTTTATTTCTTAGAAACCCTCCCGGACGTGCACTCGACAACTCACCAAAGTTTCTCCGTAATCGGACGAACGGTTTAGGAGCGCATAGAGGACAGACAGACAGACATCAATTTTTATATAATAGACTAGCAGTTGCCGGTGGGTTTGTCCGCTTTAAAGTGTGTTACGGTATAAAAGTTTTTGTTACTTTTCAGAATACTACCACCAGAAAAATTTCCCCTTTAGGATTGAAAATATCGTCAACTGCTTACTTGGCTTTTATTCTTCAATGAAAAGTGTACCTCAAAGCCGGAACGCAGGTAACAAAGGTGTAAAGCGTTACATACATTACTCACTTTGCGGCATTAGACCGTTGAGCAGAATCTGACGTCATTGTAGTCAGAATTTGGCATGGCAGCCACCTTCTGCCCAGTGGCGTACCTAGGGTGGGGCAGGTAGGGCACGTGCCCTGGGCGCCATTCAAAAGGGGGCGCAAAATTCGCAAATTGTTAAACTTTCAAATCAAAATAAACCAAAAATATAATTCATTTGCAAATATTCCCGCAATACCAGAGTGCGGCTGGTGAGCTTACGCGAAAGTGCGAGAAGGAATTTGTAAACAGCTAATCGGAACATGATCGGAAGGTGTACAGGTATCATTGTTCTGTCTCTTTGAATGGATCAATAATAGCGGCCCCCGCCCCGCGCCCGCAGGGCCGCCGCAAGCGGGCGTGCAAGGCGTGCATCGCACGCGGGCGGCACATCGAGGGGGGCGGCAAAACGAGTGATCGACAGCCGCCCCGCGCGCGATAGTTGCCACTCCATTGTCGCCGCGACGAATTTTTTTTTTTTTTTTTTAGCTCAACAGCTGCTTCGTGCGGCCAGCGACACTCGGGATGGCAACAATGGGGGCGGCAAAAAATGCTCAAAGGGGCGGCATTCTCACAGTTTTTTGACCGGGTTCGGAAATTTTCGAGATCCACCACTGGCTGTAGTTAGACAGGGGGCGGCATAATCGGTATTGCACGCGGGCGCTCAAACAGCTAGCGGCGGGCCTGCGCGCCCGTAGTGGCGAATATTGTTCTAAGGATATAAGACAAGCGATACCTTCTCCATTGCTTAATTACTGATGAGATGATTGTAGTGGCACCGTTGTGTATTTTATTCGCATTATATGCCTCGCGAGCTAGCGTGAAGCTACTTTATTTCGCAATGGTACCAACATCAATATGAATCTTTCAAAAAAGAGAGAGAGAGGGGGGGGGGAGGGGCTGATTGACTGAAAAACGACGAAAATTGCTGGATGAATTAGCACAAAAATCCAGCATTAACTTCAAGAAATTCTTGAAGAGTCCGCTACTGGAAGTTCGACATGTTCCAAAGAATTGCCTATATCGACATCTACAATAAAATTCAAAGTATCCAACACTGATTCAGCACACGACGAGGAGGATTTAACTTTGGATAATACTGAGCGTGACGAGAATAACAGCGGTAGGGCTACGAGTTCTAAGGCTAATGAAGAATTTTTTTTTGCAAACATTAATATTTTAGCAGGAGGAAAAGTTGGTGGAGGTGGAATGGTGGATGATGTAGAAAACCCAATTACTGTCATACCAGAAATAACTAAGCAGCATGACCTTGGTCTTCTACACTTTGATAAGATAAATGGGAAATAAATTCTGTCAGATCGTTTGAAAACGAAAGGATTAAAATGGGTTCAAAATATTTTCAAAATACTTATGGTCCTTTACAACCTACAAATAACCGTTGTATGACAAAAGCTGGTCTAAGAAGAAACTAGAAAATCGCGGAGGAGACGTAACTTGCTCATGGCTAGTCTATTCCCCGTCTATTCTTTTTTTTTTTTTACATCTGTCATCTTTTCATAATTAGACAATCTATCTTAATTAGAGCATGAAGATAGATTTATCCTCTGGAAAGCATCTTAAAGGCCCAGTGCCCACGAAAATGCTAAGAATCATTGTGAGTACTTCACCCAGTGGAATGAAATTGAAAGAAATTTTGCTGCAGCTGAAGAAATTATTGACGTTGAACTTCAAACCCAGGTCAAGACAGAAAAACAAAAGTGGCGTAATGTATTAAAGAGAATCATTCACTGCATCAAATTTCTTGGCACTCAAAATCTTGCCTTACGAAGTCACAGACACTTAGTACATGCGATGGACCCTGAATCAGATAATGATGGTTATTTCCTTGGATTAATAAAGCTCCTGGACATATTTGACTCCATGATGAATAACCATCTTGTTAAGATTAAAAGTCATCCTGTCACCACATCTTAATTTTTGCCTAGTGTTCAAAATGAGTTCATTCATCTGATGGCAAGCATTGTTAGCCAATGTTTAGTGCGAAACATTCGAAAATCGAAGTACTAAGGTCTCATGTTTGACTCTACTCCTGACCGTGCACATCGTGAGCAGATGTCATATGTTGTGAGATACATAGAAGTTGATTTTGAGAAGAAATTAGTCCGCATTAGAGAGTCCTTTCTCAGTGTCTTTCATATGAGTCAAAAGAACGCTGGAAGCTTAGGTGATGAAATCCTTAAACAGCTAGAGATTGACGGTATGGATAAACAGAATGGCCATTCACAATGTTACGAGAACGCTGCTGTGATGGCTGGGCACCGAACTGTTGTTCAAGAAAGAATATGTTTGTGAATTACGATAATCATTTACTCAATTTGGTTGGTGTACATGCAGCCAAGCATGATACTATAATGGACATCTTTTCGGGACTACTTACGTGTTCTTTTCTCGTTCCAATCTGTGCTTGCAAAAACTTAAGAACTCAGAGTCTGAAACAAGATGCACTGCAAAGGTCGAAGCAGTTAAACCAGTTAACAAATACCTTGAAGAAATGCTGAAAGTTCTCCAAGACATGAAAGACGATGGCAATCAAACTAGTGAAGCAAGAAGTGAGGCAAGACTTCTATAAAATCGCATGTTGGCGTACGATTATCTCACTTTGTTCCACTGACCGTGTTCAAAAGCGGCTCCAGTATCCTAGCATGAATCGAGACCATTTTACAAATGAAAGAGAGAGGTTGGTTAGTGACACACTCGAGAAAGGTTTCAATATTTGCCAGGAATATTATCTGATTGAAAGATGCCGAAGGCGAAAAAAACGTATGGCTGGAGAGTATGCGAAGGACGCTGGGTTGAGTGCTTAGTAAGAAATAGAACGATTTATGAAGGAATCACTGTATCGTGTTGTGTGTGAAATGAGTGAAAGGTTCGGTCGTCTGCATGAAACCAAAGCCAGATTTGGATTTCTCCTAGATATTAAAAAACTGTGTTCAGGCACTGGCTATTGCAACCATTTAAAAAATAAATCTAAAATATTATGATACTTCCATGGTTGTGATGTTATCGGAGAACAGATACAAAGAAATATTGGAGGTTCTAATGCTAATATCCACAAGAAAAAAGATAATCATAAAAAGATCTGAAGAGCTTCTTGAATTTATTGCTCAGTAATGAGAAGAGAGCGTCTTTCCGAACCTGCGCATTTCAATACAGGTTATGCTTACGATTGCAATATGCATGGCAAGTTGCGAGCGAACTTTCAATAAGCTAAAACTAATACTTTCGTATTTGGGGGCTACAATGTGTCAAGAAAGGCTTTGCTTAGTGTAGAGCGAGAAGAAATCGAAGAAATATAATTCGAAATTGTTATTAATCTATTTGCATCGCAGAAGGCAAGGAAGTTGCAATTTTAATCTTAATATTATGAAATAATTTTGTTCTAAAACAAAAATAAAAGTGTTTATTAATATTTATGATTTTTTATTTTGTATTTAAATAATTTACGAAAGGGCGCAACTTCGATGCTTGCCCTAGGCGCCATTTCGGATTGGTACGCCCCTGCTTCTGCCCTCCAAATCCACTGTGCACCATGGAATATTAGTAGTAATCAGTTTGGTAGACTGTGTTTCAACCGTATCACCACCTTCGTTAATATAGCTCCTTGAAAATTAGAACTTTTTCCACATTTTCATTTTTCACATGTATTGTGATACATATTTTACTAACGAAATGACTGTGTGATACCTGAAATGTTACATTATTTCATGTCCGCAACTGAAGACATCTTCTTGCGAACTTACAGACAGTACGACTTTAAAAAATGTTTATGTTAAGTACAGATTTATATTTCCTGCTCTAGAACTATTATTATTGATCTTTTGATACAATTTAAGTACAACGCGATACATGTCACCAAATTGGCGCCCATGAAAGTACCTTAAATAACTAATAAAGTTTCAGTTGCCATTCTGATTCAAGCTGTATATCAACCAAGCCACAAAATCCGCCTATATTGCCGCTAGAAAATCAAGGGTTCTATCACCAGCGCATTAGTACATTCACTAAATTTCATGTTAGTGATGTCATGAATTGCAATATAAACTGTACCCGTATCGGGCGGCTCCATGGTCGGCGTCTGCTTCCATGTTAGGAACGCCTGCTCGTATAAACTCCAGGACTAACAAACTTGGTTTTACTCTCGGACTATCCCACCAACTATCGTGATGGCAAAACATAAGGAAAATACTATCCCAGCCGCTTCAATCCGGGGCCAGTTCTCTGGTCCAAGTAGGGCAAAGGATTCTAGGGGCCATACACCATCATCAAAACAGAAACACTTTTTTGGCACACTCAACATTAATACTCTTTTGAAAACAGGTAAACAAATGGAATTAATCATTGATTAAATACAAGATCAAATTGCTGGCTAAGCAAGAAACAAGGTATATGTCAGATGAAATTTCAGCAGCAGGCAACTACAGAATACACAGGGACGATCAGCAGTAAAGGTAAGGAGGTCTGATAAAACGAAGAACACTATGGTAATAATTGGGACAGCTTTCTTTGTTCACAATTCAATAACTGAATCCATAGTAGACTTCAGATTCGCTTCTGCAAGGCCTTCTATTTTAACATTGAGAGGTGGAAACAAATTTTACCCTGTTTTCAATGCCCACGCTCCTATTAATGAAGACATTAGGAAGAATCCAAATAAGGTAGAAGAATTTTGGTCTCAGCTTGAAGAGGAGCTGTTCAGAACCACAGAAAAAATGGGAGACTTCAATGCCCAAATTGGAAAGGAAATTTAGGAAAGTAGTGGGCGAATACCCAGCTCATCAACGACAAATGGTGAAAGAATGATAGATGTTTTTGAATTATTTGGCAGGAAAATAATGTCCACTCACTTCAAGAAGACCACAAAGCAGATGAAGACTTGGCAATCTCCCAATTCAATTCTAGGCGAGTTTCAAATCGATCATGTAGCTACTAGCAATCCAAGGTAAGTAATGAACGTCAGAGTACAGAGAGGGGCTAACATTAACTCAGATCACTATCTGACGAGGGTTAAAGTGAAACTAATCCCCAACAGTAGCACTAAGAGAGCTCCCAGGATTCAGAAATATAGAATAGAAGAATTTAAAATCAACAAAACAATAATTGAAATGTATCATAAGGAACTGGATATGTTGGATTCTTATGAATGGAACAAAATAGGACAGAGAATACAGGAAGCAGCAAAACAAACGCTTTTCATAGCCAAGAAGAAGAAAAACCCATGGTGGAATGACGAATGTGAAGATGCTCTGCAAAGGCATTTTGTAGCTTGGAACAAATGTAATTTCGAGGTGTTCAAAGTCGAAAGGAAAAGTAGCACTAAGATCAACAGAAAAGTGAAACTCAAATTTGAAAAGGAGCAACTAAAAATTATAGAAGAAATCTGTAATAGAAACAACACCAGAGATTTCTATCAAACCTTTAAGTCCAAAATTCAAGGTTATTCTCCGCATAACCTTTGCTTCCGGAATGATCAGGGTAAACTAATTCTCAATAATAAAGGAAACTTCGAACATCTGGCTAAATACTTTAAGCAATTACTTGACTGTGAACCCCCTCAAAATGAAATGACATTTTTTGAAACAAGCATTAAACTTCCAGACTCTGCTCCGCCAAATAAGAAAGAAATAAGGTAAATTATAAAGAACCTTAAGAACAATAAGACATCTGGAAAAGATTCCATTGTTGCCGAGCTTATTAAGTATGCTGGAGAGAAGGTAATAGACCAACTTGAGAGACTTTTCCAACAAATCTGGCTTAAAGACGAGGTACCAGAAGAGTGGAGGGACGCTGTCATCCATCCGTTACACAAAAAGGGAGACAAATCAAATGTGAATAACTACAGAGGTACGTCACTACTAACTGTACGATACAAAATACTCTCCAAAGCACTGCAGCGAAGAATAAAGAAATACATAGATCGACAACAAGGAGAATAACAGGAGGGATTTAGAAAAGGACGATCATGTGCGGAACAGATCTTCGCTATCAAGATCTTGATGAAAACGAAGATATTAGCAGGGAATTAAAAGGTGATCATGACTTTTGTGGACTTCAAGAAACCGTATGATACTGTAGACCGAGATGTGCTAATAAAGGTTTTGAAACATTCGGAATAGACGATAAGACAATATCACTGATACAGCAAACTTTAAAGAACACCCAGTCTCAAGTTATTAGGAGAACTATCAGAACCCTTTGAGATCAAAACAGGAGTAAGGCAAGGTGACGGACTATCCCCACTATTGTTCAACCACATCTTGGAAAAGGTCATCAGGGAATGGCGGAAAGCGATATGTCAGTCGAACATCCTAAATCGAATTCGATTAGGACACCAGAAGAATGGCTTGACATTTGAATGTCTCACTTTTGCGGATGACCTCGTGTCCTTTGCAAGAGATCTGGAGACCGCAATCAAACTGATAGAAGTCTTGATGGAAATAGCTGAGAAAGCATGATTACAAATATCGTTTGAGAAAACGGAATACGTGAACATGACGCAAAAGACCAGACATGGACAGTGAAGACTAAATATGGTGATATTAAAAGAACAGAGAAGTTCAAATACCTTGTTGAAATTTCGACTCCCAATGTTAATGAAAAGGCTGCAGTTGAAGATAGGGCGAGAAAGATGGAAACAGCTTTCAGGATTTGTGAAAAGACATACAAATCGAAATTACTTTCCCATCAGGCGAAATACAAGCACTATAGTACTGCAGTGAAGCCAGAATGTTTACAGGCAGCAGAAACACTAGCCAGAAAGGGTTTGACGGAAATAGAAAAGCAAGAAAGAAAGTTTCTAAAGAAAATCTTGGGACCAAAAAAAGTGACAGGAAGCAACTTAATTTCCGTTTGAGATCGATCCAAGAATTATACGACAAGTTTGAAAAGGTATCAAACACAATTACGAAGAGGAGATTAGCTTTCTATGGCCACATCAAGAGAATAGAACCAGATAGATTGGCAAAGAAAATACTAAACTTTCAAGAGAACAGCAAGACTCAAGTTCCGTGGGTGTAGGAAGTCCATAAGGATCTGAAAATCATGGAAGTCATCCAAGCAGAGGAAAAATTGAGGAGTAAAGGATCTGACTGAAGAAAAACCAGTCAGGAAAGGAGGGAATTTTCAGATGAAGAAAAAGCAAGGGTGAGCCAGAGAATGAAAGAGTACTGGCGACGGAGGAAGGAAACTCAAAAGAGGAAATGAAGTTGCGTAGTTGTAGTCCATAGATGGCTGAAACGAAAAGGAATAAATAAATAAATAAGCTGCATTCTTTTTTTTTAACTGCTTTACGTCTCTCAATAGCTAGGTCTTTAGAAACGGGAAAGGATGGGGGCAAGGAATGGGAAGGAATTCGGCCATGGCATTTTAAAGGAAGCATCCCGGCATTTGCCTGGAGTGATTTGGGTAACCATGGATGCCCGGACGGTGATTCGAACCGCCGTCCTTCCGAATGCGAGGCCAGAACGATATCCGTTACCCCACCACGCTCTGTAAAGCTGCTTTCATAAGCGCCGTATTAGTGACGATGTGTATCGCAGTGTAAACTACTCCTAATTTGGCTTCTTGAAACGTAAAGTTTCTACCTTAGACCATTGAATACATTAGATTCAAGTGAAGGATTCATTAGTTATTTGTAGAATATTGAACAGTAAGCAAAAAACACTATTGGAACTGGTTACTATTTGAACTGATTTCTACAACAACAAAAATTTGGACAAAAAAAAGGTTATTTTAAGTTTTAAATTTTCGTAAATATAATTTGTAATGTTACAGAGAGTGTATAGTAGGGAAAAAAAAAACACAACACACACAGGCAATAAATTGAACCGAGATTGAATAGAAACCACTACATATTTAATACAATGTTACATATTTGTCATGAACATTCAAAAAAAAATTCGCACACGATCATTTTGTCACTTTTAGTAAACCGACTTTTATTGCTGGTATACCCTTAGTATTGCACATTTTTTTCCACGCTTTGAATTTTCACGTATATTATGACGCATATATTACGAACGAAATTACGGTGCGATACCTTAAATGTTATACCATTTCATGTATGCAACTGAAGACGTCTCTTCGTGAACTCACCGACAGTACGACTTTTTTTTTTTAAATGAGGTTAAGTACAGATTTATATTTCCTGCTTCCTAACTATGATTTGTCAAGTGCATCAGTTTTAGCGCTTTTAAACTAAACACACACATCCATATGTCAGAGGCCTTTTGCTTTTTTTCTGAAAAGAAGTGTTTGTGATATACATAAAAAGCAAAGAGTAAATGTGGCACTTCCGTGTAGGAAGTAGGAAACTCTTTGGAGTTTGTGAACTTTTAATGGCAACTTCTAAAGGAACAATTCGTTTTTGCGGGATAAAAACTATCGTATGTCACTTCGCACACAATTTACTAACTTCATGCCAAATTTCATTTAAATCTGTTGAGCTATTAAGGCGTGATTGAAGCCGACAGTACATGCATACTTTCTCATTTATATAGATAGATTCTGAACTGCAATAAGACTGTACGCTGAGAGTTTAACAATAACACGAATATAAGGAGAAATCAATAATTGAGGACAAAAGAGGCAAAATCCGCAGATAATAAAATCCTAATTAAAAAAAAAGTGGATCTACGTACATTTCCGTAGGGTTGGCAGCACTGCACCTGGACTCGAACTGACTAACTCATCGTTAGGCGTCGGACGCAATCACAGTGCCGAAACCACTGCGATTTATTTTCAGTTACTATCGAATTAGTCTTTCTTCTCAGAACAATTTTATTGTTTCAATATGAATACTAAAGTGCCTCAAAAGAAAGGAAAAGTACGTCATAAGGAGGATATAAGTTTCCATTTAAACACATGTGAGTGAAAGATTCCGAATTTGAAATTTATAATCAAATTAATACGATCATTCATAATTATTGTGCCCTTGAAGTTAGTGTTTAAAACTATAACACATCTTCAATTATATAATAAAGCTGAGTCAATTGCTTGATACATTACCCTCAACGTCCCCAGTGCAACGACTGGCATTTTATGCCCGTTGTTCAAGTCCACCGTGGTAGCCATGTCTGCGTTGTCGACGCTACCGGTGCCAGATGATCCTTTATACAACTGAATCCAGTCGTTTTATCTTCACACTCGACACATAACTGCAAGCACTCGAAATCAGCTCTCTACTCATGACGTAACTTCAAACGAAACTGTGCTTAAGAAGGATGTTATTTCACCTGTCAACCGCGCGCAGCGCTGGTAGTCACTGTTTGCGCTAAAGATTTCTAGCTTTCAGTTTCCTCGTGAATAAAATCTATCTCTGGTTGAAGTTTGATACATCTGAAGAAGAAATTCTTGCTCTCACTGTAAAAAAAGATGATTTTTTAAATACTATTAGTCAATGTTAATGTTGTTATATGAGTTAGAGTGAGGTGTAGTTGATAGGGAGTACATAGTGTCTGTTTTTGTTAGTAGGTTGGTTGTTCCTTGATCAGAAAGCGATAGTGCAAATCACGAAATGGATTTTCGGGAACCGCATAATATTGTATAACAGATTGCTCTCCAAGCAGCCTGCTGAATATTATTTTATTACTTATGTAATGTAACAAGTATGTCTGTTACTATATCAATCTTATTAGGGTACGGTATTTGGTTATACCAAATGTTTCATAATGTGACATCATCTAAAACCTTGAGCGCGCACCATAAATATTGTTCCTTCTCTACATAGGAGACAAAGTCGCGTGATTTCTGTCTCAGAGATTGTCACTAGCGATTATCTCTACACATTCGCAGACAGAAATCGCAGAACTTTTGCCTTCCGTTTTAAATGGGAGACCTGAGACAATTGCCATACAATGTTACGCAATATGTTGTAGTCACAGCTGGGCAGAAAACCGTTAATCGTTAATTAACAAAGTTAACAAAGTAGTAAAAAATGAAATTTTTAAGTTAACCTATAAAGTCATTAACGTTCTTCTTAACTCCCGTTAACTTTAGTCCGTTGCTGCCAACATTTCGTTTGTTTGAATTTTGCACCACGGGACGTTGTTACGTTCGGTAAGTCGAATAGCGAACGAATTAGGAAACGCGAGTGCGAGAGTGATTCATATATAACTGTTATGTTAGGTATGGTGCGGGAGTGAGTCGAAACGCTAGAGTTGTGGTTTGTATTTTACGTCTGCAGCCTGGCGTTCACTACTCGTTTCAAATTCGATCGGTTATTGATTTTCATATTTTTATAACCTAACTTTTTAGTTTGTGTCGGTTTGGAGTTTGTTAGTGAAATAATTTAAATTGACGTTCATTACATGATTACATCATGAAAACTGAGGATCTAGAAACTGTTTGTGAAAACAGCGACGCTATCAATAGCAACGAGAAGATTAAGAATCATTGGCCACATTTATGCGAATGTCGGCATTTAAATCAAGATTGGGAGAACGGTCGATTTATGAATTCAATCTGTGTTTGCCTAAATTTTCCATAATCAAGGCTCACGTTTCTAGCGTTAATAATCTTAAACAGCACATGAAGAGGATGCATACATCCAAATGTTTACAGTTTGACAAGAAAGTAAAAACAGGGTCAACTCGTGGGAAAGAGAGAAACAATTCAAAGCCTTCTTCATGTTCTATGGATTCTTCTGATGTAGATAGCAACAGATGCGTTTCATTTATTTATTTTTTCATCACCATTTGCATTGTATTTACCGACAGCGGCGTATCTCAGGTTGGTGTAGACCAATGCATTGTAATCTTTTTCGTTGACAACATGATTCCACGACATCTTGTGGAATCCGATATGTTTGAGAAGCTGTTTAAAATTTTGAACCCCAGTAAGAACTCAATTTCCAGAGGGACATTGAAGACGTGTTGTTGATGGTTAACTTTTGCATTAAATTTACAAAAATGTAACGCTTATCGAAGCTAACTTTTTATGTAGGGGATTAATGAGTAACGAGCGATTTTATATCATAGTTTATTTATAAATACATAAATTAGGACGTCTGTTTGTACACACCCCAAATATTTTCTTGTTGTCAAACTGTGTGAATTGTACTAGATTATGCCTGAGGTTTATCAATAACCTTAAATCTTACGAATCGGTGGCAGTATCTAATGATAGCAGAACCAAATAATGGGCATAAACGTGTTTAAAAAATTTGCATATAACCTAAACTTATGAGAAGAGGAGATACAATAAAGAGGTAAAAAGAGTGCTGCTCCAAATTCCCCCCCCCCCACCCTCCCACCTATACCGAAGAAAAATTAAAGTGTAATAATCTAAACTAAACATAGACTAAACAAGTAAATCCATCATCAAATTTTTTGATGAATATTGTGGCTAAACTAGAGACATAGCTTTCTGTTTTATTTTGTAAGAAATCGTCATGTTTCAGTCCCCACACCTCTTCTTCCAACTGAATATAAGTTTTTCCCTCACTTCCAGTTCAGATCCTGCACATCTGATTTTCCTACCCAGCCAACATTTCTGTAATAATTTATCTCCGAATGAACAGCACAGAATTCCACGTGGACGAAGTCACTGGCACATCTAGTAATGAAATAAAAACCGTTCTGGTCATTGATAAACCATTTATCGTTAACTACATAAAAACTGGTACCGTAGTCCTAGAGTCACAGCAAATCTGAAACGCCGCACACAGACTAGATAATAATTCAATTTTGACGATCCCAGAAAGTATAAGTGAAATGATTGGAAGCCAAATTTTCTGCACATTCTTCATTGTATTCCAATAATGTAGCAAAATCCTGACTTCGTTACGAACAAACTGATTTTCTGCCCATTTCTCATCTCAGCGTAGAAGAATCTTAATTTCATATTTCCCAAATTAATGAAAACTGAACGAAAAGTAAGTATATTTGCCACAAAGGAAAGAGCTGGTAATAAGAGATAAAACGGCTGATATATTATATGGTTCTTTTGATAGTATGTACACAATGCTGTGAAACCAGTAATAATTCTACTTCTTAGGAACAAAGACTACCACATTCCCTATAATGAATTGTTAACAAGCACCTTCCTTATTAATCCAGAGAGATTGTTGCGCAATTTGATGCAAGGTTGTTTAAGGGCTCAAGTTAGCTGCCTAGTGGCTCGGTGATGACGCATCGTTTCTGAGGCTTCAAGGTTGTTGGTCAGCATATTCCACTCCTAGAGATCAGAACAGTCAGATAAACTATCACATTTGATAAGTCGTAAACATTTCACCAGGTGTAACGCAATCCTGTTGTAAAATTTAGAATTATGTTTTCTTACAAGACAACACAGTTGTGAATAAATAGTAACTTTGTTATTGGCCATATACCACAGTTGTTGCATAAATGATTCAAAATTAAACACCGTCTATCAACAACTGTTTTATTAATGTTTTCACCAGACGCCTTTAGCTCTTTTAATGAGGGGCATAGTCAATGGCTGTAAATGTATATAATATCACTGTAATATTTGTATTATTGACAAAATATTATATACTTTTGGGACAAACCCTAATGAGATTGATTTTCTGTTCGCCTCAACGCACCGAAGTTCATGCTAACTGTGAAGGATTGGTGACGAGTCCTCTTGGAAATAAAATGAGACATGGATGAATCGCCTCAGAGCTCTGGGAAGGTCGGGAACGCACGCGAGCCAAAGATTTTTTTATTTTTTTAATCGCTTCAATATTCAAGATTCAGTGAAGTTTGAAGCAATGTTACGCCATCCTATTTTTCATCAAACGCGACTAATCCGCGATGGGCACATTCAAAATATTAACAGATGCTTAATGCAGAGATGATACTCCGTGCGTGCTTGAGTTTTTAGGTGGCACAAGGCTTTAAATCAGGGGTGGCCAACCCAAATGATCTTGCGGGCCACTTTGGAAGTGGTTCATAACTCCGCGGGCCGCATATAAAATTATATATCCCCACTAGAGACAATTTTTGGAGTGAAAAATTGACACATGAATTATATATCCCCACTAGAGACAATTTTTGGAGTGAAAAATTTACACATGAATTATTATTGTGTTTACTATCATTCTTACATGTAAACATAGATAATATAATAATAATGATACTAAACGCACATTGTAAATAAATATATAACACTAAAAATTAAATATAAAAATATTTTGTAAAAGTGTGATGAATCTCGCGGGCTGGAAAAATGTTCAAGGCGGGCCGCGGGTTGGCCACCCCTGCTTTAAATGATAGTCGGAAATACATGGAACATGATGACTGGACTCTGACAGAAAAATAAGTTTGGGAGTAATTGTAGACTTTTTTTTTTTTTTTTTTGTTTGTTTGTTTGTTTTTTTTGCTTATGGCCTTACGCCTTTTCAAGGTTCATTAGAGGCGAGAAAGGATTTGGGAAGAAATTCGGTCATGGCCTTTGGAAGGAACCATGCCAGTATTCGCCTGGAGTGATTTGGCAAAAACATGGAACTGCCGATTAGGTAGGACTTCCAAAACATGATGAACAGAGAGCCTATTCAGAGATTGTCCCATCACTGGTGGCTTCATCACGACAAAGTTCCAGATAACACGGTGCTGTTTGCAAAGAAAACAGTGGAAATGCTGCTGCAGCCGTTGTAGAACTCTGATAAATCAACGCTGAACTTTTTTTTTTTTTTTTTTTTTTTTTTTTTTTTTTTTTTTTTTTTTTTTTTACTTGTGGCTTTACGCTTTGTCGACGTCGAGTTTATTAGAGGCGGGATGGGATTGGCGACAAGGTACGGGAAGAAATTCGGCCATGGCCTTTTGAAGGAAGCATTCCGGCATTTGCCTGTAGTGATTTGGGGAAACCATGGAAAATCCAAATCTGGATACCCTGACGGAGATTCGAACTCACTTCCTCCAGAATGCGAGGTCAGAGCGTTAACCGTTCACCCACCATGCTCGGTGCTGAACTTCTTTTTGCTTCCAAAGCTCAAGAGGTATCGTGTCCGTTCCCGAGATTCAAGCGACTGTGACACGAGTCTTAAAGGACATTCTAGAGGAGGACTTTAATAATGCTTCGAACAGTGGTAGAAGCGCTGGAAGCAATGTATTGGTGTAAAAGGGGCCTATTTTGAAGAGTGTATTTTATAGTAGTACCTGCATGACTGACAAATATTATACAGATTTACTTTATTATATATATACTAGCCACAAAGCCCGTCAAAATTGACGGGTTTGGAGTATTCTGGCAATTAATTTCTTTTTAGTTGCTTACCTAAACAGAATTGTTTTGAAATAAAGCTCAATGTGCTGTAATTTCTCATCCCTTGTGATGTAGCAAAACGTTTCAGTTGTCAACTTGATGCAGGTCGCATTTCAGTCAAACCACAATCTTCGCTAATAATGCGATGAAGATCGATGTGTTAACGGATGACATAAATTACATAGCCTACAGTTGAAATAATGACCACAGTGAAAACGAAGGATACTAAATTAAATCATAACAACTTCAGTATTCTGGCAAATCATTTCTTAGCAATCGCTTAAATAAACACAAAAATAAATCATAATATAATTCCTATTGCCTTGCGCAATAACAAAATGTTTCTGTTGCTATCCTAGTCCAGGTTGCATTTCAATCTAACAACAGGCAGTTTAATCATTACCGTGGTGCCACAATCTGATGATGCATTCTTGTAGAACTCGACGAAATAAATCGAAAATAAAGAATAAAATTTTTTGATATCTTTCTTGGTTTTCGAGATATAGCATGTTGAAAATCAATTATAAATGTGATTTTGGTGAAGTTTCCTCTGGTCCAGGACGTATTTCAACCTAACAACAACCACCAGGAAGAAAATAAAACACATATAGTGCATTTCCACCGTGTAGATATAGCGGTTTTGGTAATTTGTTTTTTCTGGTCCAGGCCAGATTTCACCCAAACCACCTAAATTTTGAGATACAATATCTCGAGAACTAAGCGAGATATGGAAAGAAAATGTATTATTTGTTTTCGATTTCTCTCTTCGAGTTACATACGATATCATCATCAAATTTGGCAATGTCGAAATTTTTCTTCTGTTCCAGGCCGCATTTCAACCTAACCATGTCAATTTTGAAATACAATACCTCGGGAATTAAGTAAGATATCAAAACATTTTATTCTCTACTTTCAGTTTTTTTTTCGTCGAGTTACATAAGATCCATCAACAAATTGCGGCTTCACGGTTATCGTAGAATCCCCTAACCACATACAGTACTACGCTAAACCATGGAGGAAATATTTCCTTCCTCCATGTGCTAAACATACCGCCAGAGAAACAATACTTACTTTACACGCATATTAATACATATACTTATCACATTTCAATGGTCTCATTGCATCGCGAAATAAACCAAATAAAAAATCTAGAAGGGTTCTTCAATCTTAATTTTTTATATTCGTTATTCAGAATTATACTAACACATTTGAATAGCTGACACAGTTACATGCGGCTGAAATAAGGCATCAGTAAAACCAAAGTAAATTAAAAATAAATCTTAACAGTTTACGCCATTCCAACGTAATATTAGTTTTAATGGGTGGAAGGTGATATTTTCCACCGGCCGGAAACTGGTACTGCCCTGTTGAAATTTGTATCAATTGCTTCGTTATAATGGCATCTTCTTCACATTTGCACCCTCCTTTTTTCCGAAACGTCGCCATGAATTAAATTAAAAATTCTGAAACGTAAGACGCTCCGCAACCGAAAAATGTTAGCAACACTTTCGTTAGAACGAAGTAATGAATTAAGTAACAGAAAAAAAATTACTAAAAAACGCATGCCCTCTGCTGTAACTTCAAGTGCCAATTCTAATAACAATCTATCAAAACAGCCGCTAACATTGCGAAAATTAACTTACATATATGTGATATCAACGAATACTTCTACATAAACTAATATTAAATAAATCTAAGCAACTAATAAGTATGTTCAGTCAGTTAATTTATTCGTGGATGCCTAGAAATGTTATTAAATAACGTGGATATTTCTCTGCAGTTGCTTAACTAATCAGAATTGTTACAAAATAAAGCTCATTGTAATTTATCGTTCATTGTGCTGTAGCAAAAAGCTTCAGTTGTCATCTTGGTCCAGGTTGCATTTCAGCTTAACCATAATATCCGCTAAAATTTCTCATAGAAAAGCAAAGCTTCAATCATGCGCAATTTAATACATTCCATGTACATTCCGCGATATAAACTTGATCCCAAATCTTCACAGGTTCTGACACATTTCTTTCTTAATAGCTACCTATGATGAAGATCGATATTTTAACGGCTAAGAAAGCTTACATCTGCTGAAATAATGACTCCAGAAAGAACGAAGGATGCTATAACAACTTAAGCTATGCCATGTAATATTTCATTGTGGTTTAGGCCGTACAGTATATATCGCGAACAATTTGCAACTTCTTTCATTTGAACCATGTAATGTTTCAGTAAAAAAAACTGATAATTAATATGCCAATTTAAACACAAATAATTTCAGTAATAGGACACAGTTTAAATTTTAAATTATTCATGCCATCTGCGTTAACGCCAAATGAAACTTGTAATTCTAACCCATGCTAGTTATACTCTAACCAAACATTTAGCAGCACTGATGCTCGAAATACAAAGCTTTTATCTTACAATATCTATGGACAAAGAATTTAAGGAATACTTCAATATATCAAAAGAATATTACGTAAATATAAGCATCTAATGATTGATATATCGATTTTAACGCAATACATACTTTTATTTCAGTGTTCTGTGAGTTAATTTATCCACTGTTGCTTGGAAATGATATTAAATAATGCGCACTCCCACAAATAATATCGTAAAGCGTGACGTCATAGCTCAACGTCATCGCGTGACATGACGTAGGTGCGACACGCTACATCTTGTCTATTAGTACTAATAGATATATATATATACTCGTGTGTGTTCCTATATTTCACTCTGTAGCCACCACTACCTAGCTCACACCACTGGTGTTTGTGTGTGGTAGTAGCCTGGAGTCTCACATCGTGCACTATGATGGTTGTTCCATGTGGGTAGCTGGGTGAATGTGGGAGATATGGTGGTTGAAAGTGGTCAACGTAGAGCATTTTCAGATTTGTGTGTGTCCCCATATTTCACGTTGCAGCTACAACTGCCTAGCGCAGACCAATGGTGTTTGTGTGCGGTAGTACCCTCGAGTCTCTCCTCGTGTACTATGGTGTTTTAATGTCGGTAGCTGTGGGGTTGTGGGAGATACGATGGTTGGAAGTGGTCGACCTGGGACAATGTACTAAAATGTTTGGAATGTTCAGCAACATTTTTCAGCTATTAACAAATAAAATTAATTTATGCAGCATATTTTATGTGCTAACCGATTTTGAAGGGACTTTCACTGGCGGGTTGGCAGGGAGTAAAATAGGTTACTTTTTATCTTGGAAATATTTAAGGTTCCGTGCAACATCAAAACCTTCAATATTCTTGACGAACACGAAGGAAGTTGTGGGCACAAGTTATTTATATAATATTACATCAATTCATTCTACAATACTGAAATATTGGCATGACTGACAAATCATATATATTATTTCTATAAGGTATTTATTTGTCACAAGCCTGTATCTTCCTTCATACTTAACCGAAATCAATGAATGAGGTGTCATTTTAAAGCTTATGGTCTCCAATTTGGTCACATTATATTTTAAGAAAGTAATTTTTCGAAATTCGACCCTTAAAGGGCAAAAATGTCAATTTTTCAAAATACTTTTTTTTGTGTCTCGAGCCATTTATCTTCATTGATATCTAACCAAAATCAATAAATGAAGTAGGAATATCAGGAGTAATGTCTCAGCTTTGTGACATTATATTTTAATAAAGAATGTTTTTGGAATTCAACCCTTAAAGGGAAAAAATATAATTTTTACTACAACGGATGTTTGTGTCACGAGCTATTTATCTCCCTTGATATGTAACCGATATAGATAAATGAGGTATCATATTACAGATTAATGTCGCCGACGTGGTAACATTATATTTTAAGTAAGTAATTTTTCGTAATTTGACCCTTAAAGGGCAAAAATATCAATTTTACTAAAATGCCTTTTTTGTGTCTAGAGCGATTTATCTCCCTGAATATCTAACCAAAATCGATAAATGAAACAGGATTAGGAGGAGTAATGTCTCAGCTTTGTGACATCATATTTTAAGAAAGAAAGTTTTTGGAATTCAAACCGTTAAAGGGAAAAAGTATAATTTCTTCTACAACGGATTTTTGTGTCACGAGCTATTTATCTCCCTTGATATCTAACCGATATAGTTAAATGAAGTATCATATTAAAGATTTATGTTGCCGCCGTGGTAATATTATATTTTATGAAAGGAATTTTTCGTAATTCGACCCTTAAAGGGCAAATATATCAATTTTTCTAAAATGCGTTTTTTGTGTCTAGAGCGATTTATCTCTCTGGATATCTAACCAAAATCGATAAATGAAGTAGGAATATTTTGAGTAATGTCTCAGCTTTGAGTCATGAAATTTTAAGGAAGAATGTTTTTGGAATTCAACCCTTAAAGGGAAAAAGTATAAATTTTTCTCCAACCGATTTGTGTGTCACGAGCCATTAATCTCCCTTAATATCTAATCGATATAGACAAATGAGGTATCATATTAAAAAATAAGGTCTCCGCCATGGTCGCATTATATTTTAAGAAAGGAATTTTTAGGAATTCTACCCTTAAAGGGCATAAATATCAGCATATTGTGTGTCGAGTCGTTTATCTCCCTTGATAATTAAACAAAATTGATAAACGACGTATTATTTTACAGATTGTTCTCTTCGTAAGGTCTTCGGTTCCATTAAACCACATTTTAAGAAAGAAATTTTTCAAAATTCTACCCTTAGAGGGCAAAAGTGTTAAAATTTCTACAACGCATTTTTCTGTCGCGAGCTATTTATTTCCCTTGATACCTAACCGAAATTAATAAACGAGGTATCGTTTTAAATATTAAACTATCCTGTTTGGTCACATCATATTTTAAGAAAAAAACTTTTTCCAAATTCAACCCTCAAGGGGCAAAAATATCATCATTTCTAAAACTTTTTTTTTTTTACCTGTCTTGATAACTAACCGAAATCGGTAAATGAGGTATCATTTTAAAGACCAAGGTGGCTGCTTTGGTCACATCATATTTTATAAAAGCAATTTTTGAAATACAAAAGTATCAATATTATTTCCATAGTGTGTGTTTTTTTTTTTTTTTTAATTACAAGCGATTTATCTTCTTCGATATCTAGCCGAAATCAATAAATATCATATCGTTTTAAAGATTAAGGTCTCCAGTAAGGTAAAATCATAAATTAAGAAAGAATTTTTTCGAAATCTGGTGCTTAAAGTGGTAGCGCGTATGAGACAGTTCAGAGCCAAGTCCCTAGATTGCAGCAGCAGATATCACAGAGATGTCAATTAACTTTTTTTATTATATAAGTAGCTTTTCAGGTATTTTTTTTCTGTTGCGGAAACACTTTCGTTTTGTCATGCAATTCCTATTTTATTCGCACAGCAACAAATATCACAGATATGTTATATATATATTTGCTACAAAAGTACAGTTCTACTTTTCATGATATTACAAGCATTCAACCTCACTATTCATCGCATTTTATTCGCGAAATTTTCGCACGGGTCGTCTAGTCTTATATAGATATACTCTACTCATGAATATAGTGGTAGCTATCACATGTCAGTTAGCACCTCTCTGGACTGATATTCAGTTCCTAAATTCACCACTTTAACTAACCTTTATTTACTAATATTTATTGGTTTATTTTCCTAGTCAAACCTGCACTTTTGTAATAGCACCCAACTGGTTTCAGAGTCAGTATCTTTACTGTTAAACAAAACATCTCGGAAGATACTGAAACAAGTTGGCTGCAAACACAGAAATGGAGGTTCGAAAAGAAAAGAAAAAATAATAAATACCAGAGTTGAAATGACAAAAAGGCTTTTACGCGAAAATAGCAGAAACCGATCCTTTCTTATTATCAACAAGAACCCGTACAATAAACTACTTTGCTCCATTTTGGGATCTCTTGAACTTCCCTCCGACCACGTAGCCTGAAGTGGGTTTTACCTTAACACCCTCCTCCCTCCCCCTTAAATCCAGAAGACTTTTGTACCGTTTTCTTTTAACAGAATGTCGTTTAGATTATTGCGTACCGGTATGCAATGAGTACTATCAATATATGCATTATAAGTATTCTAAATGAAATGTTGACATTAGCCGCACCTGCAAATGATAAATTACTGGGAAAACCTTTTTCTCAGGAACAGTCAGAGATCCTTTAGGTGTTACTAAAAACATTCTCCTTTTCTCATTCATATTTGTTCATTAACTGGTAAAATAGAACAAATTATACCTTCCGCGTAAAAAACTAAAAAGAGCTGATTTTTTTGTTTTCCTTTGACGCAGTTCTGTAACCTTTCTTTCTGCAGGGAATGATTCTTTGATCTGCTTAAAAGTTTTCTGTATCTCATTAGATAGTGAAAATTTGTTGGAAAACATTTCCGATAAGCCTCAAAAAATGTATTGTATAACGCCACTTCACATTTTAAACTTGAAATAAAACTTCAGCGAGCACTGTAATTAAGTTTGTACTGAAATTCACACAACAGAACAAAACTAAAATTATTTTATCAACGAGTGGTGTGGTCATACGCTGGGTGATTCTAATAAAACCAATTTATTTCGATCGATCCAAACAGCACAAACTGTCACTGCCTTGAAAAATTCCGTATGATATCTGTAAGCGAATGGCGGCCTTTGGTGGTGGCGAACAGATCAATCGCCCGGGGCCTCGCGCAACAACCAGAACAGAAAAAAGTTTATATTTAGAAAAATATTTTATCTCTAGCTATTAGTGACAGCAATAAAATAAAATTGGATAATTGATAGCAGAGTATATACTAATAGTAATAAGTACCTAATCAAAATTTCTCGTTTAGATTTATTCATTGCTACATTTATATAAAATGTAAGATTAGGCAAAAAATTAAATAATTTTTCTGTGAATATTAATATTTTTTATAATTTAAGTGTAAAACATAGTCGAAAAATTCATTACCATTTGAATCCACAGGAACGTTCCTTTATGTTACTCTCATCGTGTCACCGCACCGACAATCGGCTTAACGCTCTGACCTCGCATTCGGGAGAACACCGGTTCGAATCCGCTACGGGCATCCAGATTTGCGTTTTCCATGGCTTCCCCAAATCACTCCAGACGAATTTAAGGATGCTTCCTTCAAAAGGCCATGCCATAATTCCTTCCCTTTCCTTGTCCCACTCCTTTCCCGCCTCTACGGACCTCGACGAGGTGTGAAGTCGTAAGCAAAAAAGAGAGAAAGAGAGAGAGAGAGAGATAATCGGATGAGTAAAGGCTCGCCCCCTCCTGTGTTCACACTTGTCTGTAGCTCGTCCGTGTCATGGAGGAAGGAAATATATGGAGGAGAAGTGACGTTAAATCTTTGAAGCAGGCTCTAAACTCTCCCGCATGGCGGCAGCAGCCGTATTGTAACCCAAACAAATGCCGAGTTCACATTGTGTCTGATGTTCTGATTATTTCATTTTGTAATGTGCATAAGTGTTTTATAATGCCAACTTGTGTTGCATACGGTTGCACAAATAGGCAAGAGAGGAAAGAACCTGGAATATCATTTCATAGGTAAGTTGAATTCTAATTATCGTTGTTTAAGTGGGCGGTAGGAATTGCAAACTTCGATGACTGTCTATAAATATTTAGTCATAGCTCTCAATGGGATGACTTTGTTCTCAAATTTTTGTTGGTGTAGTGTAGAAAATCAGCATACCTTGCTATTTTGCACATAATAGACTAGCATTAATTTTTAACGAGTGTTGAAAATGAGATTTAAAGGGGGTGTGTTTTACATCGCGATTCACTTTAATTAGTATTACGATTTCTTTCGTCACGTTGCTGTTTAATACTGACAGTGTATGATGAAATTAACTGTTATGTGAGAAGCTGAGAGTTTTATTCATATTTAAAAAAAGTTCAAGCCATTGACTTAGCTTCATATAAGATCAAGAGAATGTTCAATAAGCTGACTGAATAAATTTTCACACATTAACATTTGAACAACTTGTGTTTCAGTTTGCAAAATGTTTAACTTCTTTTTAAAAAATAAACCAAAATTTGAATGCACATTTCTTCTAAATAATTTTTAAAACATTTTTCAAATGTTACATATATCAAGTGAATGATGAATAAGACCATCTTTCTTTTGTACGTTATGAGAGATCTCCGAAATAATTGAAATGAGGAACACTATACACTAACACACTCTTCATATTTTAATGTTTTTAAAAGTTTGTGTACCACAAATCCTCCATTGTCGTATACAATATGATCCATTAAAACAGTTAGTGCAACTGCACCAAACATACAATCGTGGTCGAACTTGGGAGGAAACTAATTCTTTTTCCTCTTCAATAATTCGATGATTCTTTGATGTATAATTTATACTATGTTCTGGAGCATGATTGATAATTGTTCCAGGAGTATGCAATTACCAGTGTTTGCATATTTCACTTCACATTTCAACAGTATTTTTTTTATTTTATTTTTAATAAGCTGAAGCTGTTTTAAATTGTATGGGCAGTGGGATTGTTTGAACCCCCCCCCCCCCCCAATAGATCTGATACATTGTAAAAATATTTCTAAGTGATCCTGACTAAATTTATATGATAATATATATTTTAAGAATTTTTGACTAATTACTAAGGAATTAAACAAATACCTCAAACATAAATCAGAAAACCTAAGAATCCAGTGCTCCTACTGCTGTCAAGTTTTATCTTGCCCTTTGGGGACACTTTCAAATTACATATATAACTTTCTGTTTCAATCAATCTTGTATCACTGCTTCCTAATTACACTCAGATATTCTGGAGCGTGTGCTCCATTGAAATAAAATAATATCCAGAGTCTTTTTTGTGGCTGTAGTTGTTTTGGCATATACAATTCTATTAAAAGACTTTTTAACAGACTTTTTTCTTAATTTCTAATGTTTATAGATAACATCAATTAAGATACATACATAAGGGATCGTGCATAAACCACATAGCTCCATTTTGGCATCCTGTGAACCACTATCCCCCCTCCCCCCCCCATGTAGCCCTACTAGGCTTTTGCCTCCCTCCCCCACCTATCATGTAGCTTTTTACAGAATACATTTTGCACTGTTTTCTCTTGTCAGACTATTGTAAATTACATAAGGAGATAATTAACTGAGGAGGCAAATAAATATTCACATGCTGTTGTGAGTTCAGTTACTCATTTTAACTGTGTTCAATGTTATGAAAGGAAAGCTACGTGGCCTGGCTTGGAACCCCCCCCCCCTCCTCTCCCCACGTAGCCCAGTGTAGCCTTCCAGCTATCCCCCCCCCCCCCCCCCTTGGACTGAGTCATGTAGTTTGTGCACGGTCCCTACCTTTAACCACATGTTAATTCGACAAAGGTAGAATGAGAAACACCCTTCAGTCACTAGAATACAACTTTTATTGTATTACACAATGCATTTCGGACCCTGTGGACCCATCTTCAGGTGACTATGGTATTTACATGTTAATTCATTATTAAGAATGTGAAATAAACAATAAAGTTCCTGGTACATTCCTGTAATAGCAACAATTGAGAAACAGTTATTTTATTTTTAAAGGTAATAATAAAGTCTTTGCCCGTTTAAACACAAGCTGAAGTAGAGCTGTTCTAGCATAAGTTATTTTGTTAAAAAAAAAAAAGTATACGCATGTTCAGACAGTGACACATCATCGCATTTTTGATTGGAGCACACTCGATTGAAGTTACTTCAAAGAACACCGCATTATGCCAACCATACTGTATAGTAAAGTATCACTCTTTACTTTTTGTTGATACACTTTATACTAACTATAAATTATGCGGAAACATTTTATTTCTGGTACCAGCCTACCAAATGTCTGGGTTGCCCGCCCCTAGAGTGTGCCCTCTATTTTTTTTTTTTTTTTTTTTTTTTTTTTTTTTTTTTTTTTTGTCTAGGACGCATTTCAGCCTTACCACAAGTGGTAGTAATAAAACTTAAATATCTATTCTGCATGTCAACCATGTAATCATTGTGGCTTTGGCAGAATTAATTTATAGTCCAGGCCACATATCAATCCAAGCCCAGTATATCCCGAAAACTAAGCAATATATCGAAAAATTTTATTCTTTATTTTCGATTTGTCTCGTCGTGTTATATAAGAACCGATCATTAAATTTGACTTTTGCGAAATTTTTCTTATGCATTTAAACTCGAGACACCTCACTTTTGATACAGTATATCTCGAGAACTAGGCGAGATATCGAAAATTTTTATTCTTCATGTTTTATTTCTCTCGTATTTTTAAATCAGAATCCGTCATCAAATTTGACTTTGACCAATTTTGTCTTCTGAATTTCAACCAAAACCATTTCACATTTGAGACAGAATATATCGAAAACTAAGCATGATATCAAAAACATTTATTCTTCATTTTTTATTTGTCTCATCGAGTTACATAATAATCCATCTCCAGATTGCGACGTTACGTTAATCCTAGAGTTCCCTTGAGGTTTTTGTACATATACGCCGTGTCTGTATGGGTTAGTGCATGCCTCCCCACTCCCCCCACTCCTCCTCCGCCCGGCTTCACTTCATTGCCTGGTGAAGGTCGCTTGCGTGGCCTCCATATATTTCCTTCCTCCATGGTCCGTGTAACGAACGTGTTCCTGCTGTCTTCAGTCTCCTTTACGTTTAAAAGTGAGTTGGGGGTTACCGCTAGGATTTCGAACCATACTGTTACAGAGTATTGTTCTTTATTTTGCGTAGGCGTACTTTATAATCTAAGAAAGTACTAAAGTACTTTAACATATTTTCTCTACCCGACTCACATTATCACCTCACTGGTTAATTTTTTTACTTACAAAAATAGTATCCAAATGTAGCCTTAACAAACAAGTTTTTCTCACGCTATACTGAACTGAAAGATTCTCGCGTTTCTGAACGCAATTGCAATCAAATGTTAAACATCAATCACTTCGCACTTGAGGTGTTTGTTTTGTTTGACGGTACTTTCGATTCATTCGATAGTTTTTTTTAATAAAGAATGACATCACTATATATTTTGTGCTCTCAAAGACCTAGTCACAGAGTTTCTTACCAGCTGTGCAATGTATATCTATCGTAGCATCCTATTTTACACTACCAGGAATAGGAGACTTATGTAGAATTAGAACTACGAAGCGTCCTAGCATCTTCGCATTAAGAAATCATAGTGTTGCCAGAAATAAAGGTCAGTTTTAAGGCATGTAAAAATTGTATCTAAGACCAGGATTTTAACCAGGGAACTTCCCCGCAATAGCACGCCGTATCCATCCGAGACTTAAGATCAAATCTAGAAGTAATGGAAAATATGTATTCAAACATAATAAAATAAATGTAATCTTTTTCTATATAATGTACTTTTTTTTGCTATCCCAAAAAAACACAAAAATATGGTGTTACCTATGTCACAAAACCTGATGGACGATGAAACAAATTTTTACGAATGTTTTAGAATGGCACAATTTAATTTAATTTAATTGCAATGGAGCACAGGATCCGGTGGCAATTTCCCTACACCCCCATCTTCCCCCTATCCTGCAGCCACTTACATTTGCCCTCTACAAATTTTATCTTTAAATTCTTTCAACGTTTTCGGTAAATTATTCATATGTTACGATCATCTGATGAGCATGCAAATGAGGATGAAGAAACGACACTTTTTAAGACAATCAATAACACGGATATATTATTTGGTCGTGAAGAAGCGGAAATTTCCGAACTTCCTCCATATGATTCTCCACATCCACCAGCACCGCACCGTCAAAAAGTAAACCAAAAGCCCAGTCTACAACTGAACAAGAAAGGCAGCCTTGGAGAGAGAGAGAGTTTAAAAACACTGCTTGCAATTGTAAATTTCTTAACATCTCACAATTTGGCCTTCGGATATCAGAGAGAAATTAATGTCTCAGCTACAACTTTACAGATTTAGTGAAGTTAATATCACAATTTAATTCAATGTTACGAGTTCACATAAAACGAGTATCAGACAAGATGATTAATGACTATTATCTCCAAAAAAATATTATATTCAAAATGAGCTTATACAATTAATGGCAAGTCACTTGAAGACTCAAATTGTTGATAAAATAGTGAAGAATAAAGATTACTCTATTTTTTATTGTACTCGTGATGATTCAAATACAGCTGACGTTGAAGAGCATTTTACTGGCTTCTTACCTGTCAAAAAAAACCACATCCGAGAGTTTCATTTATTATATTACCACAGAACTACATCTGGTATATCATTGCGAAACTGCAGATGCCAAGGATATGATAATGAAGTCAATATGCGTGGATAAAAAAGTGGTGTCCAGAAATGTATACTTGAAATTACTTCACTTGATTATTTTAAATCCTGTGGGAGTCATAGCTGGAATCTCGTCAGAGGAGATGCAGCGTCTTGTGTTCAAGCATATATATACAGGGCGTTCGCCGGAAAACGCAACCCTCCCAGTCTGTTGCCGTCGGCAACTTGCTCGGACAGCGGGGCCAGCAGTTTCCGCCACACGCCACCGTGAATCACCGCACTGTTTAACACCTCCGCTGCCCCAACAGTGCAGTGCAGTGACCCTTACATTGTTAAGAACGGTTTCTTTGCATTGTAGCTAGTTTGTGACTTCAGTCTCTTATTAATCAGTGTTGTGAATAAACGTTTCTTTGCGGTTTGGCTGGTTTGGGGCTTCATACTCTTACTAATCTGTACCGTGTTTGAGTGTGAGTAAAATTATGGTACGTTACAGTTTGCAACAAAGAATATTTCTCTACGATACATATGTGAAGAAGAAGTCGTTTAAAAAGTGTCGCAGTAAATTTCGTCGCGAATATCCTGGCGCTTTACTGCCAGCTAAATCAACAATTCTGCGTCTGGTTAAAAAAGTAAGAGAAACGGGTTCATTTTTTAACAAAAAGAGACTGTCGGTCAACCGTATTCTCACAGAGGAGAAAATTGACGATATCGCTTTTCGACTAGAACAGTCACCCAAAAAATCATTAAGTCAGTTAGGGCAGCGTGTGTCTCGAAATATGTTCAGAAGATGTGAAATGTGCATTACACAAGAGTGTCAACACTTCCAGCATCTTTTATAAGGTAAGCTAATGAATTACGTCACATTTAAATGCTTAGCACATACAAGTTTATGAAATAGTCCGCGGCCGACGGTCGAACAATGCCGGGAGCTGACCGCTCGCTCGCCGCGAGCAGTTTCTTCCTTGTAGCGCTAACAGTGGGTTGCGTTTCCCGGCGAACGCCCTGTATTATTGATTTGCTGCAAATGCAAGCTGGAATTATAGGTGGATTATTTTAAAAGTGCATGTAAAATCCTTTTTGCTAAAACCACTTTCTGAAACTGGATGGGAATGCAGGATAGAGTCGTTGAAGGCCTTTAAATACAAACCAAGAGATATACAAGTACGTGATGCTTTGAGGGATTTACCAAAACAGATTGTCAGCTGGTTAGTGAATGCCAGTATATAGAAAATGAAATAACTACCTACGAATTTGTAGTTGTTTTCGTCTATGTCATTCCTACAAAGAAAAATGTTATAAGAAAAATTTTGGAGACCGAAAAATGCACCTATGTGGGACTATAAAACACGTAGATGCATTTACAGATGATAATTATCGCGATAGTTTCCAGTCATCATCGTTGGTAACGGCGAGAGAAACAGCTAACGAAAGCGATATTGACAAAGTTGATAATCTTGAGAAGGAGACGTAAAAGAACGAAATTTGATTATGAAGGGGAAAATGAAGCTCTTAAATTAAATGCGGAGGAGATTTTCAAATAAACTACGTAGTAGTATGTTATTGTTGACAATGTGCGCGCAAGCTGCCAACAAAGATTTGAGCCACTTAAACATGATGAAAACACATTTGGTTTCACGTATAATATAAAAATATTAAAAGGAAACTAGTGGTTTTAAACGTTTCGAAGCAATGCAGCGACTTTCAAATATCTTTAACAGAAGGCGAAACATCTGATATTGATGGACAAGAACTGTATGAAGAACTGAATATGTTTATCCTTGTATAAGAAGAAAACGACGGTGTGATAAAAAAAAAATTAACTGAAGTGTACCCCAGGATCGAAGTAGTACTGAAAATTTTTGCCATCACACCTGAGACAGTTGCGTCCGCGGAAAGAAGTTTTTCGTGGTTAAAAATTATTTGACGAGTCAAGATCGACTTTCAGCCCTTTCTATTCTTTGAATTGAAAATGACGTAGCGGATTCGTTAGATTTTTGTGCTTCAGTTAAATATTTTAGTCTTAGGAAAAGCCGCAAACATCATTTTTAAATCCCTGCGTATATCTTTTAAGGCATTTATGTACTTCAGTTTATTCTTAATAACTTGTCTTATGGTTGTTAACTTTTAATAACTCTTCTAATACAATATTTTAAAACTTAATTTTTTTTTTTTATTAACGACTTTTGCATTTCTTGTCGATCATCAGAAATTCCTTCTTTCGATTCACACCCTTTGCACAAAGGCCAAGGGCCTCGCAAAAACCTTCGCCCTGAGCCTCGCAATAGCTAGGCCGCCGCTGAGTCTAGGTATGGCACATCTAATTTTTTTTCTAATTGTTAGGCGCCTTGTGCGTTGGTTGTTGAAATGCTCCGGCCGCGTTAAACCCAACGCAATAACTTCAAGTCACACCCATGCGGAGCACTGTTAGTATATAGGATTTCAAATTACATACGGAAATAATTAAATAACGGAAATAAATATCCACATGCTGTTGTGTGTTCTGTTTCTTATTTTAATTGTGACAAATAATATAAATGAAACGCTTCGTGTGTTGATTCAGAACTATCACCTCCCTCCACGTAGCCCAGCATAGCTTTCTGCCCAACCTCTCCCCCCCCCCCCACGAGACCAAGTCTATGAATGCTCCCCATGTCCTGCAAGAGTGGACTTAACTTCCTGTAGATCAGTGCTCATTAAGGACAACGTAACCTAAAGGAAAAGAAATAAGTTTTATCATCTGTCTGCAAGCCAAGTAAATTTTCTGTAAATATATATATGTTACTTCTATTGCGGTACGAACGAGTATTTATGAGTGGAAAATGTAAACCATCGCCGCATACGCCGAGACGATTATCCAGAATCTCCTTAAAGTCTTTAAGAATATTGATTGCGATTTGATAAAAACGAAGTTCTTTATAAGAATACAAAGTGCACTGCAAACTTGGTAAATACTTTATTTCAACAAACCTTGTGTTTATAACTACACTAACAATTTCACATAAGACTGAAGTTTTGAATGTAATAAATATCAGCCAAAGAAATGACATCTCGCTGAAGTAAAATATTACTTGCAATTAATTTACGGTAAATAATTTACGAGTTACCACATGATTCACTTAAATGTCTGTGTCATCTGCTTCGCTATCTTCAGTCTCAAGGCACTGAAAATTGGGGAGGGGTAAAAAAGTTGTCTTTTTGAGAGCAACATTTTAAAAAAGGAATATTAATCTTAGGAGGGAAACGTCGTCGTCATCTAAGCGAAATTTACTCGCAATATAAGGCGCGTGTAGTCCTTCACGACATTGACCAATGTTAAACCTGGGATAGCGTGTCATGACGCATCCCCTTCGTTATTGGAATAGCCAAGTGCTTCGTTCTTGGCTGTGTCCTTGACGTCGTCCTTGACCGACTCGCCGAGTGCTCCGTCCTTGGCCGACTCGCCGAGTGCTTCGTCCTTGAAGCAGTCCTTGACAGACTCGTCATGTGCTTCGTCCTTGGCGTGCAGTGCCTCCACCTCGTCGGGGTGAGTGGATGGCGAGTTCCAGGGCTGCAGGTCGGCCGAGGCGCACAGTACGTACACCACACCGGGTACCACCAACATGGCCGCCGTGATCAGGAACACCACCTGCCATTTGTCAGGTGTTTGCTGCAGGACATAGAAAAAGAGTGCAGTTTAGCGTCACACTTTTTCTTACCTAAAAATTTTACAAAACATTGTTAAATTTTAAGAACTGTGTTACAGCTTGTTAGAATACTTCAGTACGAAGTACAACGTATTAAATATCACCCCAATAAAGTTATCTGCTGCCGAATATCAGGGTTTTTCATTCTTATAACAATGGAATGCTAAAATTGGAGTAGATAATGACACAAATTTGATATTATGTCACATACAGCAGAGGGATGAAATATTAAAGCGTTTATAAATAAACGCAGCTCTGTTTTGTACAGTTGTTTACATAGAGATCAAATAGGAATTAACAACAGTTCGCCATGGTGTAAAGATCCCAGTTTTCTACCAACTTCAATCCTTTAAAGTGATTATCTTGGTGTCGGACAGAGATTAGTACATTTAGTACATTTTTCCTATAAATGTGTATTGTTTTCATGAACGAAAGTAGTTTAAATGAATTATAATTCGGTTAAAAGCAGTACACTATCTGAAATGCTCATTAAAATACTATAATTATGACTTATGTAACCATGATGTTTTAAGTGTGATTTTCGACTGTTTGAAAAAGTTTTTTTTCTTTAGTTTTATAGTTAATGACTTGTAAATATTTTATATATCCATTTAAATAAGTTTCTTCGCGACTATAAGTAATTTTTTTAATCTTCTAATTGTTTTGTACGATTTATATTGTTGGAGAGAATATAAGCGCTCGAGAAAGTATTATGACCTCTTGTCGAGAATATTCTACGATGCTTATTTCAGCTCCAGAGATTGCGAGCAGACAAGTTCACTCAGATTGGAGCTAAGGGGCACTATATCGATTGTATTGAGCTTAAAATTTCTGAAGTCTGATGCTTTGTTTGTGTATGTTTTTATGAGTATTTCGGCGGAATAAAAAAAGTAAGTTAAACGTGTAACGACGGTGGTGTTTTTTTCAGCAAACTACTTATCTTTGAGAAGTTACTTCGGTGAAAGTTGTGTATCACCTGGTGATCTGACAAAAAAACTATAAGGACTAATAAATTAGGAGAATAGGGTAGATCTTTAGGAGATACTAGGCCTACATATTAATTTAAGACCCAATTTGCTGGAGTGGATGTCACCGACAAAAATAAGCGTCTCCAGCTGGCGCCCTAAAATTTTACTTTAGGCTTTTCGACGACGACTACCTTAGAATTGAACGAATCATCCCGGCGTTCACCTGGAGTGCATCCCGGCATTCAACTGGAGCGTTTTCGGGAAAACCGAAATCTGGATGGCAGTACCAAGTATAGAACCCAAGACTTCCCCAATGGAAGGCCTGAACATTGTTGGAAAACTATTTGCTGGAAAATTGTGAATAGATGGATAGGTAGCCTATCAAATAAGTGTAGAGACGTGACCATTTCTTTAAAACAATTTATCATTAATGAATCTGTAACAAGACGAAATATAGATATGCACAGGAGTTTCTGAGAAACAAAGACCAAGTTATGATGAACCGAGTACCTATTGTCACTACAAAATGCAATGTCCTTATCTGTTCTCTAGTTGCGGTAATAACCTATTTTTTCATCATAATGTCCTCCTGATGAGTTCTTTATTATGGCAGTGGTCAGTATCCTTCACGTTCCTAGTCAAAAATTCTATTCCGTTCCAATAAAATTACACCATCTCAACTAATAATTCATACAACGTAGACAAGAAATTTCAACGAATATTCATATATTAGTGCGTTAACTATTGTGTTTTAGAGCTGTACTTAATTGACTATTAAAAACTTCCAACAATATGCTACAAGTCCCTTGCCTCTTTTTGTTAGAATGGTAGTATTTTTCGCATGGTGGAATGTTCGAGCAGCAGCAGCGAAATATATTCAAAACGTGAATCAGGAATTGACAATTCTCTGCTAAAGGTATAAGGAATCTATCTGTACAGCAGGCGATAACGTTTCCATTTGCTATCTATTTTAAATTAAGTTTGATCTAAACAGGAGAATTTTGTATTACATTTGGTCTCAAAGTATCAACGGCACAGTAACTGCGGCAGATAATTCGCCATGTTTCTGTGAACTGATGTGCAATGTATTTTATGCGATAAATTACTAGGGGGAAAAAATTACGTTGCATTCTTCATATAGGAAAATTAAAAATGGTGCGCAGAATTACTTTTCTTAGGATTACTTATCAATCGATACCTTTTGTTTCTTGAGGGAATCTGTATATTAGTTGACACTGTAATTTAAAGATGCGTAATATGTCCGTTTCTTGAGGAAATTGGTTTGTGTCACTTTGATACTGTTATTTGAAATATCGTAATATGTCTTACAATAATTCCTTTTCTTTTATTATCTCAAACTCCTTTCTGGATTCACTTGCAAAAAATCGTTAGGGTTGGTCTGAATAAACTAAACTGAACATGGGTTGGCGGAATGAATCTATTAAGTTGATATATTGATTTTTTTCTTCCGTAAATTTAGTTACTGAGATATTGCAGATTTCGGACATTCTCATATTTAATTTGTATATTTCCGAAAAATAAAAATTTAATTGAAAACATTAGAGATGAGTGTAAAACTTAATACATTTTTTATCAGTAATATAATTGTAAGGTGTTTTGTAATTTTATATTTCAATTTGTTTAATGTTTGGACACAACTCTTAATTTTAAAGATTTACTGAGACAAATGTGTAGAAATTATGTGTCGTTTTGGACCGCTGAGTAATATTTGATAAAATTGTTGGATTTACGAATAATAAACTTCACATCCTCGAGAAGCTATGTCTCATATTAGTTCGAAGCAAAGACATATAAATTAAAGAAATATTCAAATCTAAATTGGATTTCAGTGTTTATGGGAATGTGAATAATCTAAATGACAGTGCCTACACGTAGCTCCATGAGACGAAGTCAAACAAATCCTTACATTCTGGTACGTGAGCACGCCGACCACTATGGGTGATATGAAGCCTGGCAGCACTGTGACCATGTTGCACATGCCCAACAGGATGCCTGCAAAACAAAGAGATCAAGTAAGTTCCAAAAATTACTCATTTCATTGTTTACAACGAGTTTTAGTAAAGAAGCATTTTTACAATTAAAACACCAGATATACTCAACTAACTGATAAATGTAAGAGATGTCTTGCCATTTTTTGAAGCAACGCGGTAATGCCCTTATGAGAACCAAATGCTGATTGACCCATCATATATTATGATTTTATTGACTTAACGTCGTTCATAATGGAATGAATTATATTTCCTTTCACATGCAGCAATGCGGAGGCAGGCCGGCCTGTCACTCATACCAAGAGCGATCGATGCACTGTATACCTGACAGAGCCTCTCAGCGGGTATGGGTAACGAAAACTTTGTACAACCGGACATTAGTTTCATAAGCTTGGGCAGAGAGAGATCGACAAATACAATGTACTCTCACTTCAAAAATTAACAGCCTAGAAGTCCTAACCAACTATAGCATTTTCAGTTAACAGAGGCGTCTCAAGTACATGCGAAGGGAAAATTAGCCTGTCATTCACCTGGACACAGCGGTCAGCTCGGAGAAGTAACAAGGTAAGGAGGTCATTAAGAGTGGCGAGATAAAAACTGACCTTGAGCAGTCATGACCTACCAAAGGATGTGAGCCTAAGGATTCAGGTATTCCATTGCTTTTCATTTTAGTCTTTCCTCCTAAAGTTTCAATCCATACAGTTCTTCACCGCCCTACTAGATACAACACCACACAGAGTGTCAAAATAGATTCCACATGTAGTACAGCTTAAAGATCGTTTTCGTATATAGCCAACAGACTTGTGTCTTCCCTGAATTTATTCGTGAGGAGTCCCAAAAGATGATCTCATTTTAGTGCATTATGCACTGACGTGCTAAAAGTCGTGGTTGCAGGATGCAAATATGCAGGAGGAGCTCATCTACATCTACATCTACATATACACTCTGCAATTCACAAAATTGTGGGTGGCAGAGGGTGCTCAGCACCAAAGCTAATCTCTTTGTTGTGCATTCCAATCCCTGATGGTACGAGGGGAAAAAAGAATTCATATAAGAATCATTGCGACACCTTATTTCTCTAATCTTATCTTTCCTGTCATTCCGGCTCAAATAGGTTGGTGGACGAAGTATTTCACTACACTCGTGAGTAAAAGTGGGAGTACACATGTTTACCAATAAGTTTAAACGAAACGTGCATCGTCTATCTACCAGAGACTCCCAACCTAGTCTACTAATCAGTTCTGTGACGGTTTCATAAGGACTGTAGCAGGCGGTCGCGAATCGAGCGGCTCTTCTCTGTACCTTCCCTATACTTTCGGTCAACCCCTTACGAAACGGGTCCCAAATGGCACAACAATAGTCCAAATGTGGACGCAAAAGAGATTTGTACGCTATCTCCTTTGTTTGTTCATTAGAATTTTTCAATATTCGACCTATAAATCGCAGCCTAGAATTAGCTCTACCTACTAAAGAATTAATGTGTAAGTCCCATTTCATATTCCTTTGTACTGTTACTCCCAAATATTTCATAGAATCGACCATATCAATAACTGAATTGTTTAACTCGTATTTCTGAACAATTGGATTATTTTTGTTAGTTATGCTCATTGTCTTGAACTTTTTACAATTTAGCGTACTCAGCGCACATGCCAAAATAATATCCAGATCACGCTGAATTTCTAAGCAATCGGCCAAATTCCCTACTTCCCTATAAATAACCGCATCATCAGCAAACAATCTAAAAAGGCTTTTCACTTTGTCTCCGAGCTCGTGTAGGGTCACAAGGATATAAATAGACGGAGCTTCCAGTCGTCCTGAGAAAAGCTTACTACTGTGATAATGCCTACCCGTCGAGAATTTACCGAGAAGGAACGTGTAATGGTAGTCGGAGCATGACATATGGGAGTAGCATTTTGGAAGTGGTTTTGAAATTTCTGAATTCAACGCTCCACTGAGTCAAAAGAGTACCGAAAGTGTCTTGCGGACTGCATTACCTCCCACACGGGACAGCTCAGATACTCGGATGCAAAAGATGCCAACAAACGAGCGCCCATATGGGAACTGACTGCTAATTGATACAATGGGGGTGGGAAGTACGTTGGTGAAGAAGGCGTAAATATCTTTACGAGATAATACAGTGATGTATTAGGTTTACAGTAATCATTCTTATACAGTAATTTTGAACTGAAATGTCACTAAATGATACTAATAGCGTATCAACCGACTGTTGTTTGTGGTATTGCATTGTTCCCCAAAGACGTTATTGAAGAATATATCGATGAAGAAAAACATTGTTCTCTTCAAGAAATTTCTGTTATAGATTTCTACACCATTCGACTGATTAAAATCACCTTATTATATTAATGAGATTAATGTGGTTGTTAACTCACTTGCAAAGTTAGGACTGATGTCTACAAGCGCTGCAAGCGGTCCTGTAGAGACAGCGCCGCTGGTACCAACGGCTAACGACAGACAGACAATGGCGATGATAGGGCTGCATCCACAGAACGCCAGACCCAGCACGAACAAGCCCTGGCCCACCGTACCTGAAACAAAAGATACTGCATTCCAGTACCATCGAAGCACAAGGATACAGTAGCAAAACCCCAGACCTAGTACGAACAGGACTGAACCTGGATCAAATATACGGCGTCAGAGATACCACTGTGGTTACAGAACTGCAACTGCTGAACGCCTGACCTAATACGGACAGACTGAACCAGTGTTCCCTGTACAGACAGGATCCGTCACAAAGAGCCTGAAGGCACTGTAGGACGTCAAAAACATTTGCGCTACAACCGTATAAACAGAACCTGCCAGTAAGATCGCGATTCGAATACAAAGCGCCATGGCCAGTTAGAGTCGCCGCACTATAGCCAACGTTCCTGAAACAGTTAAATACGCCGCACCATGGCCAACGTTCCTGAGACATTCAAATACGCTGCATTATGGCTAACGTTCCTGAGACATTTCAAATACGCCGCACTATGGCCGACGTTCCTGAGGCATTCAAATACGCTGCACTATGGCCAACGTTCCTGAGGCATTCAAATACGCTGCACCATAGCCGACGTTCCTGAGGCATTCAAATACGCCGCACTATGACCGACGTTCCTGAGGAATTTAAAAACGCTGCACTATGGCCAAAGTTCCTGAGGCATTCAAATACGCTGCACTATGGCCAACGTTCCTGAGACATTCAAATACGCTGCACCATGGCCGACGTTCCTGAGGCAGTCAAATACGCTGCACCATGGCCGACGTTCCTGAGGCATTCAAATACGCTGCACCATGGCCGACGTTCCTGAGGCATTCAAATACGCTGCACTATGGCCGACGTTCCTGAGACATTAAAATACGCCGCACCATGGCCGACGTTCCTGAGGCATTCAAATACGCCGCACTATGGCCAACGTTCCTGAGGCATTCAAATTCGCTGCACTATGGCCAACGTTCCTGAGGCAGTCAAATACGCTGCACCATGGCCAACGTTCCTGAGGCAGTCAAATACGCTGCACCATGGCCAACGTTCCTGAGGCAGTCAAATACGCTGCACCATGGCCAACGTTCCTGAGGCATTCAAATACGCTGCACTATGGCCAAAGTTCCTGAGGCATTCAAATACGCCGCACTATGACCGGCGTTCCTGAGGAATTTAAAAACGCTGCACTATGGCCAAAGTTCCTGAGGCATTCAAATACGCTGCACTATGGCCAACGTTCCTGAGGCATTCAAATACGCTGCACTATGGCCAACGTTCCTGAGGCATTCAAATACGCTGCACTATGGCCAACGTTCCTGAGGCATTCAAATTCGCTGCACTATGGCCAAGGTTCCTGAGGCAGTCAAATACGCTGCACTATGGCCAACGTTCCTGAGGCAGTCAAATACGCTGCACCATGGCCAACGTTCCTGAGGCAGTCAAATACGCTGCACCATGGCCAACGTTCCTGAGGCATTCAAATACGCTGCACTATGGCCAAAGTTCCTGAGGCATTCAAATACGCCGCACTATGACCGGCGTTCCTGAGGAATTTAAAAACGCTGCACTATGGCCAAAGTTCCTGAGGCATTCAAATACGCTGCACCATGGCCAACGTTCCTGAGGCATTCAAATACGCTGCACCATGGCCAACGTTCCTGAGGCATTCAAATACGCTGCACTATGGCCAACGTTCCTGAGGCATTCAAATTCGCTGCACTATGGCCAAGGTTCCTGAGGCAGTCAAATACGCTGCACTATGGCCAACGTTCCTGAGGCAGTCAAATACGCTGCACTATGGCCAACGTTCCTGAGGCATTCAAATACGCTGCACCATAGCCGACGTTCCTGAGGTATTCAAATACGCCGCACTCTGACCGACGTTCCTGAGGAATTTAAAAACGCCGCACTATGGCCAAAGTTCCTGAGGCATTCAAATACGCTGCACTATGGCCAACGTTCCTGAGACATTCAAATACGCTGCACCATGGCCGACGTTCCTGAGGCAGTCAAATACGCTGCACCATGGCCGACGTTCCTGAGGCAGTCAAATACGCTGCACTATGGCCGACGTTCCTGAGACATTCAAATACGCTGCACCATGGCCGACGTTCCTGAGGCATTCAAATACGCTGCACCATGGCCAACGTTCCTGAGACATTAAAATACGCCGCACCATGGCCGACGTTCCTGAGGCATTCAAATACGCCGCACCATGGCCAACGTTCCTGAGGCATTCAAATTCGCCGCACTATGGCCAACGTTCCTGAGGCATTCAAATTCGCTGCACTATGGCCAACGTTCCTGAGGCAGTCAAATACGCTGCACCATGGCCAACGTTCCTGAGGCAGTCAAATACGCTGCACCATGGCCAACGTTCCTGAGGCATTCAAATACGCTGCACTATGGCCAAAGTTCCTGAGGCATTCAAATACGCCGCACTATGACCGGCGTTCCTGAGGAATTTAAAAACGCTGCACTATGGCCAAAGTTCCTGAGGCATTCAAATACGCTGCACTATGGCCAACGTTCCTGAGGCATTCAAATACGCTGCACTATGGCCAACGTTCCTGAGGCATTCAAATTCGCTGCACTATGGCCAAGGTTCCTGAGGCAGTCAAATACGCTGCACTATGGCCAACGTTCCTGAGGCAGTCAAATACGCTGCACCATGGCCAACGTTCCTGAGGCAGTCAAATACGCTGCACCATGGCCAACGTTCCTGAGGCATTCAAATACGCTGCACTATGGCCAAAGTTCCTGAGGCATTCAAATACGCCGCACTATGACCGGCGTTCCTGAGGAATTTAAAAACGCTGCACTATGGCCAAAGTTCCTGAGGCATTCAAATACGCTGCACTATGGCCAACGTTCCTGAGGCATTCAAATACGCTGCACTATGGCCAACGTTCCTGAGGCATTCAAATACGCTGCACTATGGCCAACGTTCCTGAGGCATTCAAATTCGCTGCACTATGGCCAAGGTTCCTGAGGCAGTCAAATACGCTGCACTATGGCCAACGTTCCTGAGGCATTCAAATACGCCGCACCATGGCCAACGTTCCTGAGGCATTCTAAATACGCCGCACCATGGCCAACGTTCCTGAGGCATTCAAATACGCTGCACTATGGTCAACGTTCCCGAGGCATTCAAATACGCCGCACCATGGCTGACGTTCCTGAGGCATTCAAATACGCTGCACTATGGCCAACGTTCCTGAGGCGTTTAAATACGCCGCACTATGGCCAACGTTCCTGAGGCATTCAAATACGCCGCACCATGGCTGACGTTCCTGAGGCATTCAAATACGCTGCACTATGGCCAACGTTCCTGAGGCATTCAAACACGCCGTGTCAAACACATCACAGCTGTCGCAGTATTTCCGTCAGACTGTATAACAGGCCCTGAACGGCCAAATCAGATAAACAACGCCAGAAGAAAAAATGCTAGAACCGCAAAAGTCAAACCATGAGTCGTATCAGGCACCATGGCGATTAGAGGATTACAACCAAGAACACGAAACTTGGCACCAACATGGCTTACGCCAGTGTACCAGGAAGAATAACATGGCATCCGACTGCTTGCCTGAGATACCTGTAACCAAACATACAATAGCGGTCAGATGATTTCATCTGCAGAATTCTATACTAAGCACGAATATTCTGAGCCAGTCAGGCTAAAACCAACAACAGTTGAGTGTATGTTGCAACCGTATTTATTGCAGTCAGCTTGAAAATTGAGAGCCTATGGACCAGAAATAAATACTCGATGGCAATGAGTGCAGTGAAATGATCCCAAGATTAGCGATCTTGAAATAAAAGAGTTTTTTCGAATTTCACAAAGATGTTGAAGCATGTTGTTTTGTACTATACTTGATAGTCTCCATTTTCTATTGAATGAAAATTTTGAACAACAGATGACTGCTAACATTTCTTTACAACTGACAACTGACACGGATTATAGTGAATTCTTCATAGCGCGATGTTCTTCTTGAAACAAAACCACTCTGGTCAAAATCGATTTCTGGCAGTCAACTGTCTGGAATCAGACGCGCCTGGTTGCACATTTTTGTCACGTCCGGCATTCGGCTGTTCATTTATTGAATTAACATCTGCTCTCTTTACATCATTTTGATTTGTTCCATTGTGCCTATACTTTGTATGAACTGTCTACCTCTCTGAGCCAAGAGCATATCTCGAATATTACTATGTAGTGTAGCGATACACTACAACTTGAAGCAGTAAGAATAAAGCAGTCCCTTAAGACTTAGAAAAGTGTATTTGAGCTTGAGACTTACAGATAGCAGTTGCGGCTTTCCTAAGAACGTTCCTGGAGACTATGTCCTTGTTGAGCATATAATCTCCGACCCAGGACACGGCTATCGCGAAACAGATGCGGCAAACGTGTGGGAAGCCTGACAGCAGACCAATCTGAAACATACAGAACGAAGAGTCAATTCGAGAACGGTAAGTCTTACATAAACTTTTTTTTTTTTTTTTTGTTACGCTACATACAAGCTACCAAACATTCTCCATGAGGCTTTAATATAGAAGGATATAAGATAGAATTACCGTACGCATGCTCCATCCATGGATGTGCTTGAAGTATGTGGGTGTCTGAGTGAGCATGGTGAGTACTCCCCAGATGTTACCCCACTGAGCCAACACATTCACCCACAACGCTCCCGACAACAGTACCTTCAGCCAGGGTGTCGGCGGCTGCACAGAACATTAATAAGTAAACACCAAGAACAACACTGAGTTTGAGGACAGTATCACAAAGCATCATTAAACAGATGGCGCCTCACGTATAGTCTAATTGTAAGATTTATACGTTCACCAGACAGTAAACCATCAGAATAGTTTATAATCAACAGCAATGGTCCCAATGCGTAATACCCTGTGGCATTCCTAAACTCGCTTCACCCTGTTCTGTAGATCCATTTCCTAGCCAGATTTCTTGATTTCTTCCACTTAATAATCCCCCCTCCCCACCAATGGTTTACTTTGCCAGATGCCTTGGGCTATGGCGGAAAGTTCTTCAGGGAACACGTTACTTAGAAATTAGGCAGAGAAAATATCGCATTATAGAACTGATAAATGAATTTTTCCAAATTGCAATAAAGTTCATAAATGTCATCCACAGAAATTATAATTAACACAGAAAATCAATTATAAAAATACTGTGTGACGTAGTAAGAGAATTCAACATTTAAGAAGTTTAATTACAACTGATGGCCGAAACAAGAAATATTTCAATGTGAGAATAGTATTTATTAGTACAATAAGCTTTCCTCAAAAAGAAGTCCTTTAAAAATGTTTGTTAAAGAATAATGTTTTATGGGATTGTAACCTGGATTTTGTGAATACCATAAAGGAGAAACACTGAAACATTTGGAATGTGGTGTTATAGAAGGAAGTTAGAAATTATGTGAGTAAATATACAGGGTGCTTCAAAAAAATGTATACACACTTTGAACTTCCATAGAAAATTTATTTACCGTTCTACAAAGTTAAATTTCAGGAAAATAGAAAGCTAAAAGTCCAATGTAAATCAAACATAAACAACAAATGTTAATACTGTTCAAATTGGTGACCTGCAGCATCAATACAATTCTGAGTACGAGTCACCACAGATTCTGTACATCGTATCAAAACGTCCAATGAGATTTCTCTACACACTGCTTGAATCTCATTCCAAAGAATGTCTAGGTTACGTGGTTTACGTTTGTACACCTCATCTTTTACTGTGCCCCACAAGAAGAAATCCAGTGGTGTAAGGTCTGGAGAGCGTGCTGGAAACTCGATTGGCCCCCTGCGTCCTATCCACCGGCCCGACAAATTTTGATCCAGGTAAGCTCGTACGTCCCTGTGATAGTGCGGCGGAGCACCATCTTGTTGAAAATAAAAATCATCATTACCGTATAATGCACGAATGGCAGGAAATATGGAATCAGCAAGCATTGTTAGGTAATTAATACCAGTTACAGTGCCTTCAAATCGAAAAGGTCCAATGAGTCCCCTTGAAGACAAACCGCACCACACATTTACACCTGGCAAATTTACAGCTTTTTCAATTGTAATGTGAGGATTTTCTTCACCCCAGTAAACACAATTGTGCCTATTGACAGTTCCATTAAGTTTGAATTGGGCTTCATCCGACCAAATGATGCTACCCATAAATCCCGGTTCACGTATCACCATCTCCTGAATCCATTCACAAAATTGCAACCTTCTATCTGGATCGTCGTCACTTAGCTGTTGCACCAGCCTTGGAATGTAAACACGATACTTGCCTCTCTTCAGAATGCGTAGCACGCTGCTAGCACTTACATCACTTTCACGTGCCCCTTGCCTTGAAGATTTGTTAGGAGAGCGTTGAAACAGTTCCAAGACTGCCATTGATGACTCATCACTTGTAGCTGTTCGAGGCCGACCTGAATGACCTTTATGCACATCACACACTGTTCCATGAACTTCGAACTTGTCTCGTATGCGTGTAATTGTTAATCTTGAAGGTGGTTCTGTATCATACTCCCTTCCCCACTGTCTTTGAACTTCATTTACATTCTCAAACTTCCAGTACCACTTAATAACCTGCTTACGTTCTTCAAAACTCAAACGTACGTCCCCCATGTTGATATTACAAATTCCAACTGATAATATAACATAGAGGGACGATTATGCTGGCACCTGGCGAAGAAATATAACACTAGCCTTGTAGAGCGGGAAAACAACAATAGTTTAAAGTGTGTATACATTTTTTTGAAGCACCCGGTATATATAGCAGTTAAACATGAGCTGCTGATGTAGTGTGTGTGTTGAGTTGCAGAGATTAACTTAAGATAAGAAACAGATTACGACAAAAAAAGTTTCATGCATTGAAGAATTCATATAATACAACTTTTTTTTTACTTATGGCCTTACGCCTCGTCGACGTCGAGGTCATTAGAGACGGGATGGGACTGTGGACAAGGAACGGGAAGGAATTCGGCCATGGCCTTTTGAAAGAAGCATCCCGGCATTCGCCTGAAGTAATTTGTGAAAACCAAGGAATATAATACATTATCTGACATCCCATCTTTACTTGCGACGCCACATATAATAGAATTAACAGCAGTATTCGATCACAATTTTGGAGTTTTATCTTTTAAAGTCACTGAACCTCTTGACTTTTTCATGATTGTGTAAGTTGACTGCAGGATAATAAAAAAAAAAATTGCAGTTATTAACAACGGGTGAACATTCCTAAAGGTTGGGAACAGCTTCAAAAAGACATTTTTCAAACGGCAGAAGAAACCATTCTCCTTAAAACACGGAAACATGCTTGGTGGAATAATGAGTGTGATGAACTAATTGTAAAAAGACAACGTGCATGGAACATCTGGAATGCAAATAAAAGCGGAAAGAATAGGGAAAAATTTATAGAAGCCAGGAAACTAACATCCAAAGGTCTACGAAGAGTCAAAACACAGCATATCAAAGACCAATTATCATCAATTGAATCAGATTTTAAGAAAAACAACATAAGAGACTTTTACAAAACATTTAAGAGTAATTCAAAGAAATACTCACCACCAAGCTTACAACTTAAAGATCCAAAAACACAGAAAACCGCATATAACAATACTGAGAACTGTAGAATTCTTGCTGAATACTTTAAAGAACTACACAACTGTGATACACCGAAAGAAAAATTTAATTTTGATAACATGATACCAAGGCAACCAGACTCAAAGCCACCAACAATAGAAGAAATTAAAGAAATCATAAAAGAGCTTAAGAATAACAAAGCAGCTGGAGAAGATAATATAGTTGCCGAATTATGGAAACACTCTAGTGATACCATGATCATATGTTTAACAGAAATCATCAATGAAATTTGGAAGACAAACAGCTTACCACCAGAATGGACATCGGCTTTAATACATTCCCTCCATAAAAAAAGGAGACAAAACAGATCCTAACAACTATAGGTGTATCTCCCTCGTGGAAGTGACCTACAAGATATTGTCCAAGGCACTTTTAAAGAGAGCTGATGGTATACTAGACCCGCAATTAGGAGAATATCAGGCAGGATTTAGAAAGGGCAGATATTGCACAGAACAAATATTTAATTTAAAGAACACAATAGAAATGAGAAAAATCAGGAACTTTAATTTAATTTAATTTAATTTAATTGCAATGGAGCACAGGCTCCGGTGGCAATTTCCCTACACAGCTATCTTCCCCCTATCCTGCACCCACCTACATTTGCCCTCTACAAATTTTTTCTTTAAATTCCTTCAAAGTTTTCGGTAAATTATTCATCGTTTCTCTTGGTAACTCATTCCAATCCCTGACACCCTTACCTAAAAAAGAGAATCTTCCTACACCCTTGTGCCTGAAATCGAGTGCCAGCTTGTGGTCATGGTCATCTTTTCCCTTCCATGCACTACTTTTCATACCTACTGCAATATCTTTCCATGCCTCATCACCAGTATATGCCCTGTACACTCCCATGACCCTCCTCATCCTCCTCCTGTCTTGCAATGAATCCCATTCCAGCTCCTTTATCATATCCGTCACTGATTGCATTCTGCGATAATTTCCAGAAACAAATCTAGCAGCCCTTCTTTGCACCCTCTCCAACTCCTGTATTTGATACGTAAAATGAGGGTCCCATACTACACTACCATATTCGAGCAATGGTCTGACCAAAGTTTTGTAACCCAATTCCTTGACTTCTCTCGTACATCCCCTCATAACTCTCTCCAACAAGTGCAGAACTCTGAAACCTTTTCCTACCACCTGTCCTATGTGTCCTGCCCAGTTAAGTTTGTTATCAAAAGTAATTCCAAGATATTTGCATTTCAAGTCTTCAGCAAGCAATTCTTTCCCCACCTTATATTCATAATTAACCTTTTGTTTTTTATTTGTGTATCTAATAAGCTGACTCTTCTTTGCATTTATCTTCATTCCATGTTTACTAACCCAATTAGATATCCTGTCCAGATCACCCTGCAACTGTTTACAATCCTCTATCGTTTTGATTCTTTTATACAGCATTATGTCATCTGCAAACAATCTAATTTCAGATAGTAAACAGGCAACACAATTATTCATTAGAATAATGAATAGCAATGGTCCCAATACGCTACCCTGTGGCACACCCATTTTTACTTCCACTTCTTTTGATACTACATTTCCTACCCTAACTTTCTGTTTTCTACCTTTTAAAAATTCTTCTACCCAGCAAATCACTTTCTTATCCACTCCAATGGTTTTTACCTTATTTACTACCATTTTATGGCTTACTCTGTCAAACGCCTTAGACAGATCTAGTGCTACACTATCAATTTGGCCTCCCTTGTCCATTTCATCTGGATATCTTGCATATATCCCACCAACTGAGATTCGCATGAATATCCTTGCCTGAAACCATGTTGCCTGCTTGAAAACCAATTACGTTCCTCACATATATTTCTGATGTGGTTGCATATCAATCTTTCCATTAATTTACCTACCACTGATGTCAAACTGATTGGCCTGTAATTCTCAACTCTATTTCTCACCCCTCCCTTATGTACCGGTACTACTATTGCACTTTTCCAGTCCTGTGGTAAGCAGCAAGTGTCTAGACTCAATTTAAATAATATTTCAAGATAAGGTACAATGTCACATCCGGCTATCTTTAAGATATCTGTAGTAATATTATCTTCACCAGCCCCTTTATGTTTTTTCAGCTTTCTTATTTCCTTCATGATTTCCTCAGGATGGATATCAGATTTTTTACTATCGTCATTTCTAATTGTGTTGTTAAGCTCGTTCTCCGAATTAGACCCTCCTGTTTCTGATTCATTTTCCCTAATGCTTTCTCTGAACCAGTTACTTAAAATCTCTGCCTTTTTCAAATCGTCAGTAACTTCTTCTCCATCCTTATCTATAAGTGTCTCTACATCCTCCCTTCCCCTCAGTTGAAATATGTAATTACCTTTGTGGACTTTAAAAAGGCCCATGACTCAATTGACAGAAATGTACTAATAGATATTCTGAAAGAATTAGGACTCGATAATAAAACAACTGAAATAATTAAAGGAACACTAACAAATACGACGTCCAAAGTAAAATTTATGGGAGAAATTTCCGAGCCGTTTGAAATTCAGGTGCGAGACGGAGAGACGGTCTGTCTCCACTACTTTTCAACTGTTCATTAGAAAAAGTAGTGAGGGAATGGAGTAAAGCCATCAACACAAAGGGTGTTCAGCTGGGAAGAAATCCAAATAAAATCACCATAGATTGTCTAGCTTTTGCAGATGACATGGCGGTAATTACTGATTCACTGGATAGTCCAAAAGAACAAATCGAAGAACTAGAGAAACAGGCAGCCAAAGTAGGATTACATAATATATCTTATGAAAAAACACAATTCATGACAAACATCAAAGATGCTCCTCAAAATCTTAAACTTCGCAATGGAACAATAGCTAAAAGAAATTGTTTTAAATATTTAGGATAATGGATAACGAGTGACACAAAAGAAAAGACTGCAATAGGAAACTAGAATACATAAAATGGAAAGAGCATTTCATATGACAAAGAACGTATATAAAAAAAACCTTATCATGGAACACAATACTAAGGCACTATCAAGCAGTGGTTAGACCAGAAACGCTGTATTCGGCAGAAACGCTTAAGCTAACAAGATATGGGGATCTTGAAAAACTGGAAAACAGTAGAAAGAAGAATCTTGAGAAAAATACTGGGACCCAAACCTTAATAGTAATGCTGAATACAAATTAAGACCAAACCGAGAACTATATTCGAAAATAGAAAAATTAACAGTTATAGTGAGGAAAAAGAAGACTAGAAATTTTACGGGCACATATACAGAATGGATAGTAATAGACTAACAAAACAGTTCTTCACCCTACTGAACAAATACAAATCCAAACCCACATGGTTCACTGTAACTGAAAAGGACATGAAAAATGCTGGAGTGAAAGCAGATATAATAGACAACAGAACACTTTTTAGAAAGTAATTCACAAGGCAGGTTTTCAGGAGAACAGAAATACATAAAGGGACATGACAAATATAGCTCTTTTTTAATGAGGATAAATTTAACCTTGTAAACATGAATATTCCCAAACATAATAGGCAAATTTTTTTTAGAAAATCTAAATTAGCAGCGGACTTCACAATGCCAAATAAATGGCGAACGTATCTAAGTACCTGTGTGTTTAAATCACTTGTACCTATCTTCGTACTCATCCCTTCCAATTCTATCAACCGAATTGTAAAAATATTTAGTATAGAGAAATTGCTTTCAACTAGGGCTTTACGGCTCGTCAACATCGGTATTATTGGAACCGGGAAACGCACATTGAGGACGAGTCTGCGTCCGACTATCCGCGCTTTAGGGGGCATCCATAAATTAAGTGAGGTGTTTTTCAGGATTTCCGGCCCCTCCTCCCGACCTTTTATTTGGGTCTTTTCGACGAAATACTCACCTAAAATCGACTTTTGCGTGCTTGACCCCCTTTTTTTTATTGCTCTACAGTCCAACAAAAATTTCCAAACCTCACGTAAGATTTCCGTTGCCCCCTCCCCCTCCCCCTTGGTGAGATTTGGTGATATTTAGCCGGCCGAACCCACCTCCCCATTTAACCTCACGTAATTTATGGACGCCCCCTTATCCGATGCTCAACCGGAAGAGTTCACTGGCACCACGGTCAAAAGTTGCCATCTACTCCAATCAGGCCGGTACGATTGCCCTGTTTGACCGAGCTTGGTGAGTCAGTGGTAACGCTGTGGGCTCGGTAAGACGCAAGTTTGAATCCCCGTCCGGCCATTCAGTTTTCTGTTTTCCATGGTTTCCCCCGAAATCACTCCAGGCAAAATCCGCAACGGTTGCTTCAAAAAGCCACAGCCGAATTAATTTCCACTCCTTGCCCCCAGTCCTCTCCCGACTCTAATGACCTCGACGAGGCGGCACAAATCCATAAGCAAAATATTTAAAAAGCCCCCTTTTTGGGGGAAACAGATAGAACAACTACGCCAAGCAGATGACAAACCAAACGTGTTGTCTCTCCAAAATGACTGCAAGAGGAAATGTCAGGACAATAACCTCCACCCAATATGCTTCATAGCAGTGCGAGGTGAAAGGCAATGGGAGAGGATTGGGAGCAAGGAACGGTAAGAAATCAGCCCGCAGTCTTTTGAAGGAACCATATTTAGTGAAGAGGGTTTCAATTTCATGTTTACTAGTATAACTTCAAGTTCTCTGCCGAATTAGATGTGTCGTTCTTTACACCCATTTAAGGCCTTTTTTTCTTCTTGTTTTGACTAATGTATCTATTCCATACTTGATGCCCACCCATGAACACCAGGTAAAAGTGATTTACAGATGTGTATAATCGCAAAATGACTAATGCATTAGCTCACTCCTAGTCTCACAATGTAACAGCAATTCGTACATCACAAAGTAAATCGTTTATTTGCCGAGTCATGAGCATAATCTTTTTTTTTTATCTTACGGCTTTACGCCTCGTCGACGACTAAGGTCATTAGAGGCGGAATTGGACTGGGGACAAGGAACGGGAAGGAATTCGGCAATGGCCTTTTTGAAGGAAGCATCCCGGCATTCACCTGGAGTGACTTGGGAACGATGGAAAACACAAATCTGGATGCCCGGACGGGGATTCAAACCCGCGTCCTCCCAAATACGAGGCCAGAACGTTAACCGTTCACCCACCACGTTCGGTTTAGCATAATCTCTTCATAGAGATCTGACTAGATTTAGGAGTTTCTTACAGTGTCATACTCTGACAATAATACGGCGAAATTAAAGAAGAGAGATTTTGTTGCTGGCGTTTCAAAACTTTTACAGGGTATTCATTATAAAAGTATATTATTTCATTTCATAAGGAAAGTTCTGGTGGATACTAAAGCAAGTAGTTGCATACGCAGTACCTTTCTCCTGTCGACGTTCCTTCCAAGGCTGGCTTGTATAAGGTCAAGTTCGCCCTGGGATATCCGCGGATGGTCGGTGGGGTAATCAAAGACGAAAAACCACCAAGCGAGAAACCAGATGGATCCCATTAGAGCAGTCGAGTAGAAAACGATCGGCCATCCGAACCAATCAATGATGAAACCGCACAACGGAAAGGTCAGCGCTGCTCCGACAGAACTGCCTGAGAAAAAAAAGGAAAAAATAGTGTTACTATTTAATTGTGACTACAAATTAGGAAGTGGAATATACTATGTTACAAAGTGGATGATCAAAATGATACGAAACATTACGCGCTACACTCCTAGCACACCGAAACTAAGTTTGCGTTCTGATTATGATTGTTTGAAACACTGAAAAATTGGGCAACGGAATAAAACTCTAAATGATTTAAAGCAAAGTAATATGGTTAAAGTATAATTCTGCAATGTTGTGACGCTGGATTAGCCTATATCCTTCATTCGTAACAACATTCAGTTATACGCGTGTCTGCTGTACCAAAATGGATCCTCAAAAAGTGAGAGAATCCGCGTCGCAGTTTAAACTATTTAATATCCGTTGGTACTAGTAATTAGTTGACTGTAATTATTCGACAATGGGAGCATTTTAAAACTTTTAGAAACCAAGATGCCAGGAATCTAAGTTTTTCAAAGCTAGAAAATAATAAATTTGGATGATGCATAATTCACGTAGAAAAAAGCTCATTTTTTAAGTCGTTTAGGGACTGTTCTGAGTAAATTAATATATATACTACCCTTTACATACAATCTACGGATATATATTTGATTTGTACATAGGTGGTCGACTTCGGAAAAGTCACAAGTACTTAATTGAGAACAGAGTCTTTCCCGGCGTGTAGATGACAAAAATTCTTTTCGTGTGACTGCCGCATTAATTCTACAATGTGCGACGTTGAAGAATTGATACGGTAGAACACCCGAGAAGAATTTTTGTCATTACTTTGTCACCTTGTTCCAGTACTGGAAGTTCGTTAATTCTTACTGCAGATAAACTCATAAAAAAGCGTGCGGATTCGTTAAGTAGATAGTATACCGAAGCAAACCATCTGCTTCCTTCATTCTTCAGAATAAGAACTCATATACGTAGTGAAGCGGAGAAGTAGAAAGAAGTAGGAAAAATTTAATAAATCGATTTCAAAGAGCTCTGAGAAGTGTTTCTTAATAATCAGTGGTAGTTTTAGGAGCGTCTGAAATTATTTAGGCAGAGTGATTTACAACCAGGAAGTAGCCAAGTGTGAATGCCATTTGGCTGTAAAATCCCGAAGGGTAGTTCGGTCGCCTACAAACAATTTCAATTTTCCGTGTAATCTCCTATGCCTTGGTTACCCTAACCCAATGCGGTAATCCCTTCGGGTAAAGCAGACTACATTTTTTTTTTTTTTTTTCATCCAATCCGAACCACGGAGAGTCCTTGCACATTTCATATAAAGGGAGCGTCCATAAACCACGTAGCTCCACTTTGGCCTGCTGTGAATCACCCCTCCCCCCACGTAGCCCGACGTGGTTTTGCCTCTACAACCCCCCCCCCCTCCTCCTCCCACGTAGCACGTAGCTTTTTCCCCTATTCATTCCAGAAGACATTTTGTACAATTTCTCTTCTCAGACTATGATAATTACATAAGGAGAAAATTAAATGAAGGAAATAAACATTCAAATGCTGTTGTATGTTCTGTACCTCATTTTAACTGTGACAAATAATATGATGAATGGAAAGCTACGTGGCCTGGCGCGGAAACACACCCCCCCCCACCTTTCCCACGTAGCCCAGCGTAGCTTTCCAGCCAATCCCTCCCTCCCCTAGACCGAGCCACGTAATTTATGGACTCCCCAAAACAGGTAAAGCTTCGTCGGAGGTTAAGGTGGTTTAAGTATCCGAAAAAATGTTGTGTTGTGTGAGAGAGAGAGAGAGAGAGAGTTTGGCTAGCTTTTTTAGAGGTTTTTTGTGAGTTTTTGAATTTTTGTGTATTTGTGGAGATAAGAGCAATTGTTAATTTATTGCTAATTAAAGTAGAGATATTGTTGGGGTCAGGACTGTAGGATAGTTGTGCTTGAACTGAAAAGAATTTGACCTTCACCTTTACATCGACATGCTAAATGGCATGAGAGGTGTGAGGGGGGGGGGCCATCTCTACCTCGGCGAAGAACAGAAAGCTCGATATGGCATGGCATGGAAATCGGCAGGAGGAATCTACAGCATTACTGTTTCGAAAGCCATCGATTATTCGCTTGATTGTTACAGGTTCTGCACACTCGGTCAGTTCGGACAAACAGGACTGATGATAAAATATTTAAACAAAAAAAAAAAAAAACAATCTTACCACCTTAAGCTTAGTCCTTAGACGATTTTTATAATAGAACGTTTGGAGTTACGTTGTCCTTACCCAGGTATGCGGTGACAAATTTGCTTCTGTCGTTAGGCAGGATCCAGCTGGCAGTTAGGTTGTGCATCGAGGGCCATGCTGCGCCCTGGAGAAAACAAAAAAAACTTGTATCATATACTTTCGTGCATGTGGTACAGACTGGAATGAGTTGTCACAGAAAATAAAGGAGTATTTTAATCTGTGTAGCTAAATATAATGGAAACAGTTCATGGACAACTGTATGCGTGTATTCGACGGTACAGCCGAAAGCTGTGAGCGCTTTGTACCATGTCATAACATAAAGCACTGAATATTTTTAGTGATAAAAAAGGGTTTTTCCTTAAACCGGGATGGAACTCTCATAACGCGTTGACAGAAACTTTTATCCCCTGCTACTTAAGGAGATATAATGTTGGCTGCTTAAATCTTACATATATATAAAAATAGATGCGTGTTTCCGTATATTTCACTTTTCAGCTACCACTACCTAGCACAGATCACTGGTGTTTGCGGAAGTAGCATAGTTTTTCCTGTCGTGCACAACGTTGGCCGAATGCCGATAGCTGTGGGGGTGTGGGAGATATGATGGTTAAAAGTGGTCGATGCAGGGCATTTTCATATTTCGACCAAATACTTGTGTATCTCTTTACTTCTCTTTCCTGCCACAACTTGTGAGATCCCACTCACAAAACCATTGTTATAAAGTGTAAATAAAATAGGTTAAACAGATTTCACAGCACAAGTAGTTTGTTCAGACACTTGGGTAATTTTAAGTTTTTTTAAATAATTTTATTGTTTGTGGTTGGTACAACTGTTTTTGTTGGCGGAGTTGTTAAGCTGGCGAGAGAGGACGAAGGAAAGAATGTATGAGTAGGAGTGTGTGGGCAGTGTATTGTAGTAGCAAGTGTTTGAAGTATAAAATAAAGTTTGGCAAATGAATGACTGTAATGATTGAATTATTTGACGATAATACCAGTTGCGCTAAAATGTATAACTTGTAAAGTGGTTTGTTGACTAGTAGAAATAACACGCTAAGTGATATCGCTACCGCCAAAAACTAATAGTAGGGCCATATGTTGCAAGGAGTGGGATATCTACTTACTGCTGGTTAATATAAAAAAATTAGCAGTGGGACTTAGCAAACTTCATAGGATAGACCATTTATGTTTGTGTGTGGTAATAGTATCGAATCTCCCATCGTGCACTATGGTGGTTAGATGTCGGTAGCTATGGAAGTGTGGGAGATATGGTGGTTGAAAGTGGTTGACCTGCGGCACTTTCATATTTCTACCAGTGTCATGGTGTATCACTTTTCAGCCAAAACTATCTAGCGCAGATCACTGGTGGTGTGTGGTTGTAGCACGGGGTCACCCATCGATCACAACGTTGGCCGAATTTCGGTAACTGTGCGAGTGTGGGAGATATGGTGGTTGAAAGTGGCCGATCAAGGATATTTTCGTATTTCGATCAAAGACATGTCTCTCCGTATATGTCACTTTGCTGCCACAACCACATACCATAGACCATTGGTGTTTGTGTATCGCGTCTCCTATCGTGTACTATGGTGATTAGATGTCGGTAGCTGTGGGGGCGTGGGAGATATGGTGGTTGTTAGTGGTCGACGAAGGGCATTTTCCTGTTTCTACCAAAGACGTGTGTGTCCCTATATTTCACATTGCAGTCAGAAGCGCAAATCACGGGCGTTTGTGTAAGTAGCCTGGAGTCTTCCATCGTACACTATGGCGATTGCATGTCGGTAGCTGCGGGGTTGTGGTTGATATGGTGGTTGATAGTGGTAGACCTGACAAAAAATAGACAAGTATGTCCCTATATTTCTCTCTACAGCCGAAACTACCCTTCGCAGTCCACTGGTGATTGTGTTTTGTATTAATCTCAGGTCTCCCACCGTGCACCATGGTAGTGCCATGTCGGGAGCTATCGTGGTGTGGGAGATATGGTGGTTGAAACTGGTCTACGGAGGGGAATTTATATTTCGACCTAAGACATTTGAGTCCCTATATTTCACTTTGCAGCCATAAATACCATGCACAGGTCATTGATGTTTATGGTATTAGCCACGAGTCTCCCATCGTGCAGTATGGTGGTCACATGTCGGTAGCTGTCAATCAAAATTCTTTACAACCACGAACGAAGTCGTTGGCATCAGCTAGTACTTAAATAAATGTAAACCAGATACATCAAATGAAAGTGTAGCTGTAAAATCAAAGTTCCCGGAAGGCCTTCCGTGGCAACAGGCAGTAAACTCGCATTCCAGGGATCTCTGCTTCGAGTCTGAACTTTGGCATCCATGATTTTAATTGTATGCTTCATTGAAGCAATATACTACCGTATCTGAATCGTGTAGAATCACAATATTGGCTGTATATCCTACTAGCCAAATGATATTGTTGAAAAAAAAAAAAAAGTTTTTTGCACACTCGGCACCGGAACATTTAAGTTGGTTAGACCGTCCCAACTCTGTCACATAGCTGTGCCCACCATCGCAATTAATCAAAGTTTGACGGTTGACTCAATCGTTTTGAACGCGTCAACATTTCCGGTATTTTTCCCTGCAATTGTGGCAACAGTAGGCTAAATAAAGGCGAGCAAAAGTTGTAATTCTGTTTATGAAACATAATCGTTCCACACACTCTTACTATTGACATGTAGTAGAGTATTTCCTACTTTGCACTTAAATATCGTCGTGGCCAATATCGGCGAGGAACGCATTCGATCCAGCATTTTCGGCTTAAGTCACCAAGTGACATAGGTAGCAATGCGCCAGCAACGGCCTAAGGCGTAGATCATGCTCATTGAATATAACAGTCTATCTGATATTAATTTTTATTTGCAATAATCTCATAATTCTGCTTCCCGTGTCGAGAAATTTTTATTATCAGTAAAAATTGATTAATTTTGTGCCATTCAGTTTAATATTTGTTAATTTATAAAATTTTCATTACAATGTTTGAAATAATAATTACTGTAATTTAGATGTTTTAATTGATAATTCTTGAAAACCTAAGTAATGGTTGGTATGTTAGTTATACATAATTATGTCAATGTTTGCAGTCAGCAATTAGGATGTGTACAAATCACCATCAAATATTATTTAAATCTATTAGGTCAAATTAAAAGTCATAGTTTCAATTAGCTAATTGGAAATTTAAGATTGTCGGTAAATAAATCTGGACATAAGCAATTTCAAACTGTTTAGAGTAAGCTATAACATTTATGGAAATTTAGTTGAATATGTAAAAGGATTGCTTTTATTTAGAACAAAGATTCTTTGCTAGATAGACATGCTATATATATATGCCAAGTGACCAATAAGAGAAAAATGGCGAATGCCTTGAGGCAGTTCTAGTCTCCAGTTTTCATTCTGAAGCATGATTTTCCATTTATTATGAAAGAAGTTATGGCATCATGTATTACGTCTGCTGTCTCATTCGAACAAAGACAAATGAATTTACGTAGGACTAGAGAGAAACATTTTGAGTATCTGAGAGATATTCTCTGTAACACAGGAATAAGGGGGCATCCACAAATTACGTGAGGTGTTTTTCCGGATTTCTGGACCCCCCCCCTCCCCCCTGGTGAGATCTGGCCGGACCCCCCCCCCCCCCCCTCTGGTGAGATCTGGTCCGTGAGAACCCCCCCCTACAAATCGCCCTGGAAACTTTTGTAGACCTTTTTTTTAGGTCACACCCTAACTTTTTTGACGAAATACCCTCCTAAAATCGACTTTGGCGCAAATTGTAGACCTTTTTTTTTGCTCTGCTGTCCCCAAATTTTTTGCAAAATCTCACGTGAGATTTCCGTAGACCCCCCCTCCCCCCTGGTGAGATCTGGTGAGATTTCGCCGGACCCCCCCCCCCCTCCCCCATTTCACCTCACGTAATTTATGGATGTCCCCTAAGGGGATACGGCTAGGGAGGGCGGGATATCGAAAAGACACACCAAAAAATGAAATTTGGCTCTTCTAGTGGTCAGGATGGATGCAATAAAATGGACAAATATAGTGACTGAGAAGTACCCCACATTGGGAAGGCGATGATGTCAGATATCCTGATACTAACTATTAGACTGTTTTGGCAGAAACGTGTAGAAGAAAGTGCACTATGGAATGATATGCGAGATCACCGACTCAAAAGGAGATTAAATGCACTACGAGGAACCAGAATCTTGTGTTGAACTTTAGATAAAGGTGAAAAGAGGATTCATCAAAATTCGGTTCAATGATGACAAAAAAAAATACCTAGTCACCGCAAACGGGATTGACGATATGTTGGCCGAAAGCTATGATCTTAACACACCCGCGCTTTCCTGATTTCAGGAAGACTTTCCTACGCATACTAACTTTTTGGCTGACAAATTAATGGATGACAGCGAGTATGAAGTCTACTACGACCGAAAAGTTCTAGACTTCGAATATATGTTTGCCAAACTCAAACTAGTCTGTGGAGTGATGTTCATCGAATTTCCGCGTTCAGTAGTTTTCCACTAACATTGGCAGAGAACTTGGAGTACATGGCAGTTCTAAATAGCGTCCTCTTCCAATAATTTTTCATATGCGAGCTCCAAATTGTAATGGGTTCCGAAATGTAGATAACCCACAGAGAGCCGCGCATGATTTTGTATTAACTCCTCTATGAAAACAAGTTCATTCAAAAACATTCATATAAAGGAATCACAGAAAAGTAAGATTGTATACAAGGGTGTGACTCACAATGATGAATCCCTGGAGCACTCGCAGGCCGATGAGTACTCTGTAGTCGAAGCTGGCTGCCAGTGGGATGAGGACAGCCAATAAACAAGTAACCAGGTTGCTGACGCCGAACACCAGTTTGGTGCCGAAACGCTGCGCAAGCATACCGCCCGGAAGCTGAAACACAGTCTCTGCATAGTGGCTCCATTACTGTCACTGAAGTGTTTAAACACCATCACCTTTACGTCTTACGTCTTTGATTATCATTTAATGAAAAATGATTGGAACAAACTTTCATTCAGTACTCCGTGATTGGCGTCTCTTCGCAATATTCATGACGTCAGATTTATTTGACCACAAATTGTATATTTGATGTCTGCTACGTAGCCTTCAAAATACGCTATACATGGAGGTTTGATATTTATTACTTAACTTACAACCAGTATTGATTTATCTTCCTAGTTATCACATTGCCAAAAATTTCAGGTCATAAACAGAAGTTTAGTTCAGTTCTTCGCGATACTATTAATAGTGGAATTTGGTGATTGGTTGATTTATCACTTATTTAACAATTAAAATTTCGCGACGAATGTGTTATGTTTTTGTGTTTCGTCAGCACTGCTCAAAATACCGGGTAGATCTAAGAATTTTTGTGGTGGACTAGCCCCCATATAGCTGACAAAATTGCTGCTAATACACAAAAGCTGGCCAGTTTGTGGATACACACGTCATTTGTCGTCTATACGGACAGCACGATATTCTTAATCCTTTTAATCCTTACTATGGCTAATAATTTTAAAAAGACAACCAGACCACTCCTTTTTATTAGTTTTAGTGTGCTTATGGTATTTGGACGAGATGAAGCAGGCTGCCGGCCGGTAGGTGAATTGTGGTGGGCAATATAAGACGAGATAAGAAACTGGGAACTGAAAGAAACTTTTGTGGAGTATGCTACATGGATCCGATAATGTCAATAGCCTAACGGTGGGGTTTAAACTTTTCGCAGCGATATCATGTCGGAGAGAAGGAATTCTGGAGAATGAACCTTTGTGAAGGACATATTTTCTTTCCGCCACAGTCAAAGACTTGGAATGTACCAAACCACATGGGAAATGATTACCTGGAATATTAGTGTGACTCCTGCGCTACGATGGCACGCAAAATTGTGAAACCTTCAACCCTTTTAGGAGATATTTTGTCCATGATGGATTGGTGGAAATCCGCGACTGTGATATCAAATTTGGGTTGATACTGAAAGCAGCAAACAGTCACAATTTGTTGTTATTGTGTTTATTCAACCATTACCGGTTTCGAGCAAGATGCTAATCATCAGATGGTTTGCTTTTTTAATGTATGTAAATATGCAGATGCAAAATTCGAGCGTTCGTCCTATAACAGAAAAGTTGCATTTATGGATTGTAATTTAATTTTGGGTCCTTTTAGGAGACTTAGGTGGTGATATTTGTTCGATATAAGAACATATTTCCTAGTTAACATATTTTCTAATTAAGGTATTAGTAATTGACTGATAATCACCATGGGAAGAAAATTCTTAGTGGAGGTCGTACCAAACGTGAGTGGTTTGACACTAATTCAGAAAAAATAAAACCAATTTTGCATTACAGCCCCTCTGACAATGATCTACATGCTTTCCAGTAATATTATGCCGACTGCGTAGAAGGATTCTTCAATAACAAAAATTGTGGTGACAGCATACGACTCGAAATTTTCAAGTTTTTAAAAGAGGTGGATGACTCAAGAGATCCAGATCAAGTGAAAGGGGGAATTTAAGATGATAACTAAAATAAAACGCTGATTTTCAGCCATGGCAGTGAAAGACTTGTGACTGGGTGTATTTTCTTAATGAGACATCTCCTTTTTTGACAACTTGCCTCATCTTTTCCTGGATAGCTGCTCGCAGTTGATTCGTATATTATTTCACTGTGTTTGTTTCTACATCCTTCAGAATATCAATATGCAAAACCTTCAGAAAAGTAAGAACACTATTACTTCCCCTATAGAGAGAACAGTTTCATTCTTATTTTAATCCTGGGACCTAGGCTGTACATTATTCGAAACCCGATGGAAATTCGTTCTTTAGTTTTTGCTTGAATCACGTTCAACGAAACAGCACTCTTAATTCCTTGTTCAAAAATATTTCATATGTACTTACATTTTCCCGGCTGCGTTTTGATTATACCGTATTAATAGATCAGCAAGCAATCATACTAGAGGCCCGTAGGTTAATGAACAGGAAATACGTACTTTCTTCCTTTTTGTTGTTGTTATTATCAAATGTAAATGCAGCCGCAGTCCTCATCCAAGAAAGTAACAGCTCACCTGTGTGGCCCAGTGCATCCAGTAAAATGCTCCTAGAACCAGACCTTGCTGATATTCATCCCAGTCGTACCGTGCACCACGTTCCTAAAACAAAACATGCAAACACATTGAGGTAATAACTGCGATGGGATATAAGAAACTGAAGAACTGGTTATTACGTGTAATGAGAAACAATAGGCAGTGCCAGTTCTGTAAGAAACAAAATTTATTGCGAATATGAAGCTGAAGTTTCTTCTAGTTACAGCAAACTAATTTTGTATGAAAGGAAACTACGGATTTATAAGAGTGTAAGTGTGTACAATTAACAGATTCGAGAAAATATGAAAAATTAGATATATACAAATGAAACAGAACTGCACGGGAAAGATTATTGAGAAAACCTTTTAGAAACACGTCAATGGGTTACGAGCAAACAATCGCTAAGTATAACTAACCCACAATTTGTATTTCTTACTCTCTTCATTTTTCCTGACTGTATTGTTCATTCAGTACTTTAAATACTGAATCGACGGTAGAAAATGAAACTTACTTTGCAAACTTTCATGACGTTCCATCAGAAACATACTTGTCTTTCATCTTCTTTACCATTATATACTTCCAGATATTTATTCAACACGGGTATTTTTATACTAATTTATCAGAAATAAATCTCAGCCAACTGTATAATAGAGATTAAAATGTGTTCTTTCAATGTCATTTCTTATAAAAATCTGCAGGCTTCACCACTCCCCTTTTGCCATCTCTTCGGTATTTAATTTAGATGGAGCACATGCTCATGTGACAATATATTTTTTTTTAATCTATTTACCCCTTTCTTTTATTAATAATTTATTATCTTATAGCTTATAAATGGGAATTTCCTCAACCATCAACTTTTGGTCTTTTCGAATTTTAGTTTTAAATTCTTTCAGCGCCTTTGGTAAATGAAACTTACTTTGCAAAATTTCATGATGTTCCAGCAGATACATACTTGTCTTTCATCTTCTTTACAATTACATACTAACTATCGGGGGGAACTTTTTCCACGACTTCCTTACCTACAAAAGAAAATTTCCCCTCTCCAGTGTTAATATTAAGAAATTACTATAGAAAATGTAATTTAAATTAAATGAAACTCTTGATCTATTGCTGAAGCTAATAAGAAAATGTAATATTTCTCAGTTTTATCATTCATAGTTTTCCAAAAGCAGTTCTACGTTGCACTGAATTTCCTTCCTGCTTGGCGTTTGAAAGACAGAAACGTTTTTGAATGGATTAAGTTTATATTTACAATTAAAGTGTACTTTTTTTTTCTCTCGCACCTAATTTTTTTTTTCTGTCAACAGTCTTTGGTTTGATGCTCCTCAATTTTCTGTTCATATATTCTAATCTCTGTCTTCCTCTACAGTTCTTACCTTCGACTGTTCCCTCCACTAAAAAATTAACCAATCTCAAAATATGACCTACCAGCCTGCCTCTTCTTTCTGTAAGCTTCTTCCACAAACTTCTTTCCTCACCCATGATTTTCAAAACTTGTTCATTTCGTACTTTGTCTGTCCACTTAATTTTCAGCATTCTTCTGTAGCACCACATTTCAAATGCTTCAATTTTCTTTCTGGTATTCCTAGTCCACGTTTCACTACCACAAAGTGCTATGCTCCACACATAGTTACAAAAAGTTTTTTCTAATTCCTAGATCAATGTTTGAAAGTAAAAGATTTTTCTTTTTCATGAAGGCTCTTTTTGCAAGTGCTGTTCTGCTTTTAACATCATTCTTGCTTCGGCCATCGGTTGTAATTTTGCTTCCCAAGTAGCAGAATTCATTTACTTCTCCTATTGCATCCGAACCTATTTTTATATTTAATCTACTGTGATTGGTATCATTTCTGCTTCATTTCATCACTTTTGTCTTGCTTTGATTTATATTCGGTCCAAAATCTTCCTTCAGTAATTTGTTCATGCCATTCAGTAACTTCTCAATATCCTCAGCCCTCTCTGCTAACAAGACAATATCATCAGCAAATCGTAGCATACTGACTTTTTCTCCCTGAACACTTATGCCACATGAAAATTTTTCTTTTATTTTCTTTATTCCTGCTTCTACATACAAGTTGAATATTAACGGGGATATACTACAACCCTGTCTCACACCCTTTTTAACTGATGCATGTCTCTCATGATTCTCAACTTTTATTATAGCTACTTGATTCTTATATAGTTTATAAAGTATTCTTCTACCTCTATATTTTACACCTGACTTCTTTAAAATTTTGAACATCTTGTCCCATCTAACTTTGTCAAAAGCTTACCAGAGATGAAAGTCATTTGGTTACCTACGTCAGTTCCAAGTTTATGTATGTATACATATATCTTACAAAATTCTATAGGCTTCACCACTCCCCTTTCTCCACCACATGAAGATTAAATATATAACACCAACGTTTAGAATTGAAAAAAAGTAGGGCTCGTCCGGGATTTGAACCCGGGACCTCTCGCACCCTAAGCGAGAATCATACCCCTAGACCAACGAGCCACATGGCATTTCAGCAACAAACAACATCTTATAAGTTTGTAGTTATTAAATCGTTCACTAGGTGATGATATACTTCACTGTGTTTGTACACGCTAGTGCCATCTCTTAGTCATTACTTCAAGTAAAACGAGTGGCGTTCGCTGTCGACGTTGTGTTAGTTGCCCGGATGGAACCGAGTCAATTTATTGAAACCAAAGCAGCCAGCAATCCAATTGGACAACCTATATGCCAAATAAAGCAAGTTTCAAACAATGAAAAAGTGTAATGTACGAAGCAATTATTTATGACTTTGTGAAAACGTTTTGAAAGATAAAGAAATAAGACTTGCTGCAAGAGAGCACTGCAACTTCATGCTTACACGTTACTATCGCCAATCTAGTATGAACAATTCAACAGTATTATTCCATGGTCTCGTTTTATACCAAATATAATAATTAAATTAACTAAAATAATTTGCTTGAAAGCGTTTAAGAGGTCGCTGAACTTGTAAATTGGATTATCATTCTTCTGTGCTATCAAAATTAATAAAGATTTACTTCAGTCGTATTAAATAAGAATGCAGCATAGTTTAAAATGCTCCACTTTTCCTTAAACTGTGGCTTGAGAAGTGAAGAAGACATCTCATCGAAGCAATTAATCCAGATTCTAAGAGGTTAGCACGATTTTTTGATAAGTGAAGAACACAAAAGTATCTGAAAATCATTTGATATCTAGCACATAAGTAATGAGCCAAACACATATATGAGATATAATCATTAAAACATTAATTGATGAAATGCAATTGAAACGCATTTATTACTAGTCACAAACATCGACACTCCGTAATCTTAACTAAACTATAAACAGCACATCGACAATGGCTTGTGGTTGCCAATTTTAGCAAATGGCTCTATTCGTGGATAGATATTGATAGAAAGTATGTAGAAGGGAAAAGATGACCAGATTATAACCCGACTCTTAATATCATACATATGGAGCAAGGAAGTCAGAGACTGGAATAAATTACAGAGGGATTTGATGTACGATCTATCTTAGAAACCGAAGGAATTAATCTTAAACTTTTGTGGAATGAAAGGTTTAAAGGGAAATTGGCACTGCGCCGTGAGCTCAATCGCAGTTAATCAATGATAACTATAATAAGCCCCTGATAAATAATAGCCTATTGAAATTCAGTGACTGGCGTTATTCTTCCTGCCTTGTAATTTCTACATCATCCAGTAAAATAGACGGTCCCAAAATGTATTGTAAACAAAACCATTTTCAGAAACAATACAACAACTTGGGTACAGGGGTACAGATTGCTTGATGGCTATAGTAAGATATCTGCTGTTCCACCCGTCAGTAACTAATCAATGCTAGCGCTGATTTTTAAATTAATTATAATTTATGGGATTTTATAATAAAGACACCGAGGATGAAAATGCCTGAATGTAACAAAGAACGCTTCGTAACAACAAATCTCTGATAAAAAATTGAAGTAAAATGTGCGAAACACATAAGTAGGTATGTAGCAAATTGACACCATCGCGGTTATAGCAGCAATCTTAAAATGCAGCTATCCAAAAATGTTTGACGATTCTTAGAAATGTGATCCATGGACTGAAATCAGATGTAATTCGGTTCTTTGTCGGATTTTCATGTCGGCTAAACTATGAAAGACTGTCATATCTGAAACAACAGTCTGTTCAAAAACAATTTTTGCGTCAGTAAATACATAAGAATCAACGTCGTTCATTTCGTAGTAGTGTTATTTAGACTATCGAATCTAGTTTCGAAGTTCGATTGTAATTCACTTGGAAATACGATAAAGAGCAGTACCAAACCTAAAATGCAGTTGGGTATTTTGTAACTTTGAACGTAAATGTTTTTTGTTTTGTTTTGTTTTGTTTTTAATCTAGAAGTACGGTTTTAATGGACACATTAACTCTGTAAACATATTTGGAGAAACGTAAACTATGTGCAGTAAACTCAATTTACCATTCGCGCACATCGCGAAGGTTCTCTGCGTCGTTCCAAATAAATCAGTTTGTACAGGAAGTAATAAATGCAATTTTCTTTGCTTATGGGACAACAATTTAACTTGAAAGCTGAACAAATTAAAATGAACTGCGTACTCTACATACAAGAAGCACACTTTAAAAAAGATAAAAACCTGGTTACGAATCGGAAAAAAAAAAATCGGGCCTGAGCAGGGAGATGCACCACTAATCTTCTGTCTTCAAGTCTGACGCTTTACCACATAGCTCCTGATCGATTAAAAAATTATGCTCCAGGTGAGGCTCGAACTCACAACCCCGGCATTGCTCACGACTCACTGTCTATAAGTACCGTGCGCTAACCGATTGCGCCACTGGAGCGACGAGCGCTGGGTAGCTAACATCAAATAGTGGCTTTGAAACAATAGTATTTTTAAAATTACCTTTGTTGTATTTTATTGAGTATTCGCTGAAAACGATTACTTGGTGGTTTTCATAAACATGATCTGCGAGATCCTAATTAAGAACACGCTGCCGCTAAAACTGAAACACAGGATTTCTGTTCCAAAGATAGGGAACCTTGTAGTTAAAAAAGATAAACTTATGTAGAAATTAGCTAGTTAGGGAGCGTGTACAAACTATGTGGCTCGGCCCGGGGGAGAGGGTTTGGCTGGAAGGCTACGCTGGGCTACGTGGGGGAGGCGGAGTTTCCGAGTCAGGCCACGTAGCTTTCTTTTCATAACATTTTTCGTAGTTAAAATGAGGAACACCACACACAACAGCATGTCAACATTTATTTCCTTGATTTAATTATCTCCTTATGTAATTTACGATAGTCTGACAGGAGAAAACAGTACAAAATGTCTTCTGGAATCAAAAGGGGAAAAAAGCTACGTGCTACGTGAGGGAGGAGGGGGAGTAGAGGGAAAAGCCATGTATGGCTATGTGGGGGGAGGGGGGTTCACAGGAGGTCAAAATGGAACTACGTGGTTTATGGACGCTCCCTTAGCTAATTCATCGGCATTGGAGTTCTTCGAATTAAATAAGATTCTAAGTTATTAAAAAAAAAATCTGCGCCCTAGTTGTAGATGGGATATGGTTTGATATGATCCCTGGAACAATAACTGTCTTGTAATAATTAGCTTTGTTAGCAGATTAGTTCTATCGTGGAATCACCGATTGTTCTTTTTCTCGCTTCTGATGGTATTGTATTATCTAACATTACCTTTTCTTACTATCAACTGCACCAAAGGTAACTGCAAGGTTACTTCACTGTTTAGAATCCAGGACATCTTATGGAACTAATTTACTATTATTTTAGGAAATCATTTTATCATAAAAATGTAGACTTTCATCGTTAAAAGAATAGTTTCGAAGTCTTTCAAAAAAATAAAATGATAATAAAAAGACTGCTGCCTGCCAGTGAAATTTCGGCGTTTCAGTCATTATTAATAACATCAAATCTGGATGCCCGGACTGGAATTCGAACCGCCAACCTCCCGAATGCGAGGCCAGAGCGTTAACCACTCACCAACCACGCTCGGTACATGCCTTCCAATGTAATTCAACTACCTGTGAGCCGTTTACATTTTAAAGAGCTTTAAACCATTCATGCATATTTCTTCACTGTGTAATCGGTCACTTTACTTTTTTTTTTATCCATATACTGATAGTGATGTTTTATATTTTTTCGTGAAACCCTAATTTAGTCCACCATCTGAGTGTTGCATGGATCCTACCGAAGGAGGTGTACGTTCAGGAACTCATTTAAACTGGTAATCTTTACCAGGTAAAATTTCTATCGTTTTACACGTACTCCAAGCGAACTTCATCAGAAGTGAAGTTCGGGCAATGAAAAGTGTACGCTCCGCTTGTAAAACGAAGTCTAAAAGGCCATTTCTCGAGCTGCCTTCTTTACCACAGTATGCTAATACTCCTATCATCTACAAGTCGTATAAAATTGCAACTTTTTCTCCTTTTGTAGGAAAATCTAATAGTACCACATTCGACTTGGTAATTCTGAAAAACAAAATAACCTGTGCATCGGTGGCAAGAGTTGAAACGAAGGTCACGTCACTGCAGATTCACAAATGGTGGTGCGTTAAATTAAATTACAATGGAGCGCATGCTCCGGTGGCCATTTCCATAAACACTCATCTTCCCCCTTTTCTGCATCCACCTACATTTACCCTTTACAAATTTTAACTTTAAATTCTTTCAACGTTTTTCATCATTTCTCTTGGTAACTTATTCTAATCCCTGACACCCTTACCTAAAAAAGAGAATCGTCCTACACCCTTGTGCCCAGGGGCGGATCCAGGATTTTGGTTTGGGGGGCGCTTGAGCGGAATTTTGTTTGGGGGGGAGGCTTGACTTGAGTGAATTTTGGTTTTGGGGGGGGGGGCTTGAGTCGGCAATGGGGTAGTCTTTATAGCCTCCTCGGGCCTCGCATCCGTAGAGCTAAAAAAAAAAAAGTCTCCAATTACAATATCGGGGGTGGACCCAGATACTTTTGGGGGGGGCTTGCCCCCTAGCTCCCCCCCCCCTGGATCCGCCCCTGCTTGTGCCTGAAATCGAGTGCCAGCTTGTGGTCATGGGCTTTCCAGTCACATGTTTGCGAGAAGCAAGAATTACGGTTTGAAGGGCTTGTAACTACTAAGTCAGAGTGCTTCTCAATAAATTTACAATGAAGCGAGAACCATCGATCAGCTTATAACAGCCCTCACACGCAGCTCTTTTTATGAAATGTTATTTGAAGAATTATGTTGATTAGGGCAGAGTGGGGGAAATACACGCACCTAAGGAAAAATCGATTTAAATTGTTCATTATATCATTAAATTTTTCGAAAACAAATGTAAACCTTACTATGGACATTTCTCGACATATCACAAATAATTAAAATAAAAAAAAGTGCAAATGCGTGGTATTCCCCACCCCGTAGGATAATGACACGCATGATATGGGGTAATAACACGCAATACAAACAATGCATAAAAACGGACAATGCATGCTATTTTTATTTTCTATTAGTTTATTTTATTAGTTACATGTACTAAACAGTACATTATTGAAGAAAATAATGGTTTTGTAAACTTTTTATATATGTAGGCGTGTAAAGAGTGCATTTTCTCGTATAGCAAACATCACACTTGCAATGTTTTGAAATGTTCCAGCCATTACATTCTTCATGGCTTTACCTAATACCCAAAACACATCGGTATCCTAGTTCTCCATGTTTCCCTTGATAATTTTCGTTTTCATTCTTGTAGGCAGAGTAGCTTCGACAATCCCATAATTCTCTTATTTTTCTTCCTGATTCTGTGGCATCAAGACCCTTATGAAGCTCCTCGTGGGTCCATTTTACTTTCTGGTTTTTTATTTTATAATATCTAGTAACCTGAAGTATAAATAAAACTCGTTGGAATTGAAAATATAACCAACTAGTTTTATTATGAAGGGGGAATACCACGCACTTGAAGAGCCGCGTGCCAATACCCCAAAGCGAGTTCGAGGACTAGCCTAAGCAGAACTCGGATCTTAGTTCAAATACCTAGACAGATCTACAACTAAATGAAAGGTTACATCTGGGGCTTGTAGTTGATATGCAAAAAAATTGCATTAAAGCAACTCATGGTAGCACTTACCTTTGCAAAATATAGCTGACAAAAGTTACATCTAACACATTGAAAATAAACCTCACTTTACTACCGCCACAACGCAATCACAAAATGTCTGGCTGGAGTGGGTGTAGTTGTTACGCCTGCCAGAAGGGTTTAGCACCAACTGCGCAAAGCCTGTGCAATTCAAAATACGTAATTCAGCCGGCGTGTGATTACCCGCATGCGTGTATTTCCCCCGCTCTCCCCTAATTGTGGATTTGTATACTTTTCTTGTGATTAATTATGAATTTGTGTATATTTGTCAAGTAAATGAACAATGTTTTATGGAGAGAAACTATGTATATGCTATGTAATGTGTTCAAGCACATTATTATGTATGAAACAATCAAAAGTTTGTAATTGTAAGTACTAATGTGAGCTACGATGTTTTGAGGACAATTTGCGATGGTTAGGACTGGTTTATGTTGATAACTTTGTGTGTAAATGCATGTAAATAGCATTAACTTCCATTTCAATGTATTTTCTAATGACTGTGAGTAGTTTTGTACAATTTGTAATTATTTTTGTATGTATTTAATTGTTATTGTTAGAATTCGTAAAACGTCTGTCGGAACTCCTTGAATGATTCTGGATGTTTCTAAAGTGTGTATATAAACGCGCGCCAGAGACGAGTTAGTTGAGCAGAGGGTTGCAAGCATGGAGGAAGGAATATGGTTGCAAGTTAATTGAAATCGGTGGATATTTGTCTGATTGTGTTTAGTATCTTTGGTCGAGCCAACGCCTATGCTGTGTGCGCTGTGTAACGAGTGTAGTGCTCGCGGAAATGATAAACCAAAGTGAAAAGTGATTCTTTGGAGTAGTTATTTCATGCTACCAAATACTTATCGTAGCTTCCGCGATAGGACTAAACTTAAAAAAAAAAAAATTACTAAATACCTATCAAGCTGTATCGAATAAGGGGGCGTTCAAGTATTACGTAACGCAATTTTTGAAGATTTTAGACCCTCACTCCCCCCCGCCCCCCATGTAACGCACCGTAACGTTTTTCTGTACCCCTCCTCCCCCTCCCTAAACGTTACGTAACATCCAAGTGACCATTTTTACCTGAAAGTCACAATCATGTTGCGCAAAGTACCGGAAAGGCGCTAACATACCTTTGTTACTGTTTTAATCGCGTTTGCAGTAATAATAAATAGAAAAAGAGATTTTTAAGTAATATCTAATTTATTTAGCCATAAATCAAATATATAGGTACGTAAAAAAAAAAAAAAAATCAGTTGGAATTACTGCTCCTCTGTCCACGGGTTTGCCAGCCACTCGGACTCTTTCATTACAGGCATCCGGAGAGCAGACGAAGAGGGTTCCGGAATTGTTAAACGACTTGCATCAACTTCGTCTTCGTCGAGCCAATCGGCATCCTCAGACAATGCTTCACTGCGGCGCACAATGAAAAGAAACTCATTTGCCCTTCTGGCAGCAAGTCGATGTGGCCGTACTCTACTTTCACGGCGGTCTTGGGCAGTCTTGCCATGCACATAACGACTGTGCGTTTGCACACTCTTGTGAAATAGATCCCACAGGTTGCACATATTCTGTTCTTGAGATCGGATTGTACTGATGGGCAAAAGAAATCGTAAGGCATTTGCTTAAACCCTTCTAGAGGCGACAGATCAACGGACAACCTCACAAGAAGTGGTGAAAACTTGCATGATCCTTTGTGTAGCTGACTAGGTACCAAGAGCTTGCTTGGGCAGGGTGGTGGCAAGAAAGTATCCGGAAAGACAGATTTCAGTGCACTTCTCTATCGGGAACAGCAGCATTCGTCCGCGCATTTAATCACTTGCAACAAATATTGCGATTCACGGACGTGAGCGTTATACCAGGCCAGATTAGATTCTGCTAGATCCTGCAAGCTATCTTCAGGCTTTCTATATTCCGCCGAAACATCGTAGTTGTCAATTTTCATTTCACTCCAGACCTTAGCAAGTGTCTCCCCGGCGTGCTGAAAATGGCGTTTTTTCCAAATCATCATCAACAGTCATTCCTTTGTCGTCTAGATGAGAACCAAAATGTTCATGCGGCAGGATGCGCCTGACAGTCGTTTGCTGAGGGGGGCCATGCGTCGCACAACTCGGTTGTATGGACTCCGCCCAGGAGCATTACTATTACTATCACTCCGCGATTCACTAAAAGTGTGTGGCGGAGGGTGCATTACACCTATCCGGAAAGGTAATTGTTTGGAAGGGATATACTGGACATGGCAGGAGGCGCCCATGGGCTATTGTGAGGAACCATCCCAGCATCCCCCTGGAGAGATCTGGGAAAACCATGGAAAATCCAGATCAGGATGGCCGAAGTACTTTATCGAAAGCTAGACCTGTCGGATTTTATGTTTACTCGCCCGGTAAATCCTTTCTATTCTACTCCCTAATCGCTTGTGGAAAAAAAGGGTACAGAAAAGAATCGGTTCTGGCCCCGATTTCTCTTATCTTATTTTCGCGGTCATTCCGAGATATGAATGTTGCTGGTAGCAATATTTGTTTACTGTCATTCCGAAATACGTCAGTCAAGAATTTTTCAATTAGCTTCTGTCGAGAGCAACGCCTTCGGTGCTCCAGGTCTTCCCAACCTAACTCCTTGGTAGGAGTAGCATTATTCGCTGTAAACAGGGCATCCAGGTTGTATGTGGCAAAGTTTTTGACTTTCCGATAACGCGGATTTTCGTCCGGCCCACCATCTACAAAGATGATGATCACTGGCTTCACCGTGTTCGATTCTGTCATACTTAAGGGTTTGAATGCAGACACTGTTAAAAGTGATTCGAAATCATAAGAATGGGTGTTCGCTGTGGAGGATGCGTTTCCCACTCCTTATGGATATGTGTGTCGGCCCGCTGTAACACACAGCTTCTTCCTTACCGAAACAGTCAGGATCCACGTTGACGCCGGCGTATACAGACGGAATAGCAATGTGCTTCTGTGTAAACCCTAATGAATACTGACAACGAAAACAAAATAAAAATGACATATAATACAGTCAAGGGATTCCCCGTAAAACAAACGAAAATGGTTACCAACTTGGTAGAACAAAAATATAAATGACGTACAATACAATCGAGGGATTTCCCGCAAAACAAACGAAAAGGGTTCCCAACTTGGGAGATTTTAATTCCCTAGTTTTTTTTATTAAAATAAAAAAAAGGTTGTTCCAATATCCCCTCCCGCCTCTGTAACGCACCGTAACGTTTTAGAAGACCCCCCTCCCCCCCAAATTGCGTTACGTAATACTTGAACGCTCCCTAACTAAGAACCGTCCACAAAGTTTGCGACTTTGTTAAACACGTTTTTCCATCCACTCTATAGCTGCTTAGTAGTGCCTAGTTCCCACAGAAATTTCTTCGTTTGTAGCATGATAAACTTTCATGTGGTGACTACAGAACGATAAGTCTTATGAGCCATACATTGAAACTCTTTCTGAAGGTTATTCACCGAAGGATATATAAGGTCTTTGAAGAATATGTAGGCTATCACCTACACAGTTCGGATTCAGAAATGCAGTAGGAACGCGAGAAGCTCAGTTCAGCATACAAGTACTATTTCAACGCTGCAGAGATATAAATTGTGATGTCTATGCTTGTTTTATAGATTATCAGAAGGCCTTTGACAGGGTAAAGCATCAGAAAATGATAGAAATTTTAAAAAGTATTGGCTTAGATGACAAAGACCTGAGAATTATTATTAACCTGTATTGGAACCAGTCTGCTCATATGAGACTGAAGGGAGATAATATGGATGAAGTAGAAATTCGTGGTGTAAGACAAGGTCCCCTTTATTATTTAACATCTATTCAGAATATATCTTTAGGGAGGCGTTGAGCGATGTGGAGACAGGAGTACTGTTGAATGGGAACTGGATAAACAGATGACGCAGACATTTTTATAGTCAGGAAAGTTTCCAATATCTTACAGATAGTGTGTCACAAAGCAGCCACGAATATGGACTTGACATTAATATAAACAAGACAAAATTAATGGTCATTGGCAAAAACAACAACTCCCAATGCCATATTATGATTAACCAGAAGACCATAAAATGTGTGTCAAGGTATACGTATCTTGGCAACACACAGTAAATAGCCAATAGGATCCATCTGATGAAATAAGGCCACGTTTTGGTAAAGCCAGGGTTACTTTCAATAAAATGAATAAACTTTTTAAAAGCCGTAATTTATGAATTACCACGAAGAAGGGACTCCTGCGCTGTTGTGTGTTCTCTGTCCTGTATGGCGTTGAAACGTGGACATTACCGGAAACTATTAATAAAAGGTTAGAGGCTTTTGAAATGTGGTTGTATCGAAGAATGTTGAGAATACCATGGACAGACCACATCACAAATGCTGAAGTGCTCCGTAAAATGAAGATATGGAAATATTGACCACCGAAAAAACACGGAAGCTACAGTACCTTGGCCACATCATGAGGAACCATAGCCGTTATGAACTCCTGGGAACTCCAGGGAAAAATACCAAGAAAGAGAAGTGCTGGTAAAAGAACAACTTCCCGGCTAAAAAATCTGAGAACATGGACCTCCAAGACAACTACGGAGCAAATCCGAGCACCGACCAGCAAAGCCAGCCTAGTTGGTTGCCGACATCCGGAACGTATAGGGACCAGAAAAAGAAGAAACTTTCACAGAGTGTCTCTTTTGGTATAACGACTAGTTGCGTAAGCGAAGTTTAAATGTATCAGTGGACTCTAAACGATGACCTACGAAAACAGATCTGAATTTAAAGGCAGTTTGGTAGAGCTAATTCAAGTGTAAAAGACTGGGTAACAATCTGTCACATTCTTTTTAGTTGTCATGGGGTGGAGAAATATCGTTGGAAAAAAACATTTGCAAAAAAAAAAAAGACCATCGTTGCGGGGAATTAATACAAATTACTTGTTGCTAGGAACACTTCAAACCGTGTTCAGATTCAGTATTAAAATTTCCGGAACTTGGTGGATAGACCTAATAGTACATCCGCCTATACCCTATTCACAACTAGAGGCTCAAGGTCATGTTCCCCTTACCTCGCTCCTCACCTGACCGCACCCTCCCTTCCTACCTCTCGTAGCTGAACGCTGTGCACACTTTGGGGGACTGGCAAATTTCTCCTTCGAATTTAGGGGTAAGGACAGTGAAGTGGAGATAGAGCAAAGCGAGCTTGAGCCGTTCCTGTTAACTGAACGCACTATGGTTATAAAGCTACTCACCTGGATGGGCTTCAATAAGAGTTTCTCGCTAACGGAGGTATTGAAGTCCGTCGGCCTTTCTTTCATAGTCAACATTTCCATCACGGACCAGATAGGGTCGTCATATGCTGCACTCCCGTTCACCGTCAAGTCGGTCGTGTTGAGTGCTGTTCCGTTGACGAGATCATTAAGGGCAGCTGTCGACGTGACGCTGCTAGAGTCACAGTAACCCCGCGCAGAGCTGTTAAGCGACGAGCGATTCTTCACCATAGCCACTATGGCGATATTGATGTTGATGCGGACCATGTAGTTAACGGCGAAGCCGCAGAATGTAAGGTACCACAGCACGTCCCGAGAAGACGGCGAACAGCAACCTGTCGCAACAAAAATTGATACACCATGTGTTCACGTTATAAAGAAAAAAAACTAACGAGAATTAGAAACTAATGACACCACTGTTTGATCACACCTTTTTTATATTTTCTTGAAAGAGTCTACGAACTTAATAAACTAGAGAGGACTATTTGTTTTGTAGGTTCGTGTACCATGATGGAAGACTTCTCTCTTATCAGAATTCTACTTCTTTCACCAGCCTTCAATTTAAGCCCCTTATGTTAACAAAAGCGTTTGAAGGTCATTCTGCTCTAACCCCATTCCGCTGCTTTTATCCCTACATGCGAAGGGGAAATTTATCACAGGCCTACTCGGACACAGCGGTCAGCTAGGAGAAGTAGGAGGGGATGGTGAGGTGAAGAGCGGGACCAGGGATGTATGACCTTGAGCCGGCAGTTCGGAGTGAATAGGGAATACTAGAGCATTTTGCATCCAACCCGCAGCAAAGACTGGCCGTTTGATTTTTTTGTGTCCAGTGTATATATACGAACTAGACGACCCATGCGAAAATTTCGCGAATAAAATGCGATGAATAGTGACGTCACCAAAGTTGAGTCATTACTCATTACTCTTCAATGGCTCGAAATACAAAAAAAAATTTTTTTAGAAATATTGACATTTTTGCCCTTTAAGGGTCGAATTACGAAAAATTCCTGCCTTAAAATATAATGTTACCACGGCAGAGACCTTATTCTTTAATATGATACCTCATTTATCTTTATCGGTTAGATATCAATGGAGATAAATCGCTCGTGACACAAAAATGCGTTATAGAAAAATTTGTACTTTTTCTCTTTAAGGGTTAAATTCCAAAAACATTCTTTGTTAAAATATGACTTCAAATAGCTGAGACATTACTCCTTATAATCTTACTTCATTTATCGATTTTGGTTAGATATCCAGGGAGATGAATACTTCGAGATACAAAAGACGCATTTTAAAAAAATTAACTTTTTTGCCCTTTAAGCGTCGAACTACGAAATATTCCTTTCTTAAAATATAACGTTACCACGGCGGAGACCTTATTCTTTAAAATGATACCTCATTTATCTATACCGGTTAGCTATTAGGGGAGATAAATCGCTGGTGACACAAAAATGCGTTATAAAAAATTTATACTTTTTCCATTTAAGGGTTGAATTCCAAAAACATTCTTTCTTAAAATATGATGTCACAAAGCTGAGACATCACTCCTCATAATCCTACCTCATTTATTGATTTTGGCTAGATATTCAAGGAGATAAATGGCTTGAGACACAAAAAACGTATTTTAGAAAAATTGACATTTGTGCCCTTTAAGGGTCGATTTACGAAAAATTCCTTTGTTAAAATATAATGTTACCACGGCGGAAACCTTAGTCTTTAATATAATACTTCATTTATCTATATCGGTTAGATATTAAGGGAGATAAATCACTCGTGACACAAAAACGAATTGCAAAAATATTGATACTTTTGCCCTTTAAGGGTCGAATTCCGAAAAAATTTTGTTTTAATATATGACGTCATTAAAGCGGAAATCTTATTCTTTAAAATGATACTTTATTAAACGATTTCAGATAGGTATCCACGGAGATAAATAACTCTTAACACAGAAAACAGCATTTTAGAAATATCGGCATTTTCGCCCTTTGGGTTGAATTCTGAATACTTCATTTCTTAAAATATTATTTGACCAAAGTGAGGACCATAAGCTTTAAAATGACACCTCATTCATTGATTTCGGTTAAGTATGAAGGAAGATACAGGCTTGTGACAAAAAAATACCTTAGAGAAATAATATATACTAGACGACCCGTGCGAAAATTTCGCGAATAAAATGCGATGAATAGTGAGGTTGAATATAATGTCACCAAGTTCAGTCATTACTCTTCATACTCCTACTTCATTTATCGATTTTGGTTAGAAATCCAGGGAGATAAATGGCTCGAAACACAAAAAACGTATTTTAGAAATATTGACATTTTTGCGCTTTATGGGTCGAATAATGAAAAATTCCTTTCTTAGAATATAATGTTACCACGGCGGAAACCTTAGTCTTTAATACGATATGTCATTTATCTATATCGATTAGATATCAAGGGAAATATAAGGCTCGTGACACAAAAATACGTTGTAGAACAATTTATACTTTTTCGCTTTAATAGTTGAATCCATAACACTTCATTCTTAAAATATGATGTCAGCAAAGCTGAGACATTATTCCTCACAATCGTACTTGATTTATCGATTTTGGATAGACATCAAGGGAGATAAGTGGCTCGAGACACAAAAAACGAATTTTAGAAAAATTGACTTTTTTGCCTTTTATGGGTTGAATTACGAAAAATTCCTTTCTTAAAATATAATGTTACCACGGTGGAGACCTTATTCTTTAATATGATACCTCATTTATCTATATCGGCTAGATATCAAGGGAGATAAATCGCTCGTGACACAAAAATCGGTTATAGAAAAATTTATACTTTCTTTAACGGTTGAATTCCAAAAACATTCTTTCTTAAAATATGATTTCACAAAGCTGATTCATTACTCCTTATATTCCTACTTCATTTATCAATTTTGGTTAGATATCCAGGGAGATAAATGGCTCAAGATACAAAAAACACATTTTAGAAAAAGTGACATTTTTGCCCTATAAGGGTCGAATTACGAAAAACTCCTTTCTTAAAATATAATGTAACCTTGGCGGAGACCTTATTCTTTAATATGATACCTCATTTATCTATATCGGTTAGATATTAAGGGAGATAAATCGCTCGTGACACAAAAATGCGTTATAAAAAAATTTATACTTTTTCCCTTTAAGCGTTGAATTCCAAACACATTCTTTCTTAAAATATGATGTTACAAAGCTGAGACATTGCTCCTCATAATCCTACTTCATTTATCGATTTTGGTTAGATATCCATGGAGACAAATTGCTCAAGACATAAAAAACCAATTTTAGAAAAGTTGACATTTTTGCCCTTTAAAGGTCCAATTACGAACAATTCCTTTCTTAAAATATAATTTTACCACGGCGGAAACCTTATTCTTTAATATGATACCTCATTTATCTATATCGGTTAGATATTAAGGGAGATAAATCGCTCGTGACACAAAAATGCGTTATAGAAAAATTTATACTTTTTCCCTTTAAGGGTTGAATTCCAAACACATTCTTTCTTAAAATATGATGTCACAAAGCTGAGAAATTATTCCTCATAATCCTACCTCATTTATCGATTTTGGTTAGATATCCAGGGAGATAAATGGCTCGAGATACAAAAAACGCATTTTAGAAAAAGTGACATTTTTGCCCTATTAGGGTCGAATTACGAAAAATTCCTTTCTTAAAATATAATGTTACCATGGCGGAGAACTTATTCTTTAATATTATACCTCATTTATCTATATCGGTTAGATATTAAGGGAGATAAATCGCTCGTGACACAAAAACGCATTGCAAAAATATTGATACTTTAGCCCTTTAAGGGTTGAATTCCGAAAACTTTCTTGCTTAATATATGACGTCACTAAAGCGGAGATCTTAATCTTTAGAACAATAGTTCATAACACGGTTTCAGATAGATATCCAGGGAGATAACTGACTCGTAACACAGAAAACAGGATTTTAGAAAAATTAACATTTTTTCCCTTTAAGGGTCGAATGCCGAAAACTTTCTTGCTTAAAATACTATTTAACCAAAGTGGAGACCATAAGCTTTAAAATGACACCTCATTCATTGATTTCGGTTAAGTATGAAGGAAGATATAGGCTTGTGACAAAAAAATACCTTATAGAAATAATATATATGATGATGAGGTCCACTACCTTCGCTAATCCACACTTAACAGTCAGGGCAAATTACCTTGACGTTCTAGTGCTGTGGCTCCAAAGACAACAACACACTTAAGCGCTGATTTTTTTTTTTTTGCTGTCGTCAGTCTTTCGACTGGTTTGATGCAATCCTCCATCCTTTCCTATCCTGTGCTAACCTCTTCATTTCTACATACCCCTTACAGCCCACGTCCTCAATTATCTGTTTCATATATTCTAATCTCTGTCTTCCTCTACAGTTCTTACCTTCAACTGTTCCCTCCACTAACAAATTAACCAATCCAGCATGTCTCAAAATATGACCTACCAGCCTGTCTCTTCTTTCCGTAAGCTTCTTCAACAAACTTCTTTTCTCACCCATCATTTCCAAAACTCGTTCATTTCTTACTTTGTCTGTCCACTTAATTGTCAGCATTGTTCTGTAGCACCACATTTCGAATGCTTCAATTTTCTTTATTTCCGGTATTCCTAAAGTCCATGTTTCGCTACCATAAAGTGCTGTGCTCCACACAAAGAGTTTTAAAAGGTTCTAATTCCTAGATCAATATTTTAAACTAAAAGATTTCTCTTTTTCATGAATGCTGTTTTTGCTAGTGCTATTCTGCTTTTAACATCATTCCTGCTTCGGCCATCGGTTGTAATTTTACTTCCCAAGTAACACTTACTTCTCCTATTGCATCCGATCCTATTTTTATATTTAATCTACTGTGATTGGTATCATTTCTGCTACATTTCATCACTTTTGTCTTGCTTTGATTTATATTCAGTCCAAAATCTTCCTTCAGTATTTTGTTCATGCCATTCAGTAACTTCTCAATATCCTCAGCCCTCTATGCTAACAAGACAATGTCATCAGCAAATCTAAGCATACTGATTTTTTCTCCCTGAAAACTTATGCCACATGGAAATTGTTCTTTGACTTTATTCATTGCTTCTTCTACATACAAGTTGAATATTAACGGGGATAGACAACCACCTTGTCTCACACCCTTTTTAACAGATGCATGTCTCTCATGATTCTCTACTTTTATTATAGCCACTTGATTCTTATATAGTTTATAGAGTATTCTTCTATCTCGATGGCTTTAGACCTGACTTCTTTAAAATTTTGAACATCTTGTCCCACCTAACATTATCAAATGCTTTTTCTAAATCAACAAATGCCATATAAGTATCTTGTTTTTCTTGATCCGCCCTTCTAGTAATAATCTTAAA